>JARQOD010000002.1:120476201-120505250 GCA_033576555.1 Oophaga sylvatica | reverse complement strand
GCAGTGCTTGAACAAGTAACTGGAGCGTGATCTGCACTCAAAAAAGTAAAAAACACAACTGAAGTGAACACTGAAACACAACTGTCCACAATCTGTGAAAAGCTCCTTTCTGTACTTCTATAGTGTTTGCAACCAATGTATTGTATACGGATGGAAGCGCTCACACTAATACTATTAGTGTGACGCGCTTCCATCCGTATACAATACATTGGTTGCAAACACTATAGAAGTACAGAAAGGAGCTTTTCACAGATTGTGGACAGTTGTGTTTCAGTGTTCACTTCAGTCTGTGTTTTTTACTTTTTTGAGTGCAGATCACGCTCCAGTTACTTGTTCAAGCACTGCTGCTTGTACTCTGCTGAGCGTGTCTCAGTGGCTCATCCTAATAGTATTAGTGTGACGCGCTTCCATCCGTATACAATACATTGGTTGCAAACACTATAGAAGTACAGAAAGGGCTTTTCACAGATTGTGGACATTTGTGTTTCAGTGTTCACTTCAGTCTGTGTTTTTTACTTTTTTGAGTGCAGATCACGCTCCAGTTACTTGTTCAAGCACTGCTGCTTGTACTCTGCTGAGCGTGTCTCAGTGGCTCATCCTAATAGTATTATGTGACGCGCTTCCATCCGTATACAATACATTGGTTGCAAACACTATAGAAGTACAGAAAGGAGCTTTTCACAGATTGTGGACAGTTGTGTTTCAGTGTTCACTTCATCTGTGTTTTTTACTTTTTTTAGTGCAGATCACGCTCCAGTTACATGTTCAAGCACTGCTGCTTGTACTCTGCTGAGCGTTCTCAGTGGCTCATCCTAATAGTATTATTTGTGACGCGCTTCCATCCGAATACAATACATTGGTTGCAAACACTATAGAAGTACAGAAAGGAGCTTTTCACAGATTGTGGACAGTTGTGTTTCAGTGTTCACTTCAGTCTGTGTTTTTTACTTTTTTGAGTGCAGATCACGCTCCAGTTACTTGTTCAAGCACTGCTGCTTGTACTCTGCTGAGCGTGTCTCAGTGGCTCATCCTAATAGTATTATGTGACGCGCTTCCATCCGTATACAATACATTGGTTGCAAACACTATAGAAGTACAGAAAGGAGCTTTTCACAGATTGTGGACAGTTGTGTTTCAGTGTTCACTTCAGTCTGTGTTTTTTACTTTTTTTAGTGCAGATCACGCTCCAGTTACATGTTCAAGCACTGCTGCTTGTACTCTGCTGAGCGTGTCTCAGTGGCTCATCCTTTTCATTTTATCTCCAATTGGTTCTGCTACATTCCATTTAAAATAAATCTAATCTATTAGTGTGACGCGCTTCCATCCGTATAACAAACATTGGTTGCAAACAATATAGAAGTACACAAACGGGCCTTTCAAGCTACTGAACATGGGTTTTTAATTTTTAACTAAAATATGTATTTTTTCAAATGACACAATATAAGTAATGTTGAAGAGGAATAGTCCTACATCCATTGTTTGCACAATATTACAGGTGTACATCATGTCCCTTAATCAACAATGTATTATTATATTTACTTGTATGCTTTTATTTAAAAGCCAAGAACACAGAAGGATAACCTTCGCACTGCAGCTGTTGTCAAAGTTCAACCCACATTATGCACTTCCAACATTGCAGCATTTGAGGCATGATGTGAGTTGGATTGGTCAAAGTTATGGAGTGAAAGGTTCACCATCAGTACCCTATAGCATAAGTATGCTTTTGTGTTAGACATGTGGATATCTGCCATAATATGTCACAATTATTTAGTTACAGATTTGTTACCAACACTAATCATTGAATGGTTTTAAATTTGACGTTTCACTTGTTTACAGCTTAGAAATAAGGGTGTAGCCTGATATCTATGTGTAGCACTAGCCACTTTAACATGTCATGTTTTTTTAAACATGTGTAGCTAGGTAGCAGTAATTTTTGCCGACACACAGCAGGGGAACAGCAGGCGTTACTGAACCCCACTATTACTATAGCTTGTGTATTGGTCTGTGGACACGACACTTCTGAGCAGCAACTGGCAGTGTTGTAGCCCAGGGAGTATAGCTCAGGTGGTAGAAAGATGAACATAACAGGAGACATGGAAAACGTTGTCAACCAGTTAGTTAATCTGAAACCGGACAGGCAAATTCAGGCGAGATCCATGCCTAGTTCATTTTCAGAAAAGTAAGCCGTTGTACATTATCGTAGGATAGTCGCATGCAACGGTCTGTTAGTACACCACCTGCAGCAGTAAAGACGCGCTCCGATAATACACTGCCAGCAGATCAAGCCACACCTCCAATGCATACTGGCTAAGCTCTGGCCATGTATCCAGCTTAGAGACACAAAACTTGAATGGGGAAGAGCCATCTGAGAGTACACTGAGAGGGCAAGACATGTAGTCTGTAACCATCTTACGGAAATGTTGCCTCCTGCTGACTGGAGCCGTCTCGGATGGTGTAGACATTGGTGGCGCTGCCACAAAACTTCGACACATTTGGAACATACTGGTCTTGCCCTGTGCAGAGGCGCTGCTTGTGCTCCCTCTTGTTGCAGAGCTGTCTCCACTGCCTCGACGCACAGAGCTGCTTTGTAAATCAGTAGCAGCAGCAGTGCTCTTGGCTGGAATGGAGAACATTATGGATTGCACCAGTGTGTCTTGGTACTTCCGCATTTTACGCTCCCGGTTCAACGGTGTGATGAGGCTTTGTAAGTTGTCCCGGTAGCGAGGGTCTAGGAGGTGTACACCCAATAATCAGACGTGGTGTGAATGTGTTCGATGCGGCGGTTGTTTCTCAGCCACTGCAGCATGAAATCAACCATGTGCTGCAGACTCCCAACTGGCCAAGAAACGTTGTCCCCTGCAAGAGGCGTCATCTCCGCCTGCTGTGCATCACCCCACCCTTGGTCTACATACTGACTAGAGCATTGTCTACCTCCCTCTGGAGCGATGTCTTCCTCCTCCATTGACTCCTCCTCACAAAGTCCTTAAAATACATATAAATTTACAAAATTTAAAACTCAAAATTTAAAAACTTTGTATCATAATTCTGTAACATCAGTTTTATGGAAACACAATAGCATTACAAAAGGATAGACAAAAAATGTACATTATGTGCTTTGTAAATACATTAAAAGTTTGTAATGGTTATGAAAATATAGACAGCGACTCTGGAGGTTCAATTGTTGATACAGCATGGTACTTTGAAAGTCCTCCAGCCCTTTGTGAAGAACCACGTTGCGCTGACTGTCCAGAAGGTGATGGAATTTGTGACTCCTCATCCTCCTCACAAAGTCCTTCAAATACATATAAATTTACAAAATTTAAAACTCAAAAAATTTAAAAACTTTGTATCATAATTCTGTAACATCAGTTTATGGAAACACAATAGCATTACAAAAGGATAGACAAAAAATGTACATTATGTGCTTTGTAAATACATTAAAAGTTTGTAATGGTTATGAAAATATAGACAGCGACTCTGGAGGTTCAATTGTTGATACAGCATGGTACTTTGAAAGTCCTCCAGCCCTTTGTGAAGAACCACGTTGCGCTGACTGTCCAGAAGGTGATGGAATTTGTGACTCCTCATCCTCCACCTCTTCCAAAACCTCATGCCTTAGTGCTTGCAGTGTTTTTTGAAGCAGGCAGATAAGGGGGACAGTCAGGCTGACTAGTGCATCATCTGCACTCGCCATCCGCGTTGACTCATCAAACGCACGCAAAACGTGGCAGATATCCTTCATAGAGTTATTCGCCACTCATTACACTGGCAGTGGCTGCCCATTCATTATAGGATCCAATTCTAATTACTGGTTCTCACCAACATAGCTCTCCACAGCGCAGCACCCCCCCTACATCTCCTCCCTTATTTATATTTATCGGCCTAACCGACTGCTGCACTCTGCAAACGACCTTCGACTAACCTCTGCACTAATCCGTACCTCCCACTCCCAACTCCAAGACTTCACCCGCGCTGCGCCAATCCTCTGGAATGCTCTACCCCAAGAAATTAGGACTATCCGCAATTTGGATGGTTTCAGGCGCTCCCTCAAAACACATTTGTTCACAGTGGCCTATCACATTCTCTAATCAAAGTCATTCTATGTGTAATTCTGTGTGTGTAGCCCATTCACTATCTCCATGCATCCCTCACTTCCTTAAAATGGCTGGACCATCATTGTAAAAACACCATTGTATATAAACACCTGTACTTTGTATCTCCCACACCTCATTGTAGATTGTAAGCTTTCACCAGCAGGGGCGGCTGATTTTGCTTTAATTATTGTATTGTTAACGTTGTTACTTATGACTCGTGTTTTGAAACTGTTAAACTGTAAAGCACTGCGGAATATTATGGCGCTATATAAATAAATAATATTATTATTCTTATTATAGAGGCCCACTCAGTAGTGGTGAAGTGTGAACGCCGCAAATTGCGAGTTGACTGCGCCTGATGCAGCTGATACTCCATTACTGTTGGCTGCTGCTCACACAACCGCTCCAACATATGTAACGAGGAATTCCACCCTGGTGGGTACGTCACATATAATGCGATGTTCATGAAGGTGAAATCTGCGTTGCAGAGCTGCAATCAGCGATCTGGCCATGCTGGAACGTCGCAAGTGAGCGCACTCTAGGCGGACCTTGTGCAGCAGTGCATCAAGATCCGGATAGTCCCTCAAAAAACTCTGCACGACCAAGTTGAGCACATATGACAGACATGGTATGTGAGTGAGGTTGCCAAGGCCCAGAGCTGACACCAGATTTCGGCCATTGTCACACACTACCAAGCCTGCCTGTAGATTCTCTTCCAAAAACCACACGTCGCTCTCCTGCTTTATGGCATTACAGAGCTCCTGCGCTGTGTGGCTAAGATTCCCCATGGAAATTAATTTCAGGATGGCCTGTTGACATTTGGACACGGCTGTGCTCATATCGGTCGCAACAGGTAAACGTTCACGGGTCCATGTGGAGGTAGACCGTGACGGCTCCTGCAGCGATGATTCTGAGGAACTGGAATAGGAGGAGGAATCAATGTGTACAGACTTGATTCCTGCAATCCTTGGAGTTGGCAGAACACGTACAGCGCCACTCGCAAGATCAGTACCCGGCTGCACAACATTGACCCAATGGGCAGTGAGGGAAAGGTATTGTCCCTGGCCATGGGTGTTAGAACCCTCTTGTTAGGTTTTGTTTCAGTTTGCTGGTCACATGACCTTTTTTCCCTATTTAGTCTGGCTCCGCCCTTCTGGCTTTGCTTGACTTCATTGTATTATCTACTGTTAAGCTAGCCGGGTGCTTAGGTGCCTTAATCTGTGAGTTTTGCTTGATGTTAGGATCACAAAGTATTTATTTTTCTGTTTAATTATCCATGCTACAATTTATGTTAGGACTAGGAGGTGTCCACCTTTTCTCCCAGTCCCTAGATCTTGTAGGGATTACTCCCTCGCAACTATAGGTCTTCGTTCACACTAGATGAGGACTTTAGCGGGTCTGGTCGCAGGATCAGGTTCCCCGTTACATCGTAGGGATTCAGCTTAGTTGTATTGTAGGGACAGAATTCCCTTCTTTCCTTACTGGTTGTAGCAGATCATAACAATGGGTACTGGTCCACGCATCGGTGGTCAGGTGGACCTTGCTACTGAGGGCTTTTAGTAGCGCATGTTTAATTTTTCCCTCAACATGCTTTTGCAGACCAGGGACGGCTTGCCTGCTGAAATGAAATCGGCTTGGCACATTGTATTGTGGGATTGACAATGATATTCAGTTACGGAAACTGTCTGTCTCCACCAGCCTGAATCACAGCATTTCAAGGGACAGGAGTTTTGCAATGCCAGCATTCAGAGCCTGTGCTCGTGCATGGTTTGCGGAGTATGGCCGTCTTTTATCCCATGCCTGTGCTACCGCTGGCTGTTTTGTGGCCTGGGAGTGTGAGGATGACAGGGAACTTGCTGCTGTGTGTGGAATAACAGTTTGTCTCTGGACAACAGTGGCCGAGGTTCTTCCATGGCGATCCTGTGAGGAAGCATAACCAGCTGTGTGTGAGCTCGATGAAGAGGCTTCAACACAACCTGAAGATGTAGGTGCTGCTGTAGGTTGGCCTACATCTCCAGTGTGTCTTTGTAACTCAACTACGTGCTTTGTCCGCACATGTTTCCACATATTTGTGGTATTGAGGTGACTGACACTTTTAGCTATTTTTAATTTTTGATTACACAGCTTGCATTTCACATAGCAAATATCATGTGCAAGTGTGTGAAAAAAGGACCACGCAGTGCAAGTCCTGGGAGCGCACGTTTTGACTTTTGGAACACAACTGCTCCGAACAGGTGCCAAACTGGAGGCTACAGGCAACCGAGTCTGCAGCCTAACTCTCCCTCCTGTTTGTACCGTTGGGGCAATGTCTTCCTCTATCTTCCTTCTATCACTAACCATTTCTCTAGGCCTCTCCCAGCTTTCAACCAAAGTACTGGTTCTCACCCACAAAGCTCTCCACAGTGCAGCACCCCTCCTACATCTCCTCCCTCATTTCTATCTATCGGCCTAACCGACTGCTGCGCTCTGCAAACGACTTTCGACTAACCTCTGCACTAATACGTACCTCCCACTCCCGACTCCAAGACTTCTCCTGCTCTACGCCAATCCTCTGGAATGCTGTACCCCAAGAAATTAGGACTATCCACAATTTGCATGGTTTCAGGCGCTCCCTCAAAACACATTTGTTCAGAGCGGCCTATCACATTCACTAATCAAAGTCATTCTATGTATTCTGTGTAAGTGTGTGTGTGTCTCTAGCCCATTCACTATCTCCATCCCTCAGTCCCTTAAGATGGCTGGAACATCATTGTAAATGCACCATTGTATATAAACACCTATACTTTGTATCTCCCCCATCTCATTGTACATTGTAAGCTGTCACGAGCAGGGGCGACTTATTTAGCTTAAATTATTGTATTGTTAACGTTGTTACTTATGACTTGTGTTCTGAAACTGCTAAACTGTAAAGCGCTGCGGAATATGATGGCGCTATATAAATAAATATTATTATTATTCCTCTGAGCTGCTCCCACCACCTTCCTGTTCTTCATGCCATGTTGGGTATTGGACCTCATCATCTCCACTACCCTCTTCCAACACCTGCTGTTGGGTGGTCTGGCCAGCACCATGCTCAACAGAAACTGGCACCTGGGTCTCATCATCATCATCAGATGCGTTCTGCGGTGTGCTGACCATCGGCACTGTCTCACCCGCCTCTTCAGATTCAGAGAGACACAGCTGTTGCGCATCACTGCATACTCCCTCTTCTTCACATTACAGAATGCTGCTTGGCTGGGCCCCTGTTTGCAAGCCAATAGATTCTGAGAACAGAAGCAGACACTCAGCTGGCTCCTGTACACAACTCTCTGACTGCCTGGGCAATTTGCCAGGCGGTGAAGAGACAGATGGTTGCCCAACAGTGCTGTGGTCCTGAGAGGAGGTGGAAGCAATTGAAGTCGATGCATTGGCTGAGATCCAAACAACAACGGCTTTAATTTGTTCTTCCCGCAGCAGGGGGGTACTCCGAGCTCCTACAAAAGTGCGCATAAAGGAACGCTCACGGGGAAAACTGGTGGATGCTGTGTCACTGGGGGCCGCAGCAGCCACAGAATCCCCACGTCCTCTCCCTGAAGAAACTCCACGACCACGTGCCTTACTCCCTGCCTTCTTCATCTTGGTAGATTGATAAAGAAAGTCTGAAAAGTTATAAGGCCTAAGTGTGGTTATTCCGCAGAGACTGCAGTGAACACTGCACACAACTGTTCAGTAGGTGTGAAAGGCCCCTTTGTGTACTTCTATAGTGTTTGCAACCAATGTATTGTATACGGATGGAAGCGCGTCACACTAATAGATTTTATTTATTTGTAATAGAGTGGAGCAGCAACAATTAGAGAAAAATTTCAAGGATGTGCCAGTGACACACGCTCAGCAGACTACAACCAGCAGTGGTTGAAGAACTAACTGGAGCGTGATCTGCACTCCAAAAAGGAAAACCTCAGACTACAGTGAACACTGCACACAACTGTTCACTACCCAACGCGTCTCAGCAGGAAGGCAGTCTGTGCGTCAAAACAAAGGCGCAAGCATACATCCACGTACCCTGTTTATAAAGCTATATAAAAAAAATTATGTAGTAGTGACGCACACTTTATTGAGGTACAGTATTACATCGCCATTCACCATCTGTGGCTATGCAGTCTCATCTATATATACCTTATCTATCCGTTGTCATGCTTGCAAGTCGACAGTCAGGCATAACTAGCAATTTTCACTATGCACTATGCACTTTTTAAAGGTTATGTTTGTTAATAAACATGATTATTGCCACATATTATGAGTATTACATGATGGAAATTGTATAATTTTGTATAAACTGTTTAGTGACATTATTCAGCAAATGTAACATTTTAGTAATGTCACAGATAACTTGTAATGCTGATGATGTTTGAAGTCAGACATTCATTGTCTATACAATAAAAATGGTGTACATACTGTTACTTATCCATCATTAATGGATTCAGATATGTACTTGTATGCTTTTATGTACAACCGTATAGCAGATTCCTTAACTAATTTATTTTGTGGTTTGCATTGCTGTTCAACATGTTAATGTATGTGTTTATGTTTGTCAATTCTTTATTTATCTAGATATTAGTTTAAATGAAATCATCATCTTATGGTAGTAAAGGTTATCTTTCTCTTGTTTGAAGTATAGACATTTAAAATTGACAGGTAACAAGGAAATTACTTTATCTAGTATTTAAACATCCTCCTTGACCCTGGGCTCCAACACCGCCAGTTGTTGCTCGGAAGTGCTGTTAGCACAGTCAACACTTGCTCCTGTGTTACTGGGGTTCAGTAACGTCAGCTGGTCCTCGGTTGTGCCATTGGCTCTTTTCCTTCTGCTGCCCCTCCGGGTTCCAGTACCGTCAGCTGGTTCTCCGCAGTGCCTTTGGCCTAGGTGCCTCCATCTTGGTATCCGAGTTCCAGCAACGTCTGCTGGTCCTTGGTAGTGCTTTGGAGCACAGGTACCTCCTGCTTAGTAACCGTGTCCCAGTAACGTCAGCTGGTCCTCGGTTGTGCCATTGGCTCTTTTCCTTCTGCTGCCCCTCCGGGTTCCAGTACCGTCAGCTGGTTCTCCGCAGTGCCTTTGGCCTAGGTGCCTCCATCTCGGTATCCGAGTTCCAGCAACGTCTGCTGGTCCTTGGTAGTGCTTTGGAGCACAGGTACCTCCTGCTTAGTAACCGTGTCCCAGTAACATCAGCTGGTACAAGATTGTGCTACAAATACAAGATACGGAACAAGAGACACAAGAACAATAAGCAGAAGATCTAAAAGCAGAAGAACATGAAGTATAAGACCAAAATGAAGAGCAAAATATATGCTCTAAATTATAAGCAGAAGAAGACTAAGCAGTGTATGGGGGTGAGTCCGTTCCTCCTCGTGGTGCCCCTGGAAAATGCCTGCTGCTGCAGGCTAAACTGAACACGGACAAATACTGTTGTAATTTAAATCTTTTGTGACAGCAAGAACGGAAGGATGAAAAATTCATACTTTGACAGATTACAAGTACAGGATTCTCTGTCACAAATAAGAATATGATGAAGAAGATGAAGCAGAATATGAATAAGAATAATAGTTTAATAAGAAGAATATGAGTAATGTTAACAAAGATGAATAGCAAGAAGTTTAAGAAGAAGATAAAGAAGGTGAAGATGAAAAATAATTTGATGAAAAAGATGATGCTGCAGAAGATTATGAAGGAGAAAGTGTGTGAAAAGTTAAAAAGGTGAAGATGAAGAGCATGGAAGTTGTGTAATATACATATTTGCCAAAATATAAAAAACGTTAACATTGTCAATTTCTTCGTCAATCCGAACATCTTTAAAAAAAAAAATATTTATGCTATTCCATTTGATTGGGTTAAACATCTATGCCTTTAATGTCTCCTCAACCTTCCACAATACATTCTACATTACTCTTTGTTGTTTTCCTTCATGTACAATTAACCAACAAGGCAAGAATGGGTTTTTTTTAATTTCGATATTTTGTTCCCATAGACTTACATGGGACTTCCGGTATCGATATCGGGTATCGCCGATATTTTAGTGATATCGGCGATACCATTCCGATTCCGATACTTTAGGATATCGGAAAGTATCGCTCAACTCTAATGGTGACATATTCATTTACTTATGATGGTATTGTACTGTGTTGTATTTATTTACTGATGATAGTTCTGGTGATGTATTCATATACTGATGGTGGTTCTAATGACCTATTTATTTACTGATGATGGTTCCGGTGCTGTATTTATGTACTATTGATGGTTCTGGTGTTCTATTTATGTACCGATGATGAGTTTGGTTTCATTTTCATGTACTCATGATTTTTATAATAATGAATACATCAACATAATGATCATCACTAGATGAATACATCACCAAAGCCATCAGTAATACATGAACTCAGCACCAGAACAACCAACACTACATGAATTTGTCACCTTAACCACTATCTGAACAGGAATGTGTCACCAGAACCACCATCAGTACAGAAATACGTTACCAAAACCACTATCAGTACAGGCATACAGCACTAGAACTACCATCAGTTTTGTTGCAAACTGTATTTATTGCATAACAGCTGCAAAAACCATCAGACATATCACTTTTTCTATAATGGGGTCTATTTAGTTTCCATTATAGTATCCGCCAAATGCTTGACACCTTAATTGAAACCAAATGGTCCCAATTATAGTTAAGTTATATTTATTTCCATGACTATCCTTGGGTCTTACATTTATATCAGAGGAAAATTAAAATTCGTAAGACCTCTCCAGAAGGGAGAAGAGCTAACACACCCTCCTTTGAAGTAGGGCTATACATTAAGATGTGTAACTAATTATACCTAGGGAATGAAAAACTAATTAAAACAGGGGAAATAGAGGTTACAATTCAACCTCCTTTGAAACAGAGACCACCTGCCATGGACAGGTAATTACAACAGGAGTCTTTCTCTTTTACAGGGATAGTGCTTCCTTTGATAAAAGTAGGATTGTAGACTCTCTTTCTCCGGGGTCCAGATGTGAATAAAGTGGTTTTGCATCAATCCTATATTTATGAGACGTAGATTTTCGGCATTGTAGCTAGGAACAAGCAGAATGCATTCACTCACATCACTGTGGGGCCATTAGAACCCCTCCAACTTAATAAGGGTCCTGTAGCCGATGCTATACCTGTCACATTTCATATCTATATAAAGATAAAATCGTAATATGAAACATGACAACAATATCTACCGCCTTGGACCTCCATGGGCAGAGCTATCCTGTAAGTTGGGGATCTCATAAAATTCTGAAGGGATGAGCACATGCCACAAACAGCCTCCACACGAGCTTATCAAGGGGAGGTATGTGAGCGTAACCTGGAGCTAACAAAAAGCAGATTTTTGTTTGGGTCATTGTTCATTCTGGAAGACATAGTTTGCTGTGAGAGTGCTTCCCTCGTTAAGCTCTGAGCTATTTCCCTGAAATCAGGTTTAGTAACTTTCTTTTGTTATTCCTTTTTATTTCATGTAATTGTATATTTTGTATTATTTTGTTCCGACTATGTACCATCTTTGTATATCTTTTATAAACACTTTCTACATTTCTGGATTAAACATATAAATTTTATAGCTCTGTTCCTCTTACTCTGTCAGCTGCACCTCTAAAACCATATGCTACCTGTAATGGGTATCCAATCGGAATGCATAAATGATTGGTGGTGGCCCCTAGTAGTGGTTCAGTTCATTTTGTTATTATGAAGTTGGCAGTGACCATACTGGGGTATATATACAGTCAGGGCCAGAAATATTTGAACAGTGACACAATTTTCGCGAGTTGGGCTCTGCATGCCACCACATTGGATTTGAAATGAAACCTCTACAACAGAATTCAAGTGCAGATTGTAACGTTTAATTTGAAGGTTGAACAAAAATATGTGTTAGAAAATGTAGGAATTGTACACATTTCTTTACAAACACTCCACATTTTAGGAGGTCAAAAGTAATTGGACAAATAAACATAACCCAAACAAAATATTTTTATTTTCAATATTTTGTGGCAAATCCTTTGGAGGCAATCACTGCTTTAAGTCTGGAATCCATGGACATCACCAAACGCTGGGTTTCCTCCTTCTTAATGCTTTGCCAGGCCTTTACAGCCGCAGCCTTCAGGTCTTGCTTGTTTGTGGGTCTTTCCCTCTTAAGTCTGGATTTCAGCAAGTGAAATGCATGCTCAATTGGGTTAAGATCTGGTGATTGACTTGGCCATTGAAGAATGTTCCACTTTTTTGCACTCATGAACTCCTGTGTAGCTTTGGCTGTATGCTTGGGGTCATTATCCATCTGTACTATGAAGCGCCGTCCAATCAAGTTTGCAGCATTTGGCTGAATCTGGGCTGAAAGTATATCCTGGTACACTTCAGAATTCATCCGGCTACTCTTGTCTGCTGTTATGTCATCAATAAACACAAGTGACCCAGTGCCATTGAAAGCCATGCATGCCCATGCCATCACGTTGCCTCCACCATGTTTTACAGAGGATGTGGTGTGCCTTGGATCATGTGCCGTTCCCTTTCTTCTCCAAACTTTTGGCTTCCCATCATTCTGGTACAGGTTGATCTTTGTCTCATCTGTCCATAGAATACTTTTCCAGAACTGAGCTGGCTTCTGGAGGTGTTTTTCAGCAAATTTAACTCTGGCCTGTCTATTTTTGGAATTGATGAATGGTTTGCATCTAGATGTGAACCCTTTGTATTTACTTTCATGGAGTCTTCTCTTTACTGTTGACTTAGAGACAGATACACCTACTTCACTGAGAGTGTTCTGGACTTCAGTTGATGTTGTGAACGGGTTCTTCTTCACCAAAGAAAGTATGCAGCGATCATCCACCACTGTTGTCTTCCGTGGGCTCCCAGGTCTTTTTGGATTGATGAGTTCACCAGTGCTTTCTTTCTTTCTCAGGATGTACCAAATTGTAGATTTTGCCACTTCTAATGTTGTAGCAATTTCTTGGATGGGTTTTTTTCTGTTCTTGCAGCTTAAGGATGGCTTGTTTCACCTGCATGGAGAGCTCCTGTGACCGCATGTTTCCTTCACAGCAAAACCTTCCAAATGCAAACACCACACCTCAAATCAACTCCGGCCCTTTCATCTGCTTAATTGAGAATGACATAACAAAGGGATTGCCCACACCTGTCCATGAAATAGCCTTGGAGTCATTTGTCCAATTACTTTTGGTCCCTTTAAAAACAGGGTGGCACATGTTAAGGAGCTGAAACTCCTAAACCCTTCATCCAATTTTAATGTGGATACCCTCAAATGAAAGCTGAAAGTCTGGACTTCAACTGCATCTGAATTGTTTTGTTTCAAATTCATGGTGGTAATGTCTAGAACCAAAATTAGATAAATGTTGTCTCTGTCCAAATAGATATGGACATAACTGTATATATATATATATATATATATATATGAGGTGTAAAATTGTTGAAAAAAAATGCGTGGGCTCCCGCCCTATTTTCTCAACCAGACAGACAAAGCCAGCGAGTGGGGGCAGATAATAATAGCCCAGAGAGGGACCATTATTTTTGGCCCCCCCTGGCTACTAACATCTGCCCCCAGACACCCCAGAAAAGGCAAATCTATAATTAGATTCGCCCTTTCTGGCACTTTGCCTGTCTATTCCAATTGCCCTGTAGCGGTGGCGAATGGGTTAATAAGGGGTTAAAGCCACCTTGCTATTGAAAGGTGAGTTTAAGCAAGGTTAATAATTGAGAGCTGTCAATTAGACAACTATCAATTATTAATCCTATTGTATGAAATAAAAATAAAACACACACACTTTAATTAAAAATCATTTTAATGAAATAAACACATTTTTTGACAATATTTTATTTTACTGCCATTCCTTGCGAAGCCCTTGTTCACCTGTAATAAAAATAAAATAATAAAGCAACATTATTCTTACCTATCCGATGTTCAGTCAGGTCCCCCGATGTAATCCTTCTGAAAGTGTTAATGTTTACTGCAGGGATCGCAGCTAATGCTGCCAGCCTCACAGTAAACCCCCGACTGAATCATTTCCTCTCCTGGCTGACAGGAGAGGAAGTGGTTAGCATAATTGATTGCTTTCCACTTTCACTTCAGGTCAGCAAGGGACACCCACAGCATCAGTGACGTCAGAGGGAATCCCAGCTGACCTGAAGTGAACTGATTAACAAAAATAAGGGTTAACTGAGTAATTGCCCAGGGCTCCCTCTCCGTCAGGGCCCCCTAGCGTCTACAGCAAAAATTATATTCATAATAGCTCTGCATTATCAATATAGTTTCCGATGCTGAGACGGCTTAAGGACTGTCAGTGACGCACATCACAGATCCTATAGTCTGTGGAAATTCAGGATCTTTGGTCATGTGACGGTGATGTCACCACAGGTCCTGTACAGTGTAGGAGTTTAGAGAACTGAAGAAGAAGAACTGGTAAATATTATATAATTGTGTTAATTATTATATATATATATATATATATATATATTATGTGGTACACCAAAGGGGGTCTTGCTGGATGGGAGATATATTTCTCTTAGCAGACTGAAGTTTGGTCAGGATTTTCCCTGATCACAAGGACCTGTGATGAGGTCATAGTCACGTGATCAGGTCAGCTGATGTGTACCTCAACTGAGGGTGTGGACTAGGCCTATTTAACAAGGAGCTGCTGTAGTATGTGGGAGGAAGGAAGGAGTTTGGCTGGAGTCAGCCTGGAAGAGTGTTTTGTTACTGTGTGCCAGTGTGCACCAAGAAGCAAGTTCCAGTTCACCCGGAATGGCACCTGGCGGTCTCTGCTGTCCTGCAGCCGCTTAGCTAAGCCCGTCCCAAGCAAGGGTGAGTCTGGGACTGTCATGTGTGCATTGCCACGAAGATCGTCGCGGTTGCACATTTTGACTTCTCACAGCTGAGCTGCTGTTTCTTTGTGTTTGGCAGCTAGGGAGTTAATTCTGTCTGTGCTCGGTGCTGGGACTGGGTGCAGTTTCTCCCGGCTGCAATTGATTATTTGTTGATTGGTTTTCTTTAAATTCCTGGTTGTCTGCTTGGGGAGTTGCCAGTGAAACCTTCATGCAGACCACAGATAGGAATGAATCTGTATAGACTTTAGTTGTGAGCTCCTTAGTTGTTCTAAGCTCAACTTGGTTAGAGTTTATTTCCCAGACCATTTATGTTCCTTTGGTGTTTGAGTGTGTATGCAAGCAGTGTTATCCTGTCTGTCTTATATGTCTAATCTGTGTATTTAGCTAAGATCAGCCCATATCCCTTTGGTGGTAGTCAGGATCCTTCTTAGGACTGATTACAGGGTTCAGGGTCTGATAGGAGACAGGGTTAGGTTGGAGACTTGGACCTCTGAACCATTATCAGTACCTCCAAGGTGAGGGATTAGTTAGGACCCCAGTTTAGGGTCAGGTTAGATCCCGGTCCACCTCTTTCCTGTTTCAGCTCATCAAGTCCTCAAGATTAACCCTGAGTTCAGCAGATATCGTGTCAGGTAAATCTATTCTATACTTACATGCTGATGTTGCTATACTAGTTGTTGTATAGAGTGTTGTTCCTGTATTAATAGTTTACTGACATTGTATACATATCATTAGACAGCGTGACAGGGACCAGTGGTTCTCCAAACTGGAGTGATTTATGTTCTGTTTTGATTTTGTTATCTGGACTTTTGTTGAACCCGTCATTAAAACCACTGAACTTTGAACTGAACGCCTGTGTGTTTGCCTCATTACTGCGGCCCGGCCCATGCCTACCAGAGCGGATCCCTACAATTGGTGGAGAATGCGGGCACACGCAGTGAGGTCAGGCTGTGGTATTGTTTTTTTTTTTGTTTTTTTTTTTCCTCTGCATGACAGTCGATGTCCTGGGTGAAAAAAGTAACGCAAAACCCGGTGGAGAACTGTCCGGAGATGGAGAGCACAGTAAAAATGCTGGTGGAGGCCATGCGACAGCAGCAGCAGGCTATGCAGCAGCAACAGCAGGCTACACAGCAGCAACAGCAGGCTATGCAGCAGCAGCAGGCTACACAGCAGCAGGCTATGGAGCAGCAGCAGGCTATACAGCAGCAGGCTATGGAGCGGCAGCAGGCTATACAGCAGCAGGCTATGGAGCAGGAGCAGATATTTAATCGACAGCAACAGGAAACCAATAGTCTACTGATGCAGCACATCACAGCACCGCAGACAGCAGGAGCTGCCCGGGGATGCCAGGATGTCCGGAAAGCGGTGCGTACAGCGATCCCAAAGATGGAGCAATCAGATGACGTCGAGGTGTACCTGGAGATGTTTGAAGGCGTGGCTAAGAGGGAGAGACTGCCCCGGGACCAGTGGGCCGAGATCGTGGCTCCGTTTTTGGCTCCAGGACCCGCGAAAGCCTATAGGGACCTACCCCCCGAGCATCAGAGGGACTACGAGATCGTCAAGGGTGAGATACTCGCACGTCTTGGGGTAAATGTATTAGTCCGGGCCCAGCGGGTACACCAGTGGAAGTTTTCCCCTTCCGAGCCAGCTCGGTCCCAGTATTATGACTTGATACACCTGATAGAAAAGTGGTTGCAGCCGGAGGTGTTGTCACCCCGTGCTATGCTGGATCGTATAGTGACTGATAAATTCTGGAGAACTTTGCCCCACACCCTTCAAACATGGGTTGGACAGGCAGCCCCTACTGATGGTCTCCAAATGGTAGACCTCATTGAAAGATATGGGGCTACCAAGGAGATACAGGGAGAGACTACCCGGAAGGTAATGAGTAAATTCCCCAAATCTTCACCCGCCTCGGAAGGCCGCCCAGGACACATCTGGGGACGAAAGGGGCCCCATAATCTGTTGGCGGTGCCAAGAGCCAGGACATGTGAGAGCTGATTGCCCCCACCTGACTGAGCCCATGGACACAAACTATGGGTACTATCAGTCTCACTATGCCGAACACATGTGTGCAGTGGGCAAACCAGAGGACCCAGTATGAACCATTTGTGTAAAGTGGAGGTGGAGGGTAACCCTGCTGTGGCTCTACTGGACTCAGGGAGTCTCGTGACCCTAATACGAGCCAGCCACGTCCAAAATAGCGAGTATACTGGTCGGAAAATGGGTGTATTGTGTATACATGGGGACCTAAAACATTATCCTACCGCCCTGGTGATGATCAACACGCCAGCGGGAAGGAGGTGCCACGAGGTGGGGGTGGTGGTTAATTTGCATTATGAGGTAATAATGGGGAGAAATTTTCCGTTATTTTCTGTGCTTTGGCCTGTAATTACCCCTCCCACGGAACAATCATCGGCACCAGTGGCAACCAGGTTGCATTCTACAGAAATCGGGCATGAACCTGGTGGCCCAGAGGAAGATGTGCTGGCGGTAGGAGTACCTGTTCTTTCGGTGGAGGAGGAGAAACCCTCTCCTATAGAAGTGTTAGCTGGGGAGGTGGAAGACTTGCCACCGGGACCAGAATTGTCAGACTTAAATGTGGCAGGTGACAATTTTGGTACGGCGCAACTCCGGGACCCTACGTTGGCTCGAGCTCGGGAAAATGTACTGGTTGTCAATGGGGAACCCCAACAACCCGGGGCAGCTACAGTATTTCCCCGATTCGAGCTGAACCAAGATTTGCTGTATCGGTTTGAAAAAGTACGTGGGGAAATTGTCGAGCAATTGCTGGTACCTCAGTAGTATCGTAAGTTGGTAATGGACCTAGCGCATGCGCATGTACTGGGGGGACATCTGGGTCAAAAGAAAACCCTAGACCGAATTCTACAACGGTTTTACTGGCTAGGGGTCTATGAAGAAGTTAAACGGTATTGTAACTCTTGTCCCGTGTGCCAGGTAACCAGTCCGCAGCCTCATTTTTGGAGTCCCTTGGTGCCATTACCAATTATAGAGGTCCCGTTTGAGAGAATAGCCATGGATCTGGTGGGGCCTGTTAATAAATCAGCGAGGGGTCACCAACATATCCTCGTAGTTTTAGATTACGCTACAAGGTATCCTGAGGCTATTCCCCTGCGCCACACCTCTGCCAAACTTATCGCAAAAGAACTCATGGGTATGTTCTCTTGGGTGGGAATCCCTCAAGAAATCTTAACAGACCAGGGGACCCCCTTTATGTCAAAAATCATGAAGGAACTCTGCCACTTGTTGAGTGTTAAACAGTTGCGCACATCGGTCTATAATCCTCAAACAGACGGGTTGGTAGAAAGGTTCAATAAGACCCTGAAGAATATGTTGAAAAAAGCTGTCTCTAAAGATGGTAAGGACTGGGATCTCTTGTTGCCATACCTGATGTTTGCAGTGCGGGAAGTGCCCCAGGCATCTACGGGGTTCTCGCCCTTCGAACTATTATATGGCAGACATCCCCGTGGCTTACTCGATATAGCTAAAGAGACCTGGGAGAACCAACCAACTCCCCACAAAAGTGTGATAGAACATGTGGCCAAAATGCAAGAGAGAATGGAGACAGTCCTACCATTAGTCCGAGAACATATGGAAGCAGCACAAAGGTCACAGAGGCAGGTCTATAACCGGGAGGCACGGGTAAGGTCCTTTAACCCTGGGGATCGGGTGTTGGTACTTGTGCCTACAGTGGATAGTAAGTTCCTTGCAAGGTGGCAGGGACCCTACGAGATTATGGAGAAGGTGGGTCCCGTAAACTATAAAGTACACCAACCAGGGCGAAGAAAGCCAGAACAGGTATACCATGTGAATCTGCTCAAACCATGGAAAGACAGAGACGCTCTTGGTGAGGATTGTCCACGGCCTGCATTTCCAGTAGAGAGGGCTCCCTTGCCTCAGGAGAAGGCAAGAGAAGTCCTCTCCGCCGTCAAAATAGCGGACACTTTGTCTCCTAGACAAGTTCAGGAGGTCTGAGAGTTTGTTAGCCGAAATACCGATGTTTTTTCAGAGCTCCCTGGCTGTACCTCCCTAATCCAACATGACATTGTCACGGAGCCGCAGGCCAAAGTCCGATTAAAGCCATATCGGGTGCCTGAGGCCCGGCGACAAGCCATCTCGGAAGAGGTAAAGAAGATGCTGCAGTTAGGGGTTATTGAAGAGTCCCAGAGTGAGTGGGCCAGCCCAATAGTCCTAATACCAAAACCAGATGGGACACTAAGGTTCTGTAATGACTTCAGAAAACTGAATGAAATTTCTAAATTTGACACCTACCCCATGCCCCGGGTCGATGAGTTAATAGAGCGGTTTGGGCAGACCCGGTATTTTTCAGTCATTGACCTCACAAAAGGGTATTGGCAGGTGCCCCTAACAAAAGCAGCGAGAGAGAAAACGGCTTTTGTAACACCCGAGGAACTGTTCCAGTGTATAGTCCTACCCTTCGGGTTGCATGGCGCTCCAGCGACTTTCCAGAGGTTAATGGACGTTGTTCTTCGTCCTCATCGCCGATATGCCGCGGCCTATCTCGATGATATTGTGGTGTACAGTACAGACTGGGAAAGTCACTTAGCCAAGGTACAGGCGGTGATTGATTCTCTGAGACAAGCAGGGCTAACTGCCAACCCAAAGAAGTGTTCCATAGGGTTGGAGGAAGCTCGGTACCTGGGGTATGTGATTGGGAGAGGAGTTATCAAACCTCAAATAAACAAAGTGGAGGCAATCCAAAACTGGCCCCGTCCCCTCACCACAAAACAAGTGAAAGGGTTTTTGGGGTTAGTGGGATATTACCGGCGGTTTATTCCCAATTTTACAACCCTGTCGGCGCCGTTAACTGACTGCCTGAAAGGGAGGAAGTGTCATGGGTGTATCGCCACGAAGATCGTCGCGATTACACATTCTGACTTCTCGCAGCTGAGTTGCTGTTTCTTTGTGTTTGGCAGTGAGGGAGTTAATTTTACCTAGCTCTGTGCTAAGACTAGGTCCAGCCTCGCCCGGCTGCAGTTTGATTATGCACTAATTAGCTTCCTTTATATACCTGCCAGTCTGCTTGGGAGATGCCGGTGAAAGCATTCATACAGACCAGCAGATAGGATCGGTTCTGAGAAGACTTAAGCTAAGAGCTCCTTTGTGGTTTCTCCTCTCCTCGCTTATAGTTTATCTCCTAGACCTTTTGTGTTCCCTCTGTGTTTAAGTGTTGTATGCAAGACCGTATTTACTTTATCCCCTGTCTGTCTCGTTTGTCTTTACTGTTTATTAAGCGGTGACCTGCCCATATCCCTGTGGTGGTAATCAAGGTCCTTCTAAGGACTAGATTACAGTGGTCAGGGACTTATAGGAGATAGGGTTACGCTGGCGGCCTGGACCTCTGTACCATTAACAGTACCTCCAGGTAGAGGGACTAATCAGGACCCCAGTTTAGGGTCAGTATAGACCCCGGTCCACCTCTAGCCTGAGACAGCGTGAAACAGATCCAGTATAGATCCTCAGTACTTCGGATATTATGTCAGGTAATACTTTGTTATCAAATACTATATGTTCATGTTGATATAACCTATTTATATGGTATATAGAATGTTGTCCCACTTGATATAGATTACTGACATTATCTATAACTGTTATACAGCGTGATATTTTCACCGGCCATTCTAAAAAGATTCTCCCCAGCTACCATGGATCCAGTAGCCCAGCTTGCCCTGCAGTTGCAGAGTTTGTCCATGGAGCTGACGGACATTAAGTCCAAGGTTTTGTTCCCCCGGAGCAATCCAGATCTGAACCTAAAGTAGCTCTCCCGGACAGGTTCACTGGTGGGCGGGACAAATTTTTTACCTTCCGGGAGGCATGTAAGTTATATTTTCGGCTACGGCCTCGGTCATCGGGGAGTGAAGAGCAGAGGGTGGGAATTGTCATCTCGCTCTTACAAGGGGACCCTCAATCCTGGGCGTTCTCCCTTCCTCCGGGCTCCCCGGCTCTTCAGTCAGTAGATCGATTTTTTACTGCCCTGGGTCTGGTATATGATGACCCGGATCGGGTCTCCCTTGCTGAAACGAAGTTACGTAAGATACAGCAGGGAGATCGTCCGGCGGAGGAGTTTTCTTCTGAGTTCCGTAGATGGGCCACAGATACTCAGTGGAATGACCCAGCTCTTAGGAGCCAGTTTTGTCAAGGGTTATCTGACAAATTAAAAGACGTGTTGGCTCAGTATGATTCTCCCCCGTCTCTGGAGGCCGCTATGGCCCTTGCTATTCGCATTGATAGACGGCTTCGGGAGAGGTGCGAGGTAACTCCGCCCCCTGTTATGACTCCACCCACTACTAAAATCCCTTATATTGAGGTTCCCCTGGTCTGTTCTGAGGAACCTATGCAGTTGGGAGGGACATATTTTCGAGGGAGGGGATCGGCAGTGCGCCGCAAGACAAGAAAGTGTTTCTTCTGGGGGAGAGAGGGGCATTTTGTTGAGGGGTGTCCATCCCGTGCCTCGCTGAGCAAGAAGTCGCCGGAAAACTATTAATCCCAGGTTGTGTGGTGGACGACAACCTGGGAGTATGTATTTCGTCCCCAGGTCCGTCTCAGTTTCTCGTACCAGCGGAGGTGGTGGTAGGTACGAGAGTTGAGAGGATTTCTGTTCTTCTTGATAGTGGGTCCGGGGCTAATCTGGTGGACGCTCGGTTTGCCCAGGTGCAAGGTATGCAACTGAGTGTATTGGCCAAACCGATCCCTATTTTCTCTATTGACGCCAGGCCTCTCGGTCAAGGTAGCTTTGTACAAGCTGTTCATAACATAGACCTTCGAGTAGGGGCATTACATAAAGAACGATTGTCTTGTTGTTATGTGTTGGAAGGTCTTCCTACTCCTATTGTGTTGGGACTTCCTTGGTTGGCTAAACATAACCCAGTGATTAATTGGCAATCCAGAGAGATAAGCCAATGGAGTGAATTTTGCAAGAGTAACTGCATGAACACGGTCATCAGTGCGGTCGTGCCTAGAACTTTGCCTCCTTTTCTGGAGGACTTTGAGGATGTGTTCTCTGAGGAGGGGTGTCAAGAATTACCTCCTCATCGCGCGTATGACTGTTCAATAAAATTGCTTCCTGATGCTAAGTTACCTAAATCTAGGTTATATAACCTTTCTGGTCCTGAGAGGCAGGCTATGAAGGATTATATTTCGGAAAGTCTGGCCAAGGGGCATATTAGACCTTCATCTTCCCCAGTGGCCGCGGGGTTCTTCTTTGTGAAGAAAAAAGATGGAGGCCTACGCCCTTGCTTGGATTTCCGTGAGCTTAATCGGATTACTGTCCTAGATCCGTATCCGCTCCCACTTATTCCTGATCTCTTCAATCAGATTGTGGGCGCCAAATGGTTCTCTAAGTTGGATCTCAGGGGGCGTATAATCTGATTAGGATAAAGGAGGGGGATGAGTGGAAGACGGCGTTTAACACTCCGGAGGGACATTATGAGAACCTTGTCATGCCTTTTGGTCTGACTACTGCCCCGGCGGTGTTTCAACATTTTGTTAATGACATCTTTCGCCACCTTGTGGGGCAGTTTGTGGTCGTTTATTTAGATGACATCTTAATTTACTCGCCAGATCTTGTGTCTCATCAGGAGCATGTGAGACAGGTGTTGCAGATCTTGCGAGACAATAAACTGTACGCCAAATGGGAAAAGTGTGTATTCGCCGTACAGGAACTTCAGTTTTTGGGTTTCCTGGTGTCAGCTTCCGTTTTCCGTATGGACCCTGGTAAAGTGAGAGCAGTGCTTGAATGGGATCGGCCAGAGGATCCTAAGGCACTGCAGCGTTTTCTGGGGTTTGCTAACTACTACCGGAAATTTATTCATAATTTCTCATCTGTTGTCAAACCTCTCACTGACATGACAAAAAAAGGGACGGATTTTTCTAGGTGGTCTGACAAAGCTTGTCAAGCATTTTCCTCCTTGAAAAAATGTTTTGCTTCTGCACCCATACTTATTCAACCTGATGCATCACAACCGTTCATTGTGGAGGTAGACGCGTCTGACGTAGGGGTGGGTGCGGTATTATCCCAAGGTCCGTCCCCTGGTAAATGGCATCCGTGCGCTTTCTTCTCTAAAAAATTGTCGTCCGCCGAGAGGAATTATGATGTCGGCAACAGGGAACTCTTGGCCATTAAGTTGGCTTTTGAGGAATGGCGTCACTTTTTGGAGGGGCAGTCCACCTGGTCACCGTCATTACTGATCACAAGAACCTCCTGTATTTAGAATCTGCAAAGCGTCTGAATTCCAGACAAGCTAGATAGTCGTTGTTTTTTACCAGGTTTAATTTTGTCGTCACATATCGTCCTGGGTCAAAAAATGTTAAGGCTGATGCCTTATCTCGTAGTTTCCCAGGGGCCGGGAAGACGGATGACCCGGTTCCTATCCTTCAGGAGGGAGTTGTGGTGTCGGCTGTATGCTCTGAGCTTGAGGAGGAGGTATTGGAGGCTCAGGGGGACGCCCCTGTAGGACCTCCAGGGAAACTGTTTGTTCCAGATCAGTTAAGACAAAAAGTTATCGAGGCACATCATAATTCTGCTTTGGCAGGACACCCAGGGAGTAAAGCAACTGTGGATCTCCTTTCTCGCCGGTTTTGGTGGCCTAACTTAAATAAAGAGGTAGTAACTTTTGTCGCGTCCTGTGGGGTTTGTGCTCGCTCTAAGACCCCACATACCCGTCCGTCTGGGACCCTCTTACCTTTGAAAATTCCGGAGCGTCCATGGACTCATCTGTCTATGGACTTCATTACGGACCTCCCTCCGTCGTCAGGGAAAACTGTCATACTAGTTGTAGTTGACAGGTTCAGTAAGATGGCACATTTCATTGCTCTTCCTGCTCTTCCTAATGCTAAAACTCTGGCGCAGGTGTTCATTGGGGAGATTGTGAGACTTCACGGGTTGCCTTCTGATGTGGTGTCAGATAGGGGGTCTCAGTTTGTGTCCAAATTCTGGAGGGCATTTTGTTCACGTCGGGGGATGCAATTGTCATTTTCCTCGGCTTTTCATCCGCAGACCAATGGTCAGACAGAGCGTCTGAATCAGAGCCTAGAGACATATCTTCGGTGTTTTGTCTCAGAGAACCAGGAGGACTGGTCTTCTTTCTTGCCGCTGGCAGAGTTCGCTCTTAACAATAGGCGGAGCGAGTCCACTGGTAAGTCCCCGTTTTTTGGGGCATATGGTTTTCATCCCCAGTTTTGTACTTTCAATGGGGGGGGCCCTTCTGGGGTTCCTGAGGAGGAACGATTCTCGTCGTCACTTGCTTCAGTGTGGAGAGGAGTGCTGAATAATCTGAGTGCTATGGGGAACCGTTACAAACGTATGGCTGATAGGAGGAGAGTGTCTGGTCCGGACCTTAGTGTGAACGATCTGGTATGGTTGTCTACCAAGAATATTAAACTCAAGGTTCCCTCCTGGAAACTGGGTCCCAGGTTCATCGGGCCGTACAGGATCAGTTCTATAATTAATCCTGTGGCATTTCGTCTGGACCTCCCTCCTACGTTTAAAATCCACAATGTGTTCCACAAATCGTTGCTTAAGAGGTACGTGGCGCCAGTTATACCGTCACCTCTACCTCCTCCTCCAGTGGTGGTCAATGGTAACTTGGAATTTCAGGTGTCGAAGATCATTGACTCACGTCTGAATCGCCGGTCCCTTCAGTACTTGGTTCATTGGAAGGGGTATGGTCCTGAGGAGAGGACGTGGGTTCCTGCGTCTGATATTAACGCAGATCGATTGGTTCGGACTTTCCACACAACTCACCCGGGCAAACTTGGCCCTGAGGGTCCGGAGGCCCCTCGTAGAAGGGGGGGTACTGTCATGGGTGTATCGCCACGAAGATCGTCGCGATTACACATTCTGACTTCTCGCAGCTGAGTTGCTGTTTCTTTGTGTTTGGCAGTGAGGGAGTTCATTTTACCTAGCTCTGTGCTAAGACTAGGTCCAGCCTCGCCCGGCTGCAGTTTGATTATGCACTAATTAGCTTCCTTTATATACCTGCCAGTCTGCTTGGGAGATGCCGGTGAAAGCATTCATACAGACCAGCAGATAGGATCGGTTCTGAGAAGACTTAAGCTAAGAGCTCCTTTGTGGTTTCTCCTCTCCTCGCTTATAGTTTATCTCCTAGACCTTTTGTGTTCCCTCTGTGTTTAAGTGTTGTATGCAAGACCGTATTTACTTTATCCCCTGTCTGTCTCGTTTGTCTTTACTGTTTATTAAGCGGTGACCTGCCCATATCCCTGTGGTGGTAATCAAGGTCCTTCTAAGGACTAGATTACAGTGGTCAGGGACTTATAGGAGATAGGGTTACGCTGGCGGCCTGGACCTCTGTACCATTAACAGTACCTCCAGGTAGAGGGACTAGTCAGGACCCCAGTTTAGGGTCAGTATAGACCCCGGTCCACCTCTAGCCTGAGACAGCGTGAAACAGATCCAGTATAGATCCTCAGTACTTCGGATATTATGTCAGGTAATACTTTGTTATCAAATACTATATGTTCATGTTGATATAACCTATTTATATGGTCTATAAAATGTTGTCCCACTTGATATAGATTACTGACATTATCTATAACTGTTATACAGCGTGATAGGAAGTCAGTAATGGTGCGCTGGAATGATCAGATTGAAGAAGCGTTTGTAAAACTAAAAGGGGCACTGTGTGGGTCACCAGTTCTGATCACACCCGACTTCAAAAGAGAATTCATTGTCCAGACTGATGCGTCAGAGGTAGGTCTGGGTGCCGTGCTGTCGCAGGAGGTTAACGGGGAGGAGCATCCCATTTTTTTCCTGAGTCGAAAGCTTACTCCAGCTGAAACCAGATACAGCATTGTAGAGAGAGAGAGTGCCTGGCCATCAAATGGGCACTGGAGTCATTGCGCTACTATCTGTTGGGGAGAACGTTTCGGTTGGTAACTGATCATTCCCCTCTGACTTGGATGAGTCAAGCCAAAGAGAGAAATGCACGAGTCACCAGGTGGTTTCTGTCCCTGCAAAATTTAAAATTTTCAGTAGAACATCGGCAGGCAAATTACAGGGGAACGCAGATGCACTGTCCAGAGTTCACTGTATGTCATGTGTCCACCCTCCTAAGGTTGAACAAAGGGGGAGGTATGTGGTACACCAAAGGGGTCTTGCTGGATGGGAGATATATTTCTCTTAGCAGACTGAAGTTTGGTCAGGATTTTCCCTGATCACAAGGACCTGTGATGAGGTCATAGTCACGTGATCAGGTCAGCTGATGTGTACCTCAACTGAGGGTGTGGACTAGGCCTATTTAACAAGGAGCTGCTGTAGTATGTGGGAGGAAGGAAGGAGTTTGGCTGGAGTCAGCCTGGAAGAGTGTTTTGTTACAGTGTGCCAGTGTGCACCAAGAAGCAAGTTCCAGTTCACCCGGAATGGCACCTGGCGGTCTCTGCTGTCCTGCAGCCGCTTAGTTAAGCCCGTCCCAAGCAAGGGTGAGTCTGGGACCAGTGGTTCTCCAAACTGGAGTGATTTATGTTCTGTTTTGATTTTGTTATCTGGACTTTTGTTGAACCCGTCATTAAAACCACTGAACTTTGAACTGAACGCCTGTGTGTTTGCCTCATTACTGCGGCCCGGCCCATGCCTACCAGAGCGGATCCCTACAATATATATATATATATATACACAGTATACATATATATATACAAATATATATATATATATATATATATATATACACAGTGGGCATGAAAAGTATTCAGACAACTTTAAATTTTCCACTCATTGTTTCATTGCCGACATTTGGTAAATTCAAAAAAGTTCATTTTTTTCTCAATAATGTACACTCTACACCCCATCTTGACTGAAAAAAAACAAAAATGTAGAAAAAAGAAAAACTGAAATATCACATTGTCATAAGTATTCAGACCCTTTGCTCAGACACTCATATTTAAGTCATATGCTGTCCATTTCCTTGTGATCCTCCTTCAGATGGTTCTACTCCTTCATTGGAGTCCAGCTGTTTTTTTTATTAAACTGATAGGACTTGATTTGTAAAAGGCACACACCTGTCTATATAAGACTTCATAGCTCACAGTACATGTCAGACCAAATGAGAATCATGAGGTCAAAGGAACTGGCCAAGGAGCTCAGAGACAGAATTGTGGCAAGGCACACATTTGGCCAAGGTTATAAAAGAATTTCTGCAGTACTCAAGGTAACCTAAGAGCACAGTGGCCTCCATAATCCTTAAATGGAAGAAGTTTGGGACCACCAGAAGTCTTCCTAAACCTGGCCGTGCAGCCAAACTGAGCAGTCGTGGGAGAAGAGCCTTGGTAAGAGAGGTAAAGAAGAACCCCAAGATCACTGGCTGAGTTCCACAGATGCAGTAGGGAGATGGGAGAAAGTTCCACAAAGTCAACTATCACTGCAGCCCTCCACCAGTCGTGCCTTTATGGCAAAGTGGCCCAACGGAAGCCTCTCCTCAGTGTACGACATATGAAAGCCAGCATAGAGTTTGCTAAAAAAAACACATGAAGGACTCCCAGACTATGACAAATAAGATTCTCTGGCCTAATGAGATGAAGATAGAACTTTTTGGTGATAATTCTAAGTGGTATGTGTGGAGAAAACCAGGCACTGCTCATCACTTGCCCAATACAATCCTAACAGTGAAACATGGTGCTGGCAGCATTATGCTATGGGGGTGTTTTTCAGCTGCAGGGACAGGACAACTGGTTGCAATTGAAGTAAACATGAATGCGGCCAAGTACAGAGATATCCTGGATGAAAACCTCTTCCAGAGTGGTTCGGACCTCAGACTTGGCGGAAGGTTCACCTTCCAACAAGACAATAACCCTAAACACACAGCCAGAATAACAAAGGAGTGGCTTCAGGACAACTCTGTGACCATTCTTGACTGGCCCAGCCAGAGCCCTGATCTAAACCCAACTGAGCATCTCTGGAGTGACCTGAAAATGGCTATTCACCAACGTTCACCATCCAACCTGATGGAACTGGAGTGCATCTGCAAGGAACAATGGCAGAGGATCCCCAAATCCAGGTGTGAAAAACTTATTGCATCATTCCCAAGAAGACTCATGTGTTATGAATGTGCTAGAGATGGCTTCTGAGCAGAGGCTCCCTCTGGTGTTTACAGACAGTACTGAACCTTTCAGCGAGGAGTGGCAATCAGGGATCACGGACTGGTCTGATATAAGGGAGGTTCCCTCCCATGATGGTTGCCGGTGATCAATTGTTCTTGTCTCAATTGTGGTTCCTGGTTCATTTGGAAGTTTGGTGGAGTCTTGCCTGCATCTCCTGCTTTCAGATAAGATATTTTTTGCTTTTCTTTTTGTGCTTGCTTTTTGCATTGTTTTCTGCACTTTTGTGGAGGTCAGCCAGGTCCCCTCCTGGGGCCTGAACTCCTCACAGTTTATCTGCAGCCACTGTTATTTGCTCATTTGCTTTTTTCTGTTTTTTCAGCGGCTGCAGCTTGGTTTTGTTCACACTGAGATCTGATTTAGCGGGTGGCGAGATCGTATGATCTCAGTATTTTTGTAATCAGAATTGTTGGATTTTTGTAGGGTTTTCTGGGTTGCAGAAAGTAATCTCTCCTGTCCTATCCTATTTAGTCAGCTTGTGGCCCCAGCGTTTGCTCAATCTATTTTCTGCCTATGTTTATGTTTTCATCTTGTCTAACCGCCATTATATGTTTGGGGGCTTCCTATTTTCTTTGGGGATCTGCTCTGGGGCAGATAGCTTTCATCTTTCTGCTTTTAGGTGTAGTTATCTCTCAGGCGTCTAGGATCAATGTAGGAACGCTACACGGCTACCTCTAGTTGTGTCGTTAGTTTAGGAATCTGCAACCCATCAGTTACCAACATCTCAGGTGTTCTGCTGCCCTGCTGTTGTTCCTGTCCTCCTTAGCTACCGTAACACAACAGTAATCACCGGCCCATAACTGAAAATTATATGGTACTCACAAGGAAATAGTGTGGGAAAAAAAAAAGTTGTCAGAGTTGTCAGAGATTTTTTTTTTTTTTTTTGTCCTTTTTTCGTTTTTTTTTTCCCATTTTTCTCT
>JARQOD010000002.1:120410635-120476101 GCA_033576555.1 Oophaga sylvatica | reverse complement strand
CAGACTTAAATGTGGCAGGTGACATTTTGGTACGGCGCAACCCGGGACCCTACGTTGGCTCGAGCTCGGGAAAATGTACTGGTTGTCAATGGGAACCCCAACAACCCGGGGCAGCTACAGTATTTCCCCGATCGAGCTGAACCAAGATTTGCTGTATCGGTTTGAAAAAGTACGTGGGAAATTGTCGAGCATTGCTGGTACCTCAGTAGTATCGTAAGTTGGTAATGGACCTAGCGCATGCGCATGTACTGGGGGACATCTGGGTCAAAAGAAAACCTAGACCGAATTCTACAACGGTTTTACTGGCTAGGGGTCTATGAAGAAGTTAAACGGTATTGTAACTCTTGTCCCGTGTGCCAGGTAACCAGTCCGCAGCCTCATTTTGGAGTCCCTTGGTGCCATTACCAATTATAGAGGTCCCGTTTGAGAGAATAGCCATGGATCTGGTGGGGCCTGTTAATAAATCACGAGGGGTCACCAACATATCCTCGTAGTTTTAGATTACGCACCAGGTATCCTGAGGCTATTCCCCTGCGCCACACCTCTGCCAAACTTATCGCAAAAGAACTCATGGGTATGTTCTCTGGGTGGGAATCCCTCAAGAAATCTTAACAGACCAGGGACCCCTTTATGTCAAAAATCATGAAGGAACTCTGCCACTTGTTGAGTGTTAAACAGTTGCGCACATCGTCTATAATCCTCAAACAGACGGGTTGGTAGAAAGGTTCAATAAGACCCTGAAGAATATGTTGAAAAAAGCTGTCTCTAAAGATGGTAAGGACTGGATCTCTTGTTGCCATAACCTGATGTTTGCAGTGCGGGAAGTGCCCCAGGCATCTACGGGGTTCTCGCCCTTCGAACTATTATATGGCAGACATCCCCGTGGCTTACTCGATATAGCTAAAGAGACCTGGGAGAACCAACCAACTCCCCACAAAAGTGTGATAGAACATGTGGCCAAAATGCAAGAGAGAATGGAGACAGTCCTACCATTAGTCCCGAGAACATATGGAAGCAGCACAAAGGTCACAGAGGCAGGTCTATAACCGGGAGCACGGGTAAGGTCCTTAACCCTGGGATCGGGTGTTGGTACTTGTGCCTACAGTGGATAGTAAGTTCCTTGCAAGGTGGCAGGGACCCTACGAGATTATGGAGAAGGTGGGTCCCGTAAACTATAAAGTACACCAACCAGGGCGAAGAAAGCCAGAACAGGTATACCATGTGAATCTGCTCAAACCATGGAAAGACAGAGACGCTCTTGGTGAGGATTGTCCACGGCCTGCATTTCCAGTAGAGAGGGCTCCCTTGCCTCAGGAGAAGGCAAGAGAAAGTCCTCTCCGCCGTCAAAATAGCGGACACTTTGTCTCCTAGACAAGTTCAGGAGGTCTGAGAGTTTGTTAGCCGAAATACCGATGTTTTTCAGAGCTCCCTGGCTGTACCTCCCTAATCCAACATGACATTGTCAGGAGCCGCAGGCCAAAGTCCGATTAAAGCCATATCGGTGCCTGAGGCCCGGCGACAAGCCATCTCGGAAGAGGTAAAGAAGATGCTGCAGTTAGGGGTTATTGAAGATCCCAGAGTGAGTGGGCCACCCAATAGTCCCTAATACCAAAACCAGATGGGACACTAAGGTTCTGTAATGACTTCAGAAAACTGAATGAAATTTCTAAATTTGACACCTACCCCATGCCCCGGGTCGATGAGTTAATAGAGCGGTTTGGGCAGACCCGGTATTTTTCAGTCATTGACCTCACAAAAGGGTATTGGCAGGTGCCCCTAACAAAAGCAGCGAGAGAGAAAACGGCTTTTGTAACACCCGAGGAACTGTTCCAGTATAAAAGTCCTACCCTTCGGGTTGCATGGCGCTCCAGCGACTTTCCAGAGGTTAATGGACGTTGTTCTTCGTCCTCATCGCGATATGCCGCGGCCTATCTCGATGATATTGTGGTGTACAGTCAGACTGGAAAGTCACTTAGCCAAGGTACAGGCGGTGATTGATTCTCTGAGACAAGCAGGGCTAACTGCCAACCCAAAGAAGTGTTCCATAGGGTTGGAGGAAGCTCGGTACCTGGGTATGTGATTGGGAGAGGAGTTATCAAACCTCAAATTTAAAAAAAGTGGAGGCAATCCAAAACTGGCCCCGTCCCTCACCACAAAACAAGTGAAAGGGTTTTTGGGGTTAGTGGGATATTACCGGCGGTTTTTCCCAATTTTTACAACCCTGTCGGCGCCGTTAACTGACTGCCTGAAAGGGAGGAAATGTCATGGGTGTATCGCCACGAAGATCGTCGCGATTACACATTCTGACTTCTCGCAGCTGAGTTGCTGTTTCTTTGTGTTTGGCAGTGAGGGAGTTAATTTTACCTAGCTCTGTGCTAAGACTAGGTCCAGCCTCGCCCGCTGCAGTTTGATTATGCACTAATTAGCTTCCTTTATATACCTGCCAGTCTGCTTGGGAGATGCCGGTGAAAGCATTCATACAGACCAGCAGATAGGATCGGTTCTGAGAAGACTTAAGCTAAGAGCTCCTTTGTGGTTTCTCCTCTCCTCGCTTATAGTTTATCTCCTAGACCTTTTGTGTTCCCTCTGTGTTTTTAAGTGTTGTATGCAAGACCGATTTACTTTATCCCCTGTCTGTCTCGTTTGTCTTTACTGTTTATTAAGCGGTGACCTGCCCATATCCCTGTGGTGGTAATCAAGGTCCTTCTAAGGACTAGATTACAGTGGTCAGGGACTTATAGGAGTAGGGTTACGCTGGCGGCCTGGACCTCTGTACCATTAACAGTACCTCCAGGTAGAGGGACTAATCAGACCCCAGTTTAGGGTCAGTATAGACCCCGGTCCACCTCTACCTGAGACAGCGTGAAACAGATCCAGTATAGATCCTCAGTACTTCGGATATTATGTCAGGTAATACTTTGTTTTATCAAATACTATATGTTCATGTTGATATAACCTATTTATATGGTATATAGAATTTGTCCCACTTGATATAGATTACTGACATTATCTATAACTGTTATACAGCGTGATATTTTCACCGGCCATTCTAAAAAGATTCTCCCCAGCTACCATGGATCCAGTAGCCCAGCTTGCCCTGCAGTTGCAGAGTTTGTCCATGGAGCTGACGGACATTAAGTCCAAGGTTTTGTTCCCCCGGAGCAATCCAGATCTGAACCTAAAGTAGCTCTCCCGGACAGGTTCACTGGTGGGCGGGACAAATTTTTTACCTTCCGGGAGGGATGTAAGTTATATTTTCGGCTACGGCTCGGTCATCGGGGAGTGAAGAGCAGAGGGTGGGAATTGTCATCTCGCTCTTACAAGGGGACCCTCAATCCTGGGCGTTCTCCCTTCCTCCGGGCTCCCCGGCTCTTCAGTCATAGATCGATTTTTTACTGCCCTGGGTCTGGTATATGATGACCCAGATCGGGTCTCCCTTGCTGAAACTAAGTTACGTAAGATACAGCAGGGAGATCGTCCGGCGGAGGAGTTTTCTTCTGAGTTCCGTAGATGGGCCACAGATACTCAGTGGAATGACCCAGCTCTTAGGAGCCAGTTTTGTCAAGGGTTATCTGACAAATTAAAAGACGTGTTGGCTCAGTATGATTCCCCCGTCTCTGGAGGCCGCTATGGCCCTTGCTATTCGCATTGATAGACGGCTTCGGGAGAGGTGCGAGGTAACTCCGCCCCCTGTTATGACTCCACCCACATACTAAAATCCCTTATATTGAGGTTCCCCTGGTCTGTTCTGAGGAACCTATGCAGTTGGGAGGACATATTTTCGAGGGAGGGGATCGGCAGTGCGCCGCAAGACAAGAAAGTGTTTCTTCTGCGGGAGAGAGGGGCATTTTGTTGAGGGTGTCCATCCCGTGCCTCGCTGAGCAAGAAGTCGCCGGAAAACTATTAATCCCAGGTTGTGTGGTGGACGACAACCTGGGAGTATGTATTTCGTCCCCAGGTCCGTCTCAGTTTCTCGTACCAGCGGAGGTGGTGGTAGGTACGAGAGTTGAGAGGATTTCTGTTCTTCTTGATAGTGGGTCCGGGGCTAATCTGGTGGACGCTCGGTTTGCCCAGGTGCAAGGTATGCAACTGAGTGTATTGGCCAAACCGATCCCTATTTTCTCTATTGACGCCAGGCCTCTCGGTCAAGGTAGCTTTGTACAAGCTGTTCATAACATAGACCTTCGAGTAGGGCATTACATAAAGAACGATTGTCTTGTTGTTATGTGTTGGAAGGTCTTCCTACTCCTATTGTGTTGGGACTTCCTTGGTTGGCTAAACATAACCCAGTGATTAATTGGCAATCCAGAGAGATAAGCCAATGGAGTGAATTTTGCAAGAGTAACTGCATGAACACGGTCATCAGTGCGGTCGTGCCTAGAACTTTGCCTCCTTTTCTGGAGGACTTTGAGGATGTGTTCTCTGAGGAGGGGTGTCAAGATTACCTCCTCATCGCGCGTATGACTGTTCAATAAAATTGCTTCCTGATGCTAAGTTACCTAAATCTAGGTTATATAACCTTTCTGGTCCTGAGAGGCAGGCTATGAAGGATTATATTTCGGAAAGTCTGGCCAAGGGGCATATTAGACCTTCATCTTCCCCAGTGGCCGCGGGTTCTTCTTTGTGAAGAAAAAAGATGGAGGCCTACGCCCTTGCTTGGATTTCCGTGAGCTTAATCGGATTACTGTCCTAGATCCGTATCCGCTCCCACTTATTCCTGATCTCTTCAATCAGATTGTGGGCGCCAAATGGTTCTCTAAGTTGGATCTCAGGGGGGCGTATAATCTGATTAGGATAAAGGAGGGGGATGATGGAAGACGGCGTTTAACACTCCGGAGGGACATTATGAGAACCTTGTCATGCCTTTTGGTCTGACTACTGCCCGGCGGTGTTTCAACATTTTGTTAATGACATCTTTCGCCACCTTGTGGGGCAGTTTGTGGTCGTTTATTTAGATGACATCTTAATTTACTCGCCAGATCTTGTGTCTCATCAGGAGCATGTGAGACAGGTGTTGCAGATCTTGCGAGACAATAAACTGTACGCCAAATGGGAAAAGTGTGTATTCGCCGTACAGGAACTTCAGTTTTTGGGTTTCCTGGTGTCAGCTTCCGTTTTCCGTATGGACCCTGGTAAAGTGAGAGCAGTGCTTGAATGGGATCGGCCAGAGGATCCTAAGGCACTGCAGCGTTTTCTGGGGTTTGCTAACTACTACCGGAAATTTATTCATAATTTCTCATCTGTTGTCAAACCTCTCACTGACATGACAAAAAAAGGGACGGATTTTTCTAGGTGGTCTGACAAAGCTTGTCAAGCATTTTCCTCCTTGAAAAAATGTTTTGCTTCTGCACCCATACTTATTCAACCTGATGCATCACAACCGTTCATTGTGGAGGTAGACGCGTCTGACGTAGGGGTGGGTGCGGTATTATCCCAAGGTCCGTCCCCTGGTAAATGGCATCCGTGCGCTTTCTTCTCTAAAAAATTGTCGTCCGCCGAGAGGAATTATGATGTCGGCAACAGGGAACTCTTGGCCATTAAGTTGGCTTTTGAGGAATGGCGTCACTTTTTGAGGGGGCAGTCCACCTGGTCACCGTCATTACTGATCACAAGAACCTCCTGTATTTAGAATCTGCAAAGCGTCTGAATTCCAGACAAGCTAGATAGTCGTTGTTTTTTACCAGGTTTAATTTTGTCGTCACATATCGTCCTGGGTCAAAAAATGTTAAGGCTGATGCCTTATCTCGTAGTTTCCCAGGGGCCGGGAAGACGGATGACCCGGTTCCTATCCTTCAGGAGGGAGTTGTGGTGTCGGCTGTATGCTCTGAGCTTGAGGAGGAGGTATTGGAGGCTCAGGGGGACGCCCCTGTAGGACCTCCAGGGAAACTGTTTGTTCCAGATCAGTTAAGACAAAAAGTTATCGAGGCACATCATAATTCTGCTTTGGCAGGACACCCAGGGAGTAAAGCAACTGTGGATCTCCTTTCTCGCCGGTTTTGGTGGCCTAACTTAAATAAAGAGGTAGTAACTTTTGTCGCGTCCTGTGGGGTTTGTGCTCGCTCTAAGACCCCACATACCCGTCCGTCTGGGACCCTCTTACCTTTGAAAATTCCGGAGCGTCCATGGACTCATCTGTCTATGGACTTCATTACGGACCTCCCTCCGTCGTCAGGGAAAACTGTCATACTAGTTGTAGTTGACAGGTTCAGTAAGATGGCACATTTCATTGCTCTTCCTGCTCTTCCTAATGCTAAAACTCTGGCGCAGGTGTTCATTGGGGAGATTGTGAGACTTCACGGGTTGCCTTCTGATGTGGTGTCAGATAGGGGGTCTCAGTTTGTGTCCAAATTCTGGAGGGCATTTTGTTCACGTCGGGGGATGCAATTGTCATTTTCCTCGGCTTTTCATCCGCAGACCAATGGTCAGACAGAGCGTCTGAATCAGAGCCTAGAGACATATCTTCGGTGTTTTGTCTCAGAGAACCAGGAGGACTGGTCTCCTTTCTTGCCGCTGGCAGAGTTCGCTCTTAACAATAGGCGGAGCGAGTCCACTGGTAAGTCCCCGTTTTTTGGGGCATATGGTTTTCATCCCCAGTTTTGTACTTTCAATGGGGGGGGCCCTTCTGGGTTCCTGAGGAGGAACGATTCTCGTCGTCACTTGCTTCAGTGTGGAGAGGAGTGCTGAATAATCTGAGTGCTATGGGGAACCGTTACAAACGTATGGCTGATAGGAGGAGAGTGTCTGGTCCGGACCTTAGTGTGAACGATCTGGTATGGTTGTCTACCAAGAATATTAAACTCAAGGTTCCCTCCTGGAAACTGGGTCCCAGGTTCATCGGGCCGTACAGGATCAGTTCTATAATTAATCCTGTGGCATTTCGTCTGGACCCCTCCTACGTTTAAAATCCACAATGTGTTCCACAAATCGTTGCTTAAGAGGTACGTGGCGCCAGTTATACCGTCACCTCTACCTCCTCCTCCAGTGGTGGTCAATGGTAACTTGGAATTTCAGGTGTCGAAGATCATTGACTCACGTCTGAATCGCCGGTCCCTTCAGTACTTGGTTCATTGGAAGGGGTATGGTCCTGAGGAGAGGACGTGGGTTCCTGCGTCTGATATTAACGCAGATCGATTGGTTCGGACTTTCCACACAACTCACCCGGGCAAACTTGGCCCTGAGGGTCCGGAGGCCCCTCGTAGAAGGGGGGGTACTGTCATGGGTGTATCGCCACGAAGATCGTCGCGATTACACATTCTGACTTCTCGCAGCTGAGTTGCTGTTTCTTTGTGTTTGGCAGTGAGGGAGTTCATTTTACCTAGCTCTGTGCTAAGACTAGGTCCAGCCTCGCCCGGCTGCAGTTTGATTATGCACTAATTAGCTTCCTTTATATACCTGCCAGTCTGCTTGGGAGATGCCGGTGAAAGCATTCATACAGACCAGCAGATAGGATCGGTTCTGAGAAGACTTAAGCTAAGAGCTCCTTTGTGGTTTCTCCTCTCCTCGCTTATAGTTTATCTCCTAGACCTTTTGTGTTCCCTCTGTGTTTAAGTGTTGTATGCAGACCGTATTTACTTTATCCCCTGTCTGTCTCGTTTGTCTTTACTGTTTATTAAGCGGTGACCTGCCCATATCCCTGTGGTGGTAATCAAGGTCCTTCTAAGGACTAGATTACAGTGGTCAGGGACTTATAGGAGATAGGGTTACGCTGGCAGCCTGGACCTCTGTACCATTAACAGTACCTCCAGGTAGAGGGACTAGTCAGGACCCCAGTTTAGGGTCAGTATAGACCCCGGTCCACCTCTAGCCTGAGACAGCGTGAAACAGATCCAGTATAGATCCTCAGTACTTCGGATATTATGTCAGGTAATACTTTGTTATCAAATACTATATGTTCATGTTGATATAACCTATTTATATGGTCTATAAAATGTTGTCCCACTTGATATAGATTACTGACATTATCTATAACTGTTATACAGCGTGATAGGAAGTCAGTAATGGTGCGCTGGAATGATCAGATTGAAGAAGCGTTTGTAAAACTAAAAGGGGCACTGTGTGGGTCACCAGTTCTGATCACACCCGACTTCAAAAGAGAATTCATTGTCCAGACTGATGCGTCAGAGGTAGGTCTGGGTGCCGTGCTGTCGCAGGAGGTTAACGGGGAGGAGCATCCCATTTTTTTCCTGAGTCGAAAGCTTACTCCAGCTGAAACCAGATACAGCATTGTAGAGAGAGAGAGTGCCTGGCCATCAAATGGGCACTGGAGTCATTGCGCTACTATCTGTTGGGGAGAACGTTTCGGTTGGTAACTGATCATTCCCCTCTGACTTGGATGAGTCAAGCCAAAGAGAGAAATGCACGAGTCACCAGGTGGTTTCTGTCCCTGCAAAATTTAAAGTTTTCAGTAGAACATCGGGCAGGCAAATTACAGGGGAACGCAGATGCACTGTCCAGAGTTCACTGTATGTCATGTGTCCACCCTCCTAAGGTTGAACAAAGGGGGGAGGTATGTGGTACACCAAAGGGGGTCTTGCTGGATGGGAGATATATTTCTCTTAGCAGACTGAAGTTTGGTCAGGATTTTCCCTGATCACAAGGACCTGTGATGAGGTCATAGTCACGTGATCAGGTCAGCTGATGTGTACCTCAACTGAGGGTGTGGACTAGGCCTATTTAACAAGGAGCTGCTGTAGTATGTGGGAGGAAGGAAGGAGTTTGGCTGGAGTCAGCCTGGAAGAGTGTTTTGTTACAGTGTGCCAGTGTGCACCAAGAAGCAAGTTCCAGTTCACCCGGAATGGCACCTGGCGGTCTCTGCTGTCCTGCAGCCGCTTAGTTAAGCCCGTCCCAAGCAAGGGTGAGTCTGGGACCAGTGGTTCTCCAAACTGGAGTGATTTATGTTCTGTTTTGATTTTGTTATCTGGACTTTTGTTGAACCCGTCATTAAAACCACTGAACTTTGAACTGAACGCCTGTGTGTTTGCCTCATTACTGCGGCCCGGCCCATGCCTACCAGAGCGGATCCCTACAATATATATATATATATATATACACAGTATACATATATATATACAAATATATATATATATATATATATATATATACACAGTGGGCATGAAAAGTATTCAGACAACTTTAAATTTTCCACTCATTGTTTCATTGCCGACATTTGGTAAATTCAAAAAAGTTCATTTTTTTCTCAATAATGTACACTCTACACCCCATCTTGACTGAAAAAAAAACAAAAATGTAGAAAAAAGAAAAACTGAAATATCACATTGTCATAAGTATTCAGACCCTTTGCTCAGACACTCATATTTAAGTCATATGCTGTCCATTTCCTTGTGATCCTCCTTCAGATGGTTCTACTCCTTCATTGGAGTCCAGCTGTTTTTTTTATTAAACTGATAGGACTTGATTTGTAAAAGGCACACACCTGTCTATATAAGACTTCATAGCTCACAGTACATGTCAGACCAAATGAGAATCATGAGGTCAAAGGAACTGGCCAAGGAGCTCAGAGACAGAATTGTGGCAAGGCACACATTTGGCCAAGGTTATAAAAGAATTTCTGCAGTACTCAAGGTAACCTAAGAGCACAGTGGCCTCCATAATCCTTAAATGGAAGAAGTTTGGGACCACCAGAAGTCTTCCTAAACCTGGCCGTGCAGCCAAACTGAGCAGTCGTGGGAGAAGAGCCTTGGTAAGAGAGGTAAAGAAGAACCCCAAGATCACTGGCTGAGTTCCACAGATGCAGTAGGGAGATGGAGAAAGTTCCACAAAGTCAACTATCACTGCAGCCCTCCACCAGTCGTGCCTTTATGGCAAAGTGGCCCAACGGAAGCCTCTCCTCAGTGTACGACATATGAAAGCCAGCATAGAGTTTGCTAAAAAAACACATGAAGGACTCCCAGACTATGACAAATAAGATTCTCTGGCCTAATGAGATGAAGATAGAACTTTTTGGTGATAATTCTAAGTGGTATGTGTGGAGAAAACCAGGCACTGCTCATCACTTGCCCAATACAATCCTAACAGTGAAACATGGTGCTGGCAGCATTATGCTATGGGGGTGTTTTTCAGCTGCAGGGACAGGACAACTGGTTGCAATTGAAGTAAACATGAATGCGGCCAAGTACAGAGATATCCTGGATGAAAACCTCTTCCAGAGTGGTTCGGACCTCAGACTTGGCGGAAGGTTCACCTTCCAACAAGACAATAACCCTAAACACACAGCCAGAATAACAAAGGAGTGGCTTCAGGACAACTCTGTGACCATTCTTGACTGGCCCAGCCAGAGCCCTGATCTAAACCCAACTGAGCATCTCTGGAGTGACCTGAAAATGGCTATTCACCAACGTTCACCATCCAACCTGATGGAACTGGAGTGCATCTGCAAGGAACAATGGCAGAGGATCCCCAAATCCAGGTGTGAAAAACTTATTGCATCATTCCCAAGAAGACTCATGTGTTATGAATGTGCTAGAGATGGCTTCTGAGCAGAGGCTCCCTCTGGTGTTTACAGACAGTACTGAACCTTTCAGCGAGGAGTGGCAATCAGGGATCACGGACTGGTCTGATATAAGGGAGGTTCCCTCCCATGATGGTTGCCGGTGATCAATTGTTCTTGTCTCAATTGTGGTTCCTGGTTCATTTGGAAGTTTGGTGGAGTCTTGCCTGCATCTCCTGCTTTCAGATAAGATATTTTTTGCTTTTCTTTTTGTGCTTGCTTTTTGCATTGTTTTCTGCACTTTTGTGGAGGTCAGCCAGGTCCCCTCCTGGGGCCTGAACTCCTCACAGTTTATCTGCAGCCACTGTTATTTGCTCATTTGCTTTTTTCTGTTTTTTCAGCGCTGCAGCTTGGTTTTGTTCACACTGAGATCTGATTTAGCGGGTGGCGAGATCGTATGATCTCAGTATTTTTATAATCAGAATTGTTGGATTTTTGTAGGGTTTTCTGGGTTGCAGAAAGTAATCTCTCCTGTCCTATCCTATTTAGTCAGCTTGTGGCCCCAGCGTTTGCTCAATCTATTTTCTGCCTATGTTTATGTTTTCATCTTGTCTAACCGCCATTATATGTTTGGGGGCTTCCTATTTTCTTTGGGGATCTGCTCTGGGGCAGATAGCTTTCATCTTTCTGCCTTTAGGTGTAGTTATCTCTCAGGCGTCTAGGATCAATGTAGGAACGCTACACGGCTACCTTAGTTGTGTCGTTAGCTTAGGAATCTGCAACCCATCAGTTACCAACATCTCAGGTGTTCTGCTGCCCTGCTGTTGTTCCTGTCCTCCTTAGCTACCGTAACACAACAGTATCACCGGCCATAACTGAAAATTATATGGTACTCACAGAAGGGAAAAATAGTGTGGAAAGAAAAAAGTTGTCAGAGTTGTCAGAGATTTTTTTTTTTTTTCTGTCTTTTGCGTTTTTTCCCTATTTTTCTCTGGGTGCTGAGGATGATTTTTTTTTCTTTCAATGGAGTTTGCACAGTTGTCTGGCCGTGTGGATCAGCTTGCCACTGAGGTTCGGAGTATTGATACCTATCTTGCTAGGTTGCCGGTTGTGGAACCTAGGATTCCCATGCCAGATTTGTTTTTGGGGGATTGGGCTAAATTTCTGAATTTCAAAAATAACTGTAAGTTGTTTTTTGCCTTAAAGCCTAAGTCCTCAGGTAACGCAGCACAGCAGGTTCAAATTGTCATCTCTCTCCTGCGCGGCGATCCTCAGGATTGGGCTTTTTCCCTGACACCTGGGGACCCTGTTTTGAATGATATTGATGCATTTTTTCAGGCTCTGGGGTTATTGTACGATGAACCTAATGTCACTGATTAAGCTGAAAAAACCTTGTAGGCATTAAATCAGGGTCTTGAAGACGCTGAGTTGTACTGTCAGAAATTCCGAAAGTGGGCAGTCCTGACCAAATGGAATGATGATGCTTTGGCAGCCCTTTTTCGGAAGGGGCTGTCAGAGAATGTAAAGGATGTTATGGTGGGATTTCCTGCTCCCTCTGGTCTCAATGATTCTATGTCATTGGCTATTCAAATTGACAGACGTTTGCGTGAGCGCAGAGGTATGCGTGAGATGGTGTTGCCTTGTGAGCCAACTTCTGAGCCCATGCAGTGTGATGGAGTGACTTCTGGGGCACAGCGTCATGAGTTTCGAAAGCGCAATGGGTTATGTTTCTACTGTGGTGATGCCTCTCATGCTATTTCAGTCTGCCCTAAGCGGGGAAGACGTTTTGCACGCTCAGTTGTCTTGGGTAGTGTTCAGACTAAATTTCTGTTGACTTACCCTGATTTGCTCCCTGTCCACATTTTCCGCTCAGGCTTTTGTTGATTCGGGAGCAGCTATTAACCTGATGGATTTTGACTTTGCCAAACGTTGTGGGTTTCCCATGATACCCCTGCGGAAGTCTATTCCCCTACTGGGCATTGATTCTACCCCTTTGGCGGAGAATAAACCCCAGTTTTCTACTCAGGTGATAATGAGGGTTGAACCAGATCATCAGGAGAGTTGCAAATTTCTGCAAAGTGCTGTATAATCTGCATGACATTATTGTACTAGGTTTCCCTTGGTTACAGTCTCATAATCCTGTTTTGGATTGGAAATCTGTGTCTGTGACCAGTTGGGGCTGCCAATGTGTTAATGCCGACATTCCTGTTTTTTCTGCCTCTCCCAAGTCTCAGGATGTTCCTGACTTTTTGACTGATTTTTCGGATGTATTTAGTGAAAGTAAATCTGCATCTTTGCCCCCTCACAGGAGCTACGATTGCGCTATTGAATTAGTGCCTGGTGATAAATTTCCTAAAGGTCGCCTTTTTAACTTGTCTGTACCTGAACACGATGCTATGTGATCTTATATCAAGGAGTCATTGGAGAAGGGTCATATGAGACCATCCTCTTCACCCTTGGGTGCCGGTTTTTGCTTTGTGGCCAAAAAGGATGGTTTAATTGAGGCCGTGTATTGATTATCGTCTCTTGAATAAGATCACTGTGAAGTATCAATATCCGTTACCCTTGATTTCTGACCTGTTTTCCAGGGTGAAAAGTGCTAGTTGGTTTACCAAGCTTGACCTCAGGGGGGCGTATAACCTTATTCGCATTAAGCACGGGATGAATGGAAGACGGCGTTTAATACCCCAGAGGGGCATTTTGAGTACCTAGTGATGCCCTTTGGGCTCACTAATGCTCCCTCCTTCCGTCTTCCAATCCTTCATGCTGACCCTAAACTGGGGTCCTGACTAGTCCCTCTACCTGGAGGTACTGTTAATGGTACAGAGGTCCAGGCCACCAGCGTAAACCCTGTCTCCTATAAATCCCTGACCACTGTAATCTAGTCCTTAGAAGGACCCTGATTACCACCATAGGGAATGGACAGGTAAAGGTTAACAAACAGTATAGACAAACGAGACAGACAGGGGATAAAGTAAATACTGTCTTGCATACAACATTAAAACACAGAGGGAACACCAAAGGTCTAGGAGATAAACTATAAGCAAGGTGAGGAGAAACAACAAAGGAGCTCTTAGCTTAAGTCTTCTCAGAACCGATCCTATCTGCAGTCTGTATGAATGCTTTCACCGGCATCTAACCAGCAGACTGGCAGCTATATAAAGGAAGCTAATTAGAACATAATCAAAAGCAGCCGGGCGAGGCTGGACCTAGTCTTAGCAAAGAGCTAGGTAAAATTAACTCCCTCATTACCAAACACAAAGAAACAGCAACTCAGCTGCGAGAAGTCAGAATGTGCAATCGCGACAATCTTCGTGGCGATGCACCCATGACACTTTTTAACTTGTCTGTACCTGAACATGACGCTATGCGGTCTTATATCAAGGAGTCATTGGAGAAGGGTCATATCAGACCATCCTCTTCACCCTTGGGTGCCGGTTTTTTCTTTGTGGCCAAAAAGGATGGTTCATTAAGGCCGTGTATTGATTATCGTCTCTTGAACAATATCACTGTGAAATATCAATATCCGTTACCCTTGATTTCTGACCTGTTTTCCAGGGTGAAAAGTACTACTTCGTTTACCAAGCTTGACCTCAGGGGGCATATAACCTTATTCGCATTAAGCACGGGGATGAATGGAAGACGGCATTTAATACCCCAGAGGGCATTTTGAGTACCTAGTGATGCCCTTTGGGCTCACTAATGCTCCTTCTGTCTTCCAGTCCTTCATGAATGACATTTTCAGGGATTTTGTGGATAAATTTCTGATTGTTTATTTGGATGATATCTTGATTTTTTCCAATGACTGGGACTCTCATGTGAAACATGTTCAGACTGTGTTCCAGATTTTGAGAGAGAATGCACTGTATGTGAAGGGATCAAAGTGTCTTTTTGGCGTACAGAAGGTCTCATTTCTGGGATTCATTTTGTCTCCGTCTGTTATTGAAATGGACCCGGTCAAGGTTCAGGCCATCTGTGATTGGGTCCAACCTACTTCATTAAAGGCTCTTCAGAGATTTTTGGGTTTTGCCAATTTTTATCGTAAATTTATTGGTAATTTCTCCGGTATTGTTAAACCATTGACTGATTTGACCAAAAAGGGTTCTGATGTGGTGAATTGGCCTCCTGAGGCAGTATCTGTGTTTCAGGAACTTAAGCAGAGATTCACTTCTGCTCCTGTTCTACGGCAGCCTGATGTTTCTCTACCGTTTCAGGTGGAGGTTGATGCCTCTGAAATTGGGGCAGGTGCCGTTTTGTCCCAAAGAGATCCAGAGACATCTAAGAGTAACCCTTGTGCCTTTTTCTCTCGAAAATTTTCTCCAACTGAACGTAATTATGACGTGGGTAATCGGGAGTTATTGGCCATGAAGTGGGCCTTTGAAGAGTGGAGACATTGGCTGGAAGGAGCCAAACATCAGGTGGTGGTCCTCACGGACCATAAGAATCTGGTTTATCTCAAATCAGCCAAGCGACTTAATCCTAGACAGGCCAGGTGGGCCTTGTTTTTCACACATTTTAATTTTGTGGTTTCTTTTCTTCCTGGCACTAAGAATGTTAAGGCGGATGCCCTCTTGAGGAGTTTCTTTGCGGACTCTCCTGAGTTATCTGATCCTGCTGTTATTTTGAAAGAGGGTGTAGTTCTTTCTGCCATCTCGCCCTATTTGAGTCTGGCCTTGGAAGGGTGTCAGGAGGATAAACCTGAGCTCTGCCCTGTTGGGAAATTGTTTGTCCCAGACCCGTGGAGGAAAAATGTGATGTCTGAGATTCATCGCTCCACGTTGGCTGGCCATCCCGGTATTTTTAGTACCAGAGATTTGGTGAGCCGGTCCTTTTGGTGGCCCACTTTGTCTCGTGACGTCAGGGACTTTGTGCAGTCCTGTGGGACTTGTTCTCGGTCCAAACCTTGCTCTCGCTCTAGTGGTTTGCTAATGCCATTGCCTGTGCCCAAGAGGCCATGGACCCATATCTCTATGGATTTTATTTCCGACCTCCCTGTCTCTCAGAGAATGACCGTTATCTGGGTGATCTGTGATAGGTAGTGGCACAAGATGTATCATCTTGGAAAACCTAAGTTGCCATCCTCCTCTGAGTTGGTGCCCTTGTTTTTTCAACAGGTGGTTCAGTTGCACGGCATTCCAGAGAACATTGTGTCTGACAGAGGAGTCCAATTTGTTTCCAGATTTTGGAGGACATTTTGTTTCAAACTGGGAGTTCAGCTGTCTTTCTCCTCTGCGTTCCACCCTCAGACCAATGGACAAACTGAGAGAGGGCTAGTTCTGCCACTTTGAAGTCTCCTTTTTTCTGCAATTTCAGGTTTCATCCTCGATTTTCTTCAGGGCAGGTGGAGGCTTCTGTCTGTCCGGGTGTCGACTCTATTGTGGAGAGAATGCAGCAGATTTGGAATGAAGTAGTGGATAAGTTGTCTCTCTCTCAGGAGAAGGCCCAACGGTTTCCCAACCGGCATAGGACTGATGGTCCTCGGTTTAAAGTGGGTGATTTGGTTTGGTTGTCCTAAAAAAATATCCCTATGAAGGTTGCGTCTCCAAAATTTAAGCCAAGGTTTATTGGACCTTATAAGATCATGAAGATTCTTAATCCCGTTTGCTTCTTCCAGGGACATTTAAGATTCACAACGTATTCCACAAATCTTTATTGAAGAGGTTTGTCGAGCCTGTGGTTCCTATGGCTGCACCTCTTGACCCTGTTTTGGTTTAGGGCAATTTGGAGTATGAGGTTGAGAAGATATTGGATTCTCGTTTGGCTAGATGGAGACTCCAGTACTTGTTTAAATGGAAAGGTTATGGTCAGGAGGACAATTCTTGGGTGTTTGCTTCTGACATTCATGCTGAGAGACTTGTCCATGCCTATCACAGAGCTCATCCTGATTGGCCTGGTGGCGCACGTGAGGGTTTGGTGACCCCTCCTCAAGGGGGGGTACTGTTGTGAACATGTTGGAGACGACTTCGGAGCTGAGGCTCCCTCTGGTGGTTGCTGAGAGTATTGAACCTATGTTGAAGAGCAAAAGTCCACCACCTGCAATTGATGAATGGTTATCAGGGGGGACGGACTGGCCTGATATAAGGGAGCTGACCTCCCATAATCTTTGCCGGTGATCAATTGTTACTTCCTGGTCTTGGTTGGAATTCAGCTTGCTTTCTGCTGTCTCCTGCTATCATTCAGATAAGTTACTTTCTGTCTTTTTTTCTGTTGTTTGATTTTCCTTGTTTTTGCTGCCTTGATTTTTGAGTTCAGCCGGGTCCCCTTTGGGGGCTTGTGCTGGTCTCTGTTCTCTTTTTTTTTGTTCATTTGCTCAGTTCTTGTGATTTTTTACTGCTGGGTAACTGCGTGTTCACACCAGAGATCTGATATAGGTGGTCGAGACCGTGTGGTCTCAGCATTTTTGGAATCAGAAGTGTTGGAGTTTTTCCTAGGGTTTTGCTGGGTTGCAGACAGTATTCTCTCCTGTGCTGTCCTATCTAGACAGTTTTGGGCGCCAGCGTTTGCTCATTCTATTTTCTGTCTGCGTTCGTGTTTCCATCTTGTCTAACCGCCATTATATGTTTGGGGATTCCTATTCCTTTGGGTCTCTACTCCGGGGCAGTTAGCTTTCCTCTTTCCATCTTCAGGGATAGCTAATCTCTCCGGCTGTGACGAGGCGTCTAGGGCACCGTAGGAACGTCCCACGGCTGCTTCGAGTTGTGCGGTTAGTTTAGGGGTCTGCAACCTATTAGATCTCATCCTCTCTGGTTTTTGGCTGCCTTTGCGGTTTTTAGCTCCTGCTCTCCTCAGCTACCAAATCATAACAGTTAACCCTTGCTCTGCCTCCATACCGTTTCTGCATCTTGCAACTTGCTCACACAGGCAGGGTGCGGTGAGCAGTGTAAGTTACTTATTGTCACTGTTAAGTAGACATGCAAAAAAGGGAGTCTATATCCTCAAGTAAAATCACTTCATTGTTTTAGTAAATACATCACATTGAAATAGACAAAAAGGTATAACAATATTATGGCAGAGTCTCTACATGAGGGACCAAGGTGCAACACAAGTGCGGTACTAGTGACAGCAAGGAATAAATGTATATTGCCATTGCAACAAAATCTGAGAGGCCACACAGACAAAGATTGGCAGAGGTATAGTAATCCCTGTTGTGAACGTATTGGAGAAAATTTCTGAGCGGAGGGTCCCTCTGGTGGTTGCTGTTGGTACTGAAGCTGTATCTAATGACTGGGCCTCCTCAGCTGGCAGCGATATCTGGCACTGACTGGACTGATATAAGGGAGCTGCCTTCCCATGATCCTCGCCAGTAATCAATTGTTGTTTCCTCGTTCATTTGGAAGTCTGCTGGTGTCTCGCCTGCATCTGCTACTTTCAGATAAGATATTTTCTGCTTATTTCTATTGTGTTTGCTATTTCCATTTTTGTCTGCACCTTTGTGGAGGTTAGCTGGGTCCCCTCCTGGGGCCTGTGCTTCTCGCTGTTTTCTGTAGCCACTGTTATTTGTTCAATTGCTCTTTCCCTGCTTTTTGAGTGGCTGCGGGTTAGCCTTGTTCACTCTGAGATCTGATTTAGTGGGTGGCGAGATCGTGTGATCTCAGCATTTTTGGAATCAGAAGTGTTGGAAGTTTTGCTAGGGTTTTGCTGGGTTGCAGAAAGTGTTCTGTTCTTTCCTGTCCTATTTAGTCAGTGTTTGGCCCCTGCGTTTTCTCACTCTATTTTCTGCCTGCGTTTGTGTTTCGTCTTGTCTAACCGCCATTATATGTTTGGGGGCTGCCTAATTCTTTGGGGCTCTACTCCGGGGCAGTTAGCTTTCCTGTTCCTGTTTCTATCTTTAGGTGTAGCTAGCTCTCCGGCTGTGCCGAGGCGTCTAGGATCACCGTAGATACGCTCCATGTGTTATGATTTGGTATCTGAGGAGAGCAGGCAAAAAAGGAAATACACCAGAGAGGTTGGAATCTATGGGATTGCAGTACCCTGACTAACCACCACAACTAAAGGCAGCCGTGGAGCGTACCTACGTTGGTCCTAGACGCCTCGTCACAGCCTGAGAAGCTAACTACACCTAAAGACAGAAAGAGGAAAACTATCTGCCCCGGAGCAGATCCCCAAAGAACATAGAAAGTCCCCAAACATGTAATGGCGGTTAGACAAGAGGAAATACACAGACACAGACAGAAAATAGTATGAGCAAACGTTGAGGCCCAAACTTCCTAAATAGAAAAGGAAAGGAAGGACACTTACTGCAATCCCAAAAAACCCTGAAAAGTACCAACACTACTAATTACAAAAACACCTGAGATCACACGACCTCTACCACCTAAATTAGTTCTCTGGTGTAACAAAACTAAACAGCAGCCACTGAAAAAAACTGGAAAAGGCAAATGAACAAACAACAGTGGCTGAACTAAACTGAGAGGAGCACAAGCCCCGGAGGGGACCCGGCAGACCCCCACAGAAGTGCAGGACAAAATGCAAAAAGCAAGCACAAAAAATTAAAAGAAGAAAATGTCTTATCTGTTAGCAGAAGATGCAGGTACGAAACAGCAAGCTACAAAGTGAACAGGAATCAAAGATGAGACCAGAACAATTGATCACCGGCAACCCTGATGGGAGGGAACCTACCTTATATAAGACCAGTCAGTAACACCTGATCGCCAATCTTCACAATCTTCATTGGATAGTTCAGTACTGTTTGTAACCACCAGAGGGAGCTTCTGCTCAGAATTCATTTCTAGCACATTCACAACAGTACCCCCCCTTGAGGAGGGGTCACCGAACCCTCATTTGAGCAACCAGGTCGGTCAGGATGAGCTCTGTGATACGCACGGATGAGTCTCCTAGCATGGATGTCCGAAGCAAACACCCAAGAATTGTCCTCCTGACCATAACCTCTCCACTTAACCAAATACTGGAGTTTCCGTCTAGAAAAACGAGAATTCAATATTTTCTCAACCACATACTCCAGATTGCCCTCAACCAAAACAGGGTCAGGAGGCACAGCCATAGGAACCACTGGCTCGACAAACCTCTTCAATAAGGACTTGTGGAACATGTTATGGATCTTAAATGTCCCTGGAAGAAGTAAACGAAAGGAAACAGGATTAAGAATCTCCATGATCTTATAAGGTCCAATGAACCTAGGCTTAAACTTAGGAGATGCAACTCTCATAGGGATATTTCTTGAGGACAACCAGACCAAGTCCCCCACTTCAAACCGAGGACCATCAGTCCTATGCCGGTTGGCAAACCGCTGGGCCCTCTCCTGAGAGAGGGACAACCTCTCCACTACCTGGTCCCAAATCTGCTGCATACGCTCCACAACAGAGTCAACACCTGGACAGACAGAAGCCTCCGTCTGTCCTGAAGAAAATCGAGGGTGCAACCCAAAATTGCAGAAAAATGGGAGACATCAAAGTGGCAGAGCTAGCCCTATTATTAAGAGCAAACTCAGCCAAAGGCAAAAAAGAGACCCAGTCATCCTGATCAGCAGACACAAAGCATCTCAGATAAGTCTCCAATGTCTGGTTTGTTCTCTCAGTTTGTCCATTGATCTGAGGATGAAAAGCCGAGGAGAAAGACAATTGAACACCAAGTTTAGAACAAAAAGTCCTCCAAAATCTGGAAACAAACTGGACTCCTCTGTCAGACACAATGTTCTCAGGAATGCCGTGTAACCGAACCACGTGCTGAAGGAACAAAGGCACCAATTCAGAGGAGGAAGGCAACTTAGGTAATGGCACAAGATGTATCATTTTGGAAAACCTATCACAAATCACCCAGATAACGGTCATTCTCTGAGAAACAGGGAGGTCGGAAATGAAATCCTTAGAGATATGGGTCCATGGTCTCTTGGGCACAGGCAATGGCATCAACAAACCACTAGAGCGAGAGCAAGGCTTGGAGCGAGAGCAAGTCCCGCAGGACTGCACAAATTCCCTGACGTCACGAGACAAAGTAGGCCACCAAAAGGACTGACTAACCAAGTCTCTGGTACCAAAAATTCCGGGATGATCGGCCAACGTGGAACAATGAATCTCAGACATCACACTCTTTTTCCATCGGTCTGGGACAAACAATTTCCCAATAGGGCAGCGCTCGGGTTTATCCTCCTGACACCCTTCCAGAGTCAGTCTCAAATTGGGCGAGATGGCGGAAAGAACTACACCCTCTTTCAAAATAACAGCAGGATCAGATAACTCAGGAGAGTCCGCAAAGAAACTCCTCGAGAGGGCATCCGCCTTAACATTCTTAGTGCCAGGAAGAAAGGAAACCACAAAATTAAAACGTGTGAAAAACAAGGCCCACCTGGCCTGTCTAGGATTAAGTCGCTTGGCTGATTCCAGATAAACCAGATTCTTATGGTCTGTGAGGACCACCACCTGATGTTTGGCTCCCTCCAGCCAATGTCTCCACTCCTCAAAAGCCCACTTCATGGCCAATAACTCCCGATTACCCACGTCATAATTACGTTCAGTTGGAGAAAATTTTCGAGAGAAAAAGGCACAAGGGTTACTTTTAGAGGTCTCTGGATCTCTTTGGACAAAACGGCACCTGCCCCAATTTCAGAGGCATCAACCTCCACCTGAAATGGCAGAGAAACATCAGGCTGCCGTAGAACAGGAGCAGAAGTGAATCTCTGCTTAAGTTCCTGAAACGCAGAGACTGCCTCAGGAGGCCAATTCACCACATCAGAACCCTTTTTGGTCAAATCAGTCAATGGTTTAACAATAACAGAGAAATTACCAATAAATTTACGATAAAAATTGGCAAAACCCAAGAATCTTTGAAGAGCCTTTAATGAAGTAGGTTGGACCCAATCACAGATGGCCTGAACCTTGACCGGGTCCATTTCAATAACAGATGGGGACAAAATGAATCCCAGAAATGAGATCCTCTGTACGCCAAAAAGACACTTTGATCCCTTCACATACAGAGCATTCTCTCTCAAAATCTGGAACACAGTCCGAACATGTTTCACATGAGAGTCCCAGTCATTGGAAAAAATCAAGATATCATCCAAATAAACAATCAGAAATTTATCCACAAAATCCCTGAAAATGTCATTCATGAAGGACTGGAAGACAGAAGGAGCATTAGTGAGCCCAAAGGGCATCACTAGGTACTCAAAATGCCCCTCTGGGGTATTAAATGCCGTCTTCCATTCATCCCCGTGCTTAATGCGAATAAGGTTATATGCCCCCCTGAGGTCAAGCTTGGTAAACGAAGTAGTACTTTTCACCCTGGAAAACAGGTCAGAAATCAAGGGTAACGGATATTGATATTTCACAGTGATATTGTTCAAGAGACGATAATCAATACACGGCCTTAATGAACCATCCTTTTTGGCCACAAAGAAAAAACCGGCACCCAAGGGTGAAGAGGATGGTCTGATATGACCCTTCTCCAATGACTCCTTGATATAAGACCGCATAGCGTCATGTTCAGGTACAGACAAGTTAAAAAGTGTCATGGGTGCATCGCCACGAAGATTGTCGCGATTGCACATTCTGACTTCTCGCAGCTGAGTTGCTGTTTCTTTGTGTTTGGTAATGAGGGAGTTAATTTTACCTAGCTCTTTGCTAAGACTAGGTCCAGCCTCGCCCGGCTGCTTTTGATTATGTTCTAATTAGCTTCCTTTATATAGCTGCCAGTCTGCTGGTTAGATGCCGGTGAAAGCATTCATACAGACTGCAGATAGGATCGGTTCTGAGAAGACTTAAGCTAAGAGCTCCTTTTGTTGTTTCTCCTCACCTTGCTTATAGTTTATCTCCTAGACCTTTGGTGTTCCCTCTGTGTTTTAATGTTGTATGCAAGACAGTATTTACTTTATCCCCTGTCTGTCTCGTTTGTCTATACTGTTTGTTAACCTTTACCTGTCCATTCCCTATGGTGGTAATCAGGGTCCTTCTAAGGACTAGATTACAGTGGTCAGGGATTTATAGGAGACAGGGTTTACGCTGGTGGCCTGGACCTCTGTACCATTAACAGTACCTCCAGGTAGAGGGACTAGTCAGGACCCCAGTTTAGGGTCAGCATAGACCCCGGTCCACCTCTAGCCAGAGACAGCGTGAAAAGGATTCAGTATTGACCCACAGGATATTATGTCAGGTAATACTATGCTATATATACATGTTAATGTTACCTATTTATATGTTATATAGAATGTTGTCCCACTTGATAGATTACTGACATTATATATTTATACATCTGCTAGACAGCGTGACATTTTCACCGGCCCGACTATAGATTCTCCCCAGCTACCATGGATCCAGTAGCCCAGCTTGCCCTGCAGTTGCAGAAATTGTCCATGGAGTTTACGGACATTAAGTCCAAGGTTTTGTCCCCCCCGGAGCAAACCAGATCTGAACCTAAGGTTGCTCTCCCGGACAGGTTCACTGGTGGGCGGGACAAATTTTTTACCTTCCGGGAGGCATGTAAATTGTACTTTCGGCTACGGCCTCGGTCATCGGGGAGTGAGGAGCAGAGGGTGGGAATTGTCATCTCGCTCTTACAAGGGGACCCTCAATCCTGGGCGTTCTCTCTTCCTCCGGGCTCCCCGGCCCTCCAGTCAGTAGATTGATTTTTTGCTGCCCTGGGGCTGGTGTATGATGACCCGGATCGGGTCTCCCTTGCTGAAACGAAGTTACGTAGGATACAGCAGGGAGATCGTCCGGCGGAGGAATTTTCTTCGGAGTTCCGTAGATGGGCCACAGATACTCAGTGGAATGACCCAGCTCTTAGGAGCCAGTTTTGTCAAGGGTTATCGGACAAATTAAAAGATGTTTTGGCTCAGTATGATTCTCCTCCGTCACTGGAGGCTGCTATGGCCCTTGCTATTCGTATTGATAGACGGCTTCGGGGGAGGTGCGAGGTAACTCCGCCCCCTGTTATTACTCCACCCACTACTAAAGTCCCTTATATGGAGGTTCCCCTGGTCTGTTCTGAGGAACCTATGCAGTTGGGTGGGACATCATTTTGTAGGAGGGAATCGGCGGTGCGCCGCAAGACAAGAAGGTGTTTCTTCTGCGGGAGAGAGGGACATTTTGTTGGGGGGTGTCCCTCCCGTGCCTCATTGAGCAAAAAAGTCACCGAAAAACTGTTAATTCCAGGTTGTGTGGTGGACGACAACCTGGGAGTAGGTATTTCGTCCCCAGGTCCGTCTCAATTTCTCGTGCCTGCGGAGGTGGTGGTTGGTGCGAGAGTTGAGAGGATTTCTGTTCTTCTTGATAGTGGGTCTGGGGCTAATATGGTGGACGCTCGGTTTGCCCAGGTGCAAGGTATGCAACTGAGTGTATTGGCCAAACCGATCCCTATACTTTCTATTGACGCCAGACCTCTCGGTCAAGGTAGCTTTGTACAAGCTGTTCATAACATAGACCTTCGAGTAGGGGCAATACATAAAGAACAGTTGTCTTGTTATGTGTTGGAGGGTCTTCCTACTCCTATTATGTTGGGACTTCCCTGGTTGGCTAAACATAACCCAGTGATTGATTGGCAATCCAGAAAGATAAGCCAGTGGGGTGAATTTTGCAAGAATAACTGCATGAACACGGTTATCGGTGCGGTCGTGCCTAGGACTTTGCCTCCTTTTCTGGAGGACTTTGGGGAGATGTTCTCAGAGGAGGGGTGTCAAAAGTTACCTCCTCATCGCACGTATGACTGCTCAATAAAATTGCTTCCTGATGCCTTATCTCGTAGTTTCCCAGGGGCCGGAAAGACGGATGACCCGGTTCCTATCCTTCAGGAAGGAGTGGTGGTGTCGGCTGTGTGCTCTGAGCTTGAGGAGGAGGTGTTGGAGGCTCAGGGGGACGCCCCTGTAGGATCTCCAGGGAAACTGTTTGTTCCTAATCAGTTAAGACAAAAAGTTATCGAGGCACATCATAGTTCTGCTTTAGCAGGACATCCAGGGAGTAAAGCAACTGTGGATCTCCTTTCTCGCCGGTTTTGGTGGCCTAACTTAAATAAAGAGGTAATAACTTTTGTCGCGTCCTGTGGAGTTTGTGCTCGCTCTAAGACCCCACATACCCGTCCATCTGGGGTTCCTGAGGAGGAACGATTCTCGTCGTCACTTGCTTCAGTTTGGAGAGGAGTGCTGAATGGTCTGAGTGCTATGGGGAACTGTTTCAAGCGGAGGTCTGATAGGAGGAGAGTGTCTGGTCCAGACCTAGGTGTGAACGATCTGGTGTGGTTGTCTACCAAGAATATAAAACGCAAAGTTCCCTCCTGGAAACTGGGTCCCAGGTTCATCGGTCCATACAGGATCAGTTCTATAATTAATCCTGTGGCATTTCGTCTGGACCTCCCTCCTACGTTTAAAATCCATAATGTATTCCACAAATCGTTGCTTAAAAGGTACGTGGCGCCAGTTATACCGTCACTTCTACCTCCTCCTCCAGTGGTGGTCAATGGTAACTTAGAATTTCAAGTGTTGAAGATCATTGACTCACGTCTGAATCGCCGGTCCCTTCAGTATTTGGTTCATTGGAAGGGATATGGTCCTGAGGAGAGGACGTGGGTCTCTGCGTCTGAGATTAACGCAGATCGATTGGTTCGGACCTTCCACACGACTTACCCGGACAGACCTGGCCCTGAGGGTCCGGAGGCCCCTCGTAGAAGGGGGGGTACTGACATGGGTGCATCGCCACGAAGATTGTCGCGATTGCACATTCTGACTTCTCGCAGCTGAGTTGCTGTTTCTTTGTGTTTGGTAATGAGGGAGTTAATTTTACCCAGCTCTTTGCTAAGACTAGGTCCAGCCTCGCCCGGCTGCTTTTGATTATGTTCTAATTAGCTTCCTTTATATAGCTGCCAGTCTGCTGGTTAGATGCCGGTGAAAGCATTCATACAGACTGCAGATAGGATCGGTTCTGAGAAGACTTAAGCTAAGAGCTCTTTTGTTGTTTCTCCTCACCTTGCTTATAGTTTATCTCCTAGACCTTTGGTGTTCCCTCTGTGTTTTAATGTTGTATGCAAGACAGTATTTACTTTATCCCCTGTCTGTCTCGTTTGTCTATACTGTTTGTTAACCTTTACCTGTCCATTCCCTATGGTGGTAATCAGGGTCCTTCTAAGGACTAGATTACAGTGGTCAGGGATTTATAGGAGACAGGGTTTACGCTGGTGGCCTGGACCTCTGTACCATTAACAGTACCTCCAGGTAGAGGGACTAGTCAGGACCCCAGTTTAGGGTCAGCATAGACCCCGGTCCACCTCTAGCCAGAGACAGCGTGAAAAGGATTCAGTATTGACCCACAGGATATTATGTCAGGTAATACTATGCTATATATACATGTTAATGTTACCTATTTATATGTTATATAGAATGTTGTCCCACTTGATAGATTACTGACATTATATATTTATACATCTGCTAGACAGCGTGACAAAAAGGCGACCTTTAGGGAATTTACTACCAGGCACTAATTCAATAGCGCAGTCATAGCTCCTATGGGGGGGCAAGGATGCAGATTTACTTTCGCTAAACACATCAGAAAAATCAGTCAAAAAGTCAGGAACATCCTGAGCCTGGGGGGAGGCAGAAAAAACAGGAATGTTGGTATTAACACATTGGCAGCCCCAACTGGTTACAGACACAGATTTCCAATCCCAAAACAGGATTATGAGACTGTAACCAAGGGAAACCCAGTACGATAATGTCATGCAGATTATACAGCACCAAAAATTTGCAACTCTCCTGATGATCTGGTTCAACCCTCATTATCACCTGAGTAGAGAACTGAGGTTAATTCTCAGCCAAAGGGGTAGAATCGATCCCCAGCAGGGGAATAGACTTCCGTAGGGGTATCAAGGGAAACCCACAACGTTTAGCAAAATCAAAATCCATCAGGTTAATAGCAGCTCCCGAATCAACAAAAGCCTGAGCAGAAAATGTGGACAGGGAGCAAATCAGGGTAACAGTCAACAAAAATTTAGTCTGAACACTACCCAAGACAACTGAACGTGCAAAACGTTTTCCCCGCTTAAGGCAGACTGAAATAGCATGAGAGGCATCACCACAGTAGAAACATAACCCATTGCGTTTTCGAAACTCATGACGCTGTGCCCCAGAAGCCACTCTATCACACTGCATGGGTTCAGAAGCTGGTTCACAAGGCAACACTGTTCCACGCATACCTCTACGCTCACGCAAACGTCTGTCAATTTGAATCGCTAATGACATAGAATCATTGAGACCAGAGGGGACAGGGAATCCCACCATAACATCCTTTACATTCTCTGACAGACCTTTCCGAAAAAGGGCTGCCAAAGCATCGTCATTCCATTTGGTCAGGACTGCCCACCTTCGGAATCTCTGACAGTATAACTCAGCGTCCTCAAGCCCCTGATTTAATGCCAACAAGGCTTTTTCAGCTTGATGAGTGACATTAGGCTCATCGTACAATAACCCCAGAGCCTGAAAAAATGCATCAACATTACTCAAAACAGGATCCCCAGGTGTCAGGGAAAAAGCCCAATCCTGAGGATCGCCGCGCAGGAGAGAGATGACAATTTGAACCTGCTGTGCTGCGTTCCCTGAGGACTTAGATTTCAAGGCAAAAAACAACTTACAGTTATTTTTGAAATTCAGAAATTTAGCTCGATCCCCTAAAAACAAATCTGGCATGGGAATCCTAGGTTCCACAACAGGCAACCTAGCAAGATAGATAGCAATACTCCGAACCTCAGTGGAAAGCTGATCCACACGGCCAGACAACTGTGCAAACTCCATTGAGAGGAAAAAAAAAAAATCCTCCTCAGCATTCAGAGAAACAGAGGGAAAAAAAAAAAAATCTCTGACAACTCTGACAATCTTCTTTCTTTAACACTATTTTTCCCTTCTGTGAGTACCATACAAATATCAGTTTTCAGGCCGGTGATACTGTTATGATTTGGTAGCTGAGGAGAGCAGGCAAAAAAGGAAATACACCAGAGAGGTTGGAATCTATGGGATTGCAGTACCCTGACTAACCACCACAACTAAAGGCAGCCGTGGAGCGTACCTACGTTGGTCCTAGACGCCTCGTCACAGCCTGAGAAGCTAACTACACCTAAAGACAGAAAGAGGAAAACGATCTGCCCCGGAGCAGATCCCCAAAGAACATAGAAAGCCCCCAAACATGTAATGGCGGTTAGACAAGAGGAAATACACAGACACAGACAGAAAATAGTATGAGCAAACATTGGGGCCCAAACTTCCTAAATAGAAAAGGAAAGGAAGGACACTTACTGCAATCCCAAAAAACCCTGAAAAGTACCAACACTACTAATTACAAAAACACCTGAGATCACACGACCTCTACCACCTAAATTAGTTCTTGGTGTAACAAAACTAAACAGCAGCCACTGAAAAAAACTGGAAAAGGCAAATGAACAAACAACAGTGGCTGAACTAAACTGAGAGGAGCACAAGCCCCCGGAGGGGACCCGGCAGACCCCCACAGAAGTGCAGGACAAAATGCAAAAAGCAAGCACAAAAAACTAAAAGAAGAAAATGTCTTATCTTTTAGCAGAAGATGCAGGCACGAAACAGCAAGCTACAAAGTGAACAGGAATCAAAGATGAGACCAGAACAATTGATCACCGGCAACCCTGATGGGAGGGAACCTTCCTTATATAAGACCAGTCAGTAACACCTGATCGCCAATCTTCACAATCTTCATTGGATAGTTCAGTACTGTTTGTAACCACCAGAGGAAACTTCTGCTCAGAATTCATTTCTAGCACATTCACAACATCCATGGCTGCTTCTAGTTGTGAGGTTAGTTTAGGGATCTGCAACCCATTAGTTCCCAACCTCTCAGGTGTTCGGCTGCCTTGCTGTTTTGCTCCTGTCCTAATCAGTTACCAAATCATTACAGAATCACCGGCCTTACTGAAAATTCTATGGTACTCAACAGAATGGAAAAATAGTTAAAAAAAAGTTGTCAGAGTTGTCAGAAAAAAAAATGAGTTGTCAGAAATTGTTTTATTTTTTTTTATATATACATTTTTCCCTCTTTTTCTCTGGGGGCTGAGGAGGAATTTTTTCTTCAATGGAAATCAAGCAATTGTCCGAGCGTGTGGAGCAGCTTGCTGCTGAATTTCGGAGCATGGCAATCTATCTCACTCGGATGCATGTTGTAGAGCCTAAGATTCCTACTCCAGAGTTGTTTTTTGGGGATCTGTTGTGTTTCGGTAGCTGAGGAGGACAGGAACAACAGCAGGGCAGCAGAACACTTGAGATGTTGGTAACTGATTGGTTGCAGATTCCTAAACTAACGACACAACTAGAGGTAGCCGTGTAGCGTTCCTACATTGATCCTAGATGCCTCGTCACAGCCTGAGAGATAACTACACCTAAAGGCAGAAAGATAAAAGCTATCTGCCCCGGAGCAGATCCCCAAAGAAAATAGGAAGCCTCCAAACATATAATGGCGGTTAGACAAGATGAAAACACAAACATAGGCAGAAAATAGATTGAGCAAACGCTGGGGCCACAAGCTGACTAAATAGGATAGGAAAGGAGAGATTACTTTCTGCAACCCAGAAAACCCTACAAAAATCCAACAATTCTGATTATAAAAATACTGAGATCACACGATCTCGCCACCCACTAAATCAGATCTCAGTGTGAACAAAACCAAGCTGCAGCCGCTGAAAAAAACAGGAAAAAGCAAATGAGCAAATAACAGTGGCTGCAGATAAACTGTGAGGAGCTCAGGCCCCAGGAGGGGACCTGGCTGACCTCCACAAAAGTGCAGAAAACAATGCAAAAAGCAAGCACAAAAAGAAAAGCAAAAAATATCTTATCTGAAAGCAGGAGATGCAGGCAAGACTCCAGCAAACTTCCAAATGAACCAGGAACCACAATTGAGACAAGAACAATTGATCACAGGCAACCATCATGGGAGGGAACCTCCCTTATATCAGACCAGTCCGTGATCCCTGATTGCCACTCCTCGCTGAAAGGTTCAGTACTGTCTGTAACCACCAGAGGGAGCCTCTGCTCAGAAATCATCTCTAGCACATTCATAACAGGGATCGCTCTAAATTTTTGAATTTTAAAAATAACTGTAAGTTGTTTTTTGCCTTGAGGCCTAAGTCCTCGGGGAACGCTGCACAGCAGGTCCAAATTGTCATCTCCCTGTTGCACGGCGACCCTCAAGATTTGGCCTTTTCCCTGACACCTGGGGATCCTGTCTTGACTGATGTTGATGTGTTTTTTCAGGCTCTGGGGTTGTTGTATGATGAACCCAATGTTACTGATCAAGCTGAGAGAACCTTGTTGGCATTAAAACAAGGTCAGGAAGCTGCAGAGCTATACTGTTAGAAATTCCGAAAGTGGGCAGTCCTTACTAAATGGAATGACGATGCCCTGGTAGCTCTTTTTCAGAAGGGTCTGGCAAACACTGTAAAGGACGTTATGGTGGGATTTCCTGTCCCCTCTGGGCTCAATGACTCTATGGCATTGGCTATTCAAATTGACAGACGTCTGCTTGAGCGTAGAAATATGCGAGAGGTGGTGACGCCTTGCGAGCCAGCCACTGAGCCCATGCAGTGTGATGGAGTGGCTTCTAGGGCTCAGCATCAGGAGTTTCGTAAGCGTAATAAGTTGTGCTTCTACTGTGGAGACGCTTCTCATGCTATTTCCGTCTGCCCCAAGTGGAGAAGACGTTTTGCGCGCTCAGTTGTTTCGGGTGGTGTTCAGACTAGGTTTCTTTTGACTGTTACTTTGATTTGCTCCGTGTCCACATTTTCGGCTCAGGTTTTTGTTGATTCAGGAGCAGCTCTAATCCTCATGGATTTTGATTTTGCCAAACATTGTTGTTTTCCCAAGATACCCCTGCGGAAGTCTATTCCTTTGCTGGGTATTGATTCTACCCCTTTGGCGGAGAATAAACCCCAGTTTTCGACCCAGGTGACAATGCGGGTTGACCCGGACCGCCAAGAGAATTGTAAATTTTTGGTGTTACATAATTTACATGACATTATTGTACTGGGTTTTCCTCGGTTACAGACTCATAATCCTGTTTTGGATTGGAAGTCTGTGTCTGTGGTCAGTTGGGGTTGTCAATGTGTTCGTAGTGACATTCCTGTTTTTTCTACCTCTCCCCAGTTGGAAGATGTCCCCGACTATTTGGCTGATTTTTCTGATGTATTTAGTGAGAGTAAATCTGCGTCCTTGCCTCCTCATAGGAGTTATGATTGTGCGATTGAGTTGGTACCCGGTTGTAAATTTCCCAAGTTCGGTTCTTCAATTTATCTATACCCGAGCATGATGCTATGCGATCGTATATCAAAGAGGCTTTGGAAAAGGGTCATTTCAGACCATCCTCTTCACCCTTGGGTGCCGGCTTTTTCTTTGTGGCCAAGAAGGATGGTTCATTGAGGCCATGTATTGACTATCGTCTCCTTAATAAGATCACGGTTAAATATCAATATCCGTTACCCCTGATTTCTGATTTGTTTTCCAGATTGAAAGGTGCCAGTTGGTTTACCAAGCTTGACCTTGGGGGGCGTATAATCTTATTCGCATCAAGCACGGAGATGAACGGAAGACGGCGTTTAATACCCCTGAGGGGAATTTTGAGTACCTAGTGATGCCTTTTGGGCTCACTAATGCCCCTTCCGTCTTCCAGTCGTTCATGAATGATATTTTCCGGGACTTGTTGGATAAGTTTCTGATCGCTTATTTGGACGATATTTTGATATTTTCCAATGACTGGAATTCTCATGTGGAACATGTTCGGAGCGTATTCCGGATTTTGAGAGAGAATTCTTTGTATGTTAAGGGATCGAAATGTCTCTTTGGAGTACAGAAGGTTTCGCTTTTGGGATTCATTTTGTCCACGTCTGCTATTGAAATGGACCCAGTCAAGGTTCAGGCCATTTGTGATTGGGTTCAGCCCACTTCATTGAAAGATCTTCAGAGATTTTTGGGTTTTGCTAATTTCTACCATAAATTTATAAGTAATTTCTCTGGTATTGTGAAACTACTGACTGATTTAACCAAAAAGGGTTCTGATGTTGTAAATTGGTCTCCTGAGGCAGTTTCTGCGTTTCAGGAGCTTAAGCGCAGATTTACTTCTGCTCCTGTTCTACGGCAACCTGATGTTTCTCTACCATTTTAGGTGGAGATAGATGCTTCTGAGATTGTTGCGGCAGCCGTTTTGTCCCAAAGGGATCTGGAGACCTCTAAGAGTAACCCTTGTGCCTTCTTCTCTCGAAAATTTTCCCCAGCTAAACGTAATTATGATGTGGGGAATCGAGAATTATTGGCTATGAAGTGGGCTTTCAAAGAGTGGAGATATTTGTTGGATGGAGCCAAACATCAAGTTGTGGTCTTCACTGACCACAAAAACTTGATCTATCTCGAATCAGCCAAACGACTGAATCCCAGACAGGCCAGGTGAGCCTTGTTTTTCACACGTTTTAACTTTGTGGTCTCCTTCCTCCCGGGTACTAAGAATGTTCAGGCGGATGCCCTCTCTAGGAGTTTCCTTGCGGATTCTATTGATGTGGCTGAGCCTACTGCCATTCTGAAGGAGGGTGTCATTCTTTGCATTGTCTCACCCGATTTGAGACTGGCCCTGGAGCAATTTCAGGGGGATAAACCTGAGCGTTGCCCTGCGGGGAAATTGTATGTCCCAGACCAATGGAAAGAAAAAGTTATGTCTGAAGTTCATTGCTCTGCGTTGGTTGGTCATCCTGGTATTTTTGGTACTAGAGATTTGATGAGTCGGTCCTTTTGGTGGCCTACTTTATCTCGCGATGTCAGGAATTTTGTGCAGTCCTGTGGGGCTTGTTCTCGTTCCAAGCCCTGTTCTCGCTGTAGTGGATTGTTAATGCCACTGCCGGAGCCCAGGAGGCCATGGACCCATATCTCTATGGATTTTATCTCTGACCTCCCGGTCTCTCAGAGAATGACTGTGATTTGGGTGATCTGTGATAGATTCTCCAAGATGATTCATCTTGTGCCGCTGCCTAAGTTGCCATCCTCTTCCGAGTTGGTACCCTTGTTATTTCAGCATGTGGTTCGTTTGCACGGCATTCTGGAGAACATTGTGTCTGACAGTGGAGTCCAGTTTGTTTCCAGATTATGGAGGACATTTAGTTCTAAACTGGGAGTTCAGCTGTCTTTCTCCTCTGCGTTTCATCCTCAGACCAATGGGCAGACTGAGAGAACAAACCAGACCTTGGAGACTTATTTGAGATGTTTTATGTCTGCGGATCAGGATGACTGGGTCTCTTTCTTGCCCCTGGCTGAATTCGCTCTTAATAATAGGGCCAGTTCTGCCACTTTGATGTCCCCTTTCTTCTGCAATTTCGGGTTTCATCCTCGATTTTCTTCGGAGCAGATGGAGGCTTCTGTCTGTCCGGGTTGTAAGCTTTTCAGGGGATATAGCTCCGGGATCGCCGTCTCAGGTAGACGGAGTGGCATCAAAACAGTTCAATCACAGACAGCAATTCTGGTACAAACTGGCCGCAACCAGCTTTATTGTAAGTCCACAGCAAACCAACATGAGCAAAACCAACTCATAAACCAAAATCCTAAGCCTCTCTGGCTACTCACTAAACATAAATAGTTTCCTCACTATCAGGGCCCAGACTCTACCAGCCTGGCCCAAAACAACACATATATTCAGTATTTACCAGCGTATGGTTTCCCGGAGACTCCTGCAGTGTCTGGGGTCACATCCAGACTGAGAGAGCTCAATGTCTGTGTTCTCAGCCACCTACTTCTGGCTGCCTAATTAAAACCTGAGTGGCTTCAGGTTTGAGCTGCAAGCCTGTACTGAATGGAGGGTGTAGTGAACTTGCTCCACCACTAGATTTACAAAGCCATACATTTCCCTTATGCCAGTCAGCTAAGTACCTAGGCGAGATGTACACCCCATCCAATACATACCCCTTCACTGTTCACAGGGTGTTGACTCTGTGGTAGAGAGAATGCAGCAGATTTGGGATCAAGTAGTGGATAAGTTGTCGCTCTCTCAGGAGAAGGCCCAACGGTTTGCCAACCGGCAGAGGACTGATGGGCCTCGGTTTAAAGTGGGTGACTTAGAATCATAGAATCATAGAATCATAGAATGGTAGAGTTGGAAGGGACCTCCTGGGTCATCTGGTCCAACCCCCTGCTCAAAGCAGGATTCTCTAAATCATCCCAGACAGATGTCTATCCAGCCTCTGTTTGAAGACTTCCATTGAAGGAGAACTCACCACCTCTTGTGGCAGCCTGTTCCACTCATTGATCACCCTAACTGTCAAAAAGTTTTTTCTAATATCTAATCTGTGTCTCCTCCCATTCAGTTTCATCCCATTGCTTCTAGTCTTTCCTTGCGCAAATGAGAATAAAGATGATCCTTCTACAATGTGACAGCCCTTGAGATATTTGTAGACAGCTATTAAGTCTCCTCTCAGTCTTCTTTTTTGCAAGCTAAACATTCCCAAATCCTGCAACCGTTCCTCATAGGACATGGTTTGCAGACCGGTCACCATTCTGGTGGCTCTTCTCTGGTTTGGTTTGGTTGTCTTCAAAGAATATCCCTATGAAGGTTGCGTCTCCAAAGTTTAAGCCAAGGTTCATTGGACCTTATAGGATCTTGAAAGTCCTTAATCCAGTTTCTTTTCGCTTGGCTCTTCCAGGGACGTTTAAGATTCATAAAGTCTTCCACAAATCTTTATTGAAAAGGTTTGTCGAGCCAGTGGTTCCTGTGGCTGCGCCTCCTGAGCCTGTTCTGGTTGAGGGCAATGAAGTGGAGAAGATATTGGATTCTCGTTTCGCTTGACGGAGACTCCAGTACTTGGTTAAGTGGAAAGGTTATGGTCAGGAGGACAATTCTTGGGTGTTTGCTTCTGACATTCATGCGGAGAGACTGGTTCGTGCCTATCACCAAGCTCATCCTGATCGGCCTGCCGGTGGCACAGGTGAGGGTTCGGTGATCCCTCCTCAAGGGGGGTACTGTTGTGAACGTATTGGAGACAGTTTCTGAGCGGAGGGTCCATCTGGTGGTCGCTGTCGGTACTGAAGCTGTATCGAATGACTGGGCCTCCTCAGCTGGCAACGATATCTGGCAATCAGGAGTCACTGACTGGACCGATATAAGGGAGCTGCCTTCCCATGATCCTCGCCTATGATCAATTGTTGTTTCCTCGTTCATTTGGAAGTCTTCTGGTGTCTTGCCTGCGTCTGCTACTTTCAGATAAGATATTTTCTGCTTATTTCTATTGTGTTCGCTATTTCCATTTTTGTCTGCACCTTTGTGGAGGTTAGCTGGGTCCCCTCCTGGGGCCTGTGCTTCTCTCAGTTTTCTGTAGCCACTGTTATTTGTTCAATTGCTTTTTCCCTGCTTTTTGAGTGGCTGCAGGTTAGTCTTGTTCACTCTGAGATCTGATTTAGTGGGTGGCAAGATCGTGTGATCTCAGCATTTTTGTAATCAGAAGTGTTGGAAGTTTTGCTGGGTTGCAGAAATTATTCTGTTCTTTCCTGTCCTATTTAGTCAGTGTTTGGCCCCTGCATTTTCTCACTCTATTTTCTGCCTGCGTTTGTGTTTCGTCTTGTCTAACCGCCATTATATGTTTGGGGGCTGCCTATTTCTTTGGGGCTCTACTCCGGGCAGTTAGCTTTCCTGTTTCTATCTTTAGGTGTAGCTAGCTCTCCGGCTGTGCCGAGGCGTCTAGGATCACCGTAGGTACACTCCACGGCTGCTTCTAGTTGTGCGGTTAGTTTAGGGATCTGCAACCCATTAGTTCCCAACCTCTCAGGTGTTCGGCTGCCTTGCTGTTTTCCTCCTGTCCTTCTCAGTTACCAAATCATAACAAATCCAATAGTGAGGTTTATACATCACAATAATCCCTCGTCTATCCGTCAGTAGGTCATAACCCTATTAATTATTTATTACCCATGGCTGTCTAAAGATCCGCATGCTGCGCCCCGTGATTTGGTTTATGTAGGTTTAACATCTCGTGAGTTACGTGTTCGAACAAGAGAGCACGTGAGATATTGAGGCGTCCCGTGATGTAGATGATGTGGAGGGTCTTAAACCTATCCCAAGACATTTTTGTCTAAAACATGGATCTAATCCTACAGAATTGAAGATTAGGGGTATTGACCGTATTATGTTAGGTATCCGTGGAGGTGATGCCATGCGTTCCCTCCTTCATAGGGAATGTAAGTGGATCGTTTCTCTCGATACACTCATGCCGGCTGGTTTAAATGAAGAACTGAGTTTCTCCGCATTTTTATTGCGTGTTCTATGTTTGTAATTGATGTTTTTGTCTCTTTCTTTTTAGTTTATGTTTTAGTATGGAATTGTGATGTCCTCGCCATGAATATCATCGTACTGTCCGTTGTTAGGATCAAGATGCCAGATGCTCCATGATGCCACTTTGGGACACTGTATAGAGAATGATTCTCCACCTATTTCTCGGTGGTTAGGGTGATGCAGAGTCCCTTTTATGAGATATATGCTGTTTTTTATATAGACACCTTTTTCTGTATGAGGTTTATGGGTAATTTGCGTGAGGTTATTTGAGATTCACGTATTTGTATCATGCATTTCACTGTATTTATCACAGGCATGTATTATTATGTTATGACCACTTACCGTATATTGCTTCATCGCTTGTGTGGTTAGGCAACCTGTATAATCAATTTCTTCTTTTATATAATTTTGCACTTGTCACTTTACACTCATAGCACTTTATTATGTCTATGGATTTACTGCATTAATAGATAGATCTTATTTGAAAACATGTCACAAAATATCTTGTGGATAGAATTATTGTTAGTATCCACCTTATGAAATGGAATGCAAAGGAAGGAGTACCTAGAATATAAGGCATATTTTCAGTTGTTTCACACTTTTTTGTAAAGTGTAATGTATAATTCCACATGTGTTAATTCATAGTTTTGATGCCTTCAGTGTGATTCTACAATTTTCATAGTCATGAAAATACAGCAAAATCTTTGAATGAGAAGGTGTGTCCAAACTTTTGGTCTGTACTGTACATGGGGCTGTAGTGGAATATGTGCTTTATTGATCTTTAGACAGCCATGGGTAAGAAATAATTAATAGGGTTATTACCTACTGACGGATAGGAGAGGGATTATTGTGATGTATACACCTCACTAGAGTATTACTATACCTCTGCCAATCTTTGTCTGTGGGGCCTCTCAGATTTTGTTGCACTGGCAATATACATTTATTCCTTGCTGTCACTAGTACCGCACTTGTGTTGCACCTTGGTTTCTTATGTAGACACTCTGCCATAATATTGTTATATCTTTTAGTCTATTTCGATGTGATGTATTTAATAAAATAATGAAGTGATTTTACTTGAGGATATAGACTCCCTTTTTTTGCATGTCTACTTGTCTGGTGGAGTTTTCCTGCGGCTAATGCCATCTGGTGGTTTGGGTACTCGTTTGACCACCAATTGTATTATGTTTTCTGCCATTGGGATTGTGTATTATTGTCACTGCTAACCTGCTTGCCAGAGTCCCAACCATCACTGTGCCAAATGCTACAGTCCAGAGGAAAGCTTCAGTCGCCTGCAGGCACAGCTAGTCATTTTTTTCATTTTCAAATTGCGTCCCACCAGAGAGGTAAGAGATAGTGCCCTAGGCAGCCTGTCGACCCAGCATCCTGGTCTGCAAAATAAGATCCAGATCACAAGGGTTGCAGGTGATGATGAGGATGAGGGGCTGAATTCTTTTATAAGACTGAAGTGTAGGATAGTATGTTTTTTACACTTAATATAGAATTGTAGTATGGCCCTTAGTAGTAGACTGGTTTCTCCAACTCATGGATGGCGTCAGGAAGGATACAAGTATACACAGATGTCACTGAAGAAAAGTGTTACATGAGGTAAAAAATAAAAGATTTGAAGTCTAAACAGCACCAGTCTTATCACACCAGTCTCACATGAGGTAACTGATTGCCTCAAGAGCCAATATTTTGCCTCAGTCAATGTGCTGACACTTTTCTCAGTAGTATTTCTGTCATACTGCAACAGTCTGTGTCACTCTGTCAGCAGATTAGCTCACAACCTGTGTCTGTCACAGCACTTGTTATGGTCACCTCTCGATGGAAGGAATAGCCTGAGGTAGCTTGGTTGGTCTCTTTGCATTCTCTTGCAGACTACCTTTTACAGCCACTACATCATGGTTCCTCACTCACAACATTAGACACTTATCTGATTTTGACGTGGCACTCCTCCTTCCAAACTGTCTTGCAGTTTCCACTGGTCTATGCCTTCCCTCTTTATCGGTGGGTTCAGGAATAAGCAACAATGCTATGGCACTTTTTGATATTTTAATGGTGACTTTCCCTGTTGCAAATGGGCTATTACATGTTAAACTGTAGCATCTTTCTTGTGGTGGAAAAGTTTGTTTGGACTTTGCTTAAAGAAGACTTGTCACCAGATTAAAAGAGGCCGGTATTGGCTCTTATTTTCTTCCCTCTGCTCCCCTTAGCGGTTCCAGCAATATGGTTCTTTTTTATTTTGTGCAAATTTTTATGGTCTTTACCATGAGGGCGGTTCTCATTGTATTCTTTGCAGAGAAGCCTAAAGACATGACCCCATAGTTATACTATGTGAACACCCCCCTTTGGAATAACCATAACAATTAACACTAATTAAAAAGGTCCATGTTTTTGGATCTATATAGCAGATTTAAAAATGAAAAAAGCTGAATACTCACGTTAGCAGTAGGAATAATATAAAAGAATAGCAAATATAGAACTCTGTGGGGTTTATGATGATCTATATTCAGTTCTTTACAACCTCAAAATGTCCTGGTATTGAAGCCGTAACACAAAAAGCTAAAACATGATCCAACTATAGACATGCAAAAGCTCTTGTCATGAGGCCTCATTACACAAAATGCCCAAAAGTTAGGGCCCCGTCATACATAGCGACACACCAGCGATCCCGACAACGATATGCAGTTGCCAGGATCGCTGGTGTGTCGCTACATGATTGCTGCTGAGCTGCCAAACAGGCAGCTCAGGCAGCGATCAGAACAGCGACACTGCAGGTAACGTCGCTTAGTTACCCGCAGTGTACGCTGGACGCCAGCCCGCTGGTGCAGGGAGCTGGTAACCAAGGTACACATCGGGTTTCCAGGCGCTGCCCAGTGCCTGGAAAACCGATGTGTACCTTGGTTACCAGCTGATCGCTGGTCTCCTGCCTGCCACATGTGGAGCCCAGCTGCGACTGGATCTGTGGAGCCCAGCTGTGACTGGATCCATATCTTCCAGAAGGGTGCACTGAAGGAAGATACCACCAGAGGTCATTATGCACATGCACACACGTACAATTTATCCCAGAGACCACCAGAGGGAGCTGTGTAAGACATATAAAAGACAGTTACACAGGAAACATCTAGTTTAGTTTTAGTCAGAGCAGCCATTCTAGGGAGTCTGCTCAGAGAGCTCAGTCTGCTCAGAGAGCTCAGCCTGCTAGTGGAGTCTAGTAAGAGTGATACAGAGAAATCGCTTAAGTCTAGTCAGAGCTGAATTGAGGAGTGTAGCTCAGTAGAAGTGTGCCGACGCTTAGAGAGTGGCGAAGAGGCAGCCCACCAACTGCCAGTGTGTGTGATCATGAGAGGATCTAGGTAGGCCGAAGGCGAGTGGAAGTTAATGAGACAGAGGGGCCTTAATAGCTCATCTCAGCAAGTACCACCGGACACCGGGGTCCGAGCCTATAGGGATCTCCACGACCCATTAGGAGAACACTGGAGTTCCTGGAGGACTACAAGTCCCAGGAGTACCACAGAGCTGATACGTAGCTGGATCAGGAGGACGGAGTCTAGCAGTGCACTGCAAATAGAGACTGTGTGCTTCAACAGGAGATCCAATCACAAGATCAGCCAGGTGCAAGACGGAGACCAAGTTAGACCTAGCTTCAAGCAGGTCAGGACTTTATCACAAAAAGGCAGAGTACAGGAGGCCACACACCTACCAGTGGAAGAATCTGGATGTGCACCCTTCACCCTACAGCGCTCCAGGAAGTGTCTGCAACATCTTCAGATAAAGGTACCAAAGTGACTTATGTGTGTGTCTCCCTTATTACTCCTGACTGCCGGGTCCCCGTCTGTCCTGCACTTCTGCATATCTATCTGCCCTGGAGGATAACTCAGCCTTACTTGTGGGAGGCTTAACATCTAGCTGCACAATATCAACCCTCCAGTGGATCTGCATAGCAGCGCTGGTCATCCTGACCAGGCACCACAAGTGGTGTCACGAATCCCCATATCATTATTCAAGTGACCTGTAAATATCCCACATTTAAAGTGAGCGCCCAGGGCATGGACCGAGCTGTGCTACCCGTGACATCCCCATAGACATCAACGGGCTCGGTGCCGAGTACCACAAAGTCCTGGTACGTGCGACTCAGATCCATATCTCTCAGAAGGGTGCACTGAAGGAATACACCACTAGAGGTCAATATATACATTCACACACCTTCACCCATCCCTAGAGCCACCAGAGGGAGCTGTTTAGCCATATATAAGGAGGGTGAAGACATTGAAGAGCAGACAGTCTACGCCTAGAGAGCGAAGTTTAGTTGGTGCAGTTACCTCAGAGAGAGAGGCTGCAGAGCCATTCAGTTCAAGAGAGTGGAGGCTAGTAAAAGTGGAACGAAAACCACTCCAGCCTAGTCAGTGAGTGCAGCTCAGTGAGAAAGCGTGCCAACGCTTAGAGAGCGGTGAAGAAGAAGAAGAGGCAGCCCACCAACTGCCAGTGTGTGATCGTGTGACGGTTCGAGTAAGACGAAAGGTGAGTGGAAAGCAAGTGAGGGACAGAGGAGCCTAAACAGCTCATCCCAATTATTACAACCGGACACCGGGGTCCGAGCCTAAAGGGATCTCCACGACCCATTAGGAGAACACCAGAGTTCCTGGAGGACTACAAGTCCCAGGAGTACCACAGAGCTGATACGTAACCGGGCCAGGAGGACGGAGTCTGGCAAGCAGGGCCCTGCAAGCAGAGACTGTGTACTTCCAGGGAAGGCCCAATCACAAGGTCAGCCAGGTGCAGAACGGAGACCAAGTTAGGCCCAGCTACAAGCAGGCCAAGACTTTATCACATAAAGGCAAGGAGAGAGGAGGCCACACACCTACTCAGTGGAGGAATCTGCGTGTGCACCCTTCACCCTACAGTGCTCCGGGGAGTGCCTGCAACATCTTCAGTAAAGGTACCAAAGTGACTTGTGTGTTGTCTACCTTATTACTCCTCACGGCCGGGTCCCCGTCTGTCCCGCATCCCTACCCATTTCTCTGCCCTGGAGGACTCAGTCTTACCTGTGGAAGGCTTAACATCTAGCTGCACAATATTAACCCTTCAGTGGATCTGCATAGCAGCGCTGGTCACCCTGACCAGGTACCTCAGGTGGCGTCACGAATCCCCATACCAATATTCTACTCCCCTGTAAATATCCCACATTAAAGGATGAGCACCAGAGCCACGGACTGAGCTGTGTCGCCGTGACATCCCCCATAGTAGTCTATAGGCTCAGATCCGAGTTCCCATTGCTCTGGAGGGCAACTCATCCCTTATGGCGTCACGAACAGGATTGCGTGCCCTGCAGCAACGGAGTAACTTGTGCCCGTTGCCACCGGGTACTGTGTGCCTCACTAAGAGACTGTTGCATATAGTGGTGAATTTTTCCCGCCATTGCCCGCCATTTACAGCGCCACGGCGTGAAAAACTAGTGGGCGTACCTGCAAAAGCGCGCTGAGTCCTGGACACGCCGCCAGCGCTGACGCGGCGGCAGGTCCTGTGGAGAGCTTCAGTGAACGCTCTGACATCAGAGCGCCGGCAACGCAAGTCCTTCTCACAACTGTGACCAGAGGAAGCTGCGACCTACAGGAGAAGGTAGGCCACGCTTAACTAGGGGGGTGCAGAGATGTCGCAGCAGCAAGCTGACAGCGCGGCCCAGGCTGACCGCCCAATGACTTACCTATCGGCGCTGCCGCGCAGGATGGAAACGCTGGCCCTTCACCTGGTCCTGTGGCACCGATAGTACCGCTGACATACATGCCTGGAGCAAAATGGCTCCCTCAGTACAGCGGTAAGCCAGACACCCTGTCAGGGTTTAAGCGCAAAATATGCAGTATAATGGACATGTACCCTATGTCAGAAAAGCAGAGAGCTGCAGTGGTAGTGGGACAATTGACTGGTGCTGCAGAGAGAGAAGTAGAGACATGGTCAACTGCAGACCAGGAATCAGTGCTTGCAATTTTCTTAAAGCTACAGACTATCTTTGAGGACCACACTGAAACAGATCTCCGGATGAGGTTTTACCAATGCTCCCAGAAACCAGATGATAGCATTAGGGACTACGCCTGCCGACTACAGGGGGCCCTGCGAGCTCTCAGACAGGTTAACCCCATAAGTGTCACCAATGAAAATAAAATGTTGAAAGAACAATTTGTACGGGGACTGAGGTCTCAAGCTGAAAGCAGAACTGTGCATTGGTGGTCCTTGGATCATCCGGATGCTACCTTTGATGCCCTTAAGGATATGGCTATAAAAGGACTGTGACCCCTGGAAACGCCTGAGATGGCAAACCAGTGTCACCCGAGTGAAGCGACTCTAAAGCCAGCAGCATCCACGTTTTCCCCGCTGGTTGCGGAAGCCAAAACGCAGGTGGCGCCCCCTTCTGAGCTGGACTGTCTGCGCTCAGAAGTGCGCCAGCTGACCAAAAACCTGGCCACTGTAATGAGTGCCCTGCAACTGCCGACGGAGGAAGAAGGAAAGATCCTGCTAGCTGACTGCCCAGAGGATGTCCCTTGGATGAACCGAAGGAGAAGGAGGACGTCGCCCCACCGGAGGAGGACAACGCCACCCCCTGGAAGAACCCGCGACCAGCATCATCCTCGCCGAAAGATCGTCTGCTACCGCTGCCACAGAGAAGGTCACCCAGCACGTCGGTGCCCTTTAAACGAGCAAATCCTGGGTCCGAGGGCCAACACCCAGGAATAGACTCTTCAGGCCCCTCAGACTGGAACTGCAGGTTTGTGGGAGGAAGACCGTACCTGTCCATCATACTGGACGAGATCGCAATCCCTGCCCTGCTGGACACTGGATCTCAGGTAACCATCATACCTGATGTTCTCTACAATAGATACTGGTCCATGGACGGTCTCCAACCCCCAGACCCTGACTTTGCAGTATACGCTTCTAATGGTCTCCCTCTTGACTTACTTGGGGCTAAAAACGTAGACGTAAAAGTGGGGAGAGTGGAGCTGAAGGATCAGGGACTTCTTGTAGTGAAGACTGTTAATGAGGAAAATGTGTTGAATGTGGTTTTAGGCACTAACATTATTAGTAACTGTTTGGAGGAGGTTGTGTTTTTACTCCCAACAGCTCGCCGATGTTGCCAGACCAAAGCACAAGGGAGTGATCCAGAAGGAGATCCGGGCCCTGATGTGCCAGCAGCAAGTGAAACTGACCGATTGTGAGATTGGTAATGTACGGGTAACAGACCCGAACCCCATTGTGATACCCCCAATGAGTGAAATGCTTATTTGGTGTAGAGCAGCAATAGGTCTGAGAGGACAGAACTACCAAGCAGTAGTAGAGCCCCATTGTTCAGAGCACAGACCTACACTCTTGACTGCCAGAGGGGTAGTGGAGGTACATAATGGGAGGGTGCCAGTGCGTCTTCTCAACTGGGGAGAGGATGAAGTCAAATTTCCACGTTATTCCACTGTTGCTAAGTTACATGCTGTGGATAATAACTCCATTCACACGACGGAGCCCTTAACCTCCCCACAACCAAGGTGGAGGTTGGTGTCAGCAGCTCCATGTCGGGACGGACACCACTCCAGCCCACCAGAAACAAGGAGTACATCGAGTAGTTCAGGAGTACGCACAGGTATTCAGCAAACACCCACTCGACTTTGGGAAAATTAAAGGGGTCCAACATCACATCCCCACAGGCAATCATCCTCCCATTAAAGAGCGGTACAGGCCTATACCACCAGCACACTACCAGAAAGCCAAGGAGATGTGGGGACATGAAGGAGGCAGGGATGATAAGGGATAGTTGTAGACCCTGGGCAGCACCTCTAGTCCTAGTCAGGAAAAAGGATGGAAGCATGAGAATGTGTGTAGATTACAGACAAGTAAATCGCATTACACATAAAGATGCATACCCTTTACCACGCATTGAGCAATCTTAGCTGCTTTAAAGACTGCTAATTACTTTTCCACCCTTGACCTCACTAGTGGGTTCTGGCAAGTAGCTGTGGCTGAGGAGGATCGGGAGAAGACGGCTTTCACCACCCCGATGGGACTCTGTGAGTTAGACAGAATGCCATTTGGACTCAGCAGTGCCTCTGGAACATTCCAGAGAATGATGGAGAGCTGCCTGGGTAATCTCAACTTTGAAACTGTGTTACTGTATCTGGACGACGTAATTGTGTACTCCAAGACGTATGAAGATCACTTGAAGCACCTGGGAGGTATTCGAGTCACTGTCCAAGTATGGGATGAAACTGAAGCCTTCAAAGTGCCACCTGCTCAAACAAAAGGTACAGTATCTGGGGCATATTGTCAGCTCAGAAGGAGTAGCGCCAGACCCCGAGAAGGTCACCGCCATCCAGAAATGGCCGGAACCGAAGAACCTAAAGGAGGTGCGACAGTTCCTGGGACTGACAGGATACTACCAGAGTTTTGTAAAGGACTACACTAAGAAAGCAGTGCCTCTGCAAGACCTCCTGGTGGGACAGTCCCTCAAGAGCAGAAATTCTCCATTTCACTGGGGTAAAGAACAGGCTGAGGCATTCAAGGAAATGAAGGAGATCCTGACAGGTGATGAGATCCTAGCCTACCCTGACTACAGCCAACCGTTCCTGCTGTATACTGATGCCAGCAATGAAGGATTGGGAGCTGTCTTCAGTCAGAAGCAAAATGGCCTGGAGAAAGTCATCGCCTATGCAAGCAGGAAGCTCCGCCCGACCGAGAGGAACCCAGAGAACTATAGCAGCTTCAAGTTGGAGTTCCTAGTATTGGTCTGGGCCATCACGGAGAGGTTTAAGCACTACCTAGCCTCCAGCAAGTTCACTGCTTACACTGATAATAACCCCTTGACGCATCTTGAAACAGCTAAGCTGGGAGCCATGGAACAACGCTGGATGGCTCGACTGTCGAACTACCAATTCACAATCAAGTACCGAGCGGGCCGCAAGAATGCCAACGCTGATGCCCTATCCAGGATGCCTCATGAATCGGACACAGAAGAAGAAGTGGATGAGCTGGAAGAGATTGAACTACCTGCCTTTCACAGGAATGGGATGATCCACGAGCAACAAGCCTGCAGGAGGCCGCATGGTTAGACGTTAAATCCTCTACCTCACTACAGCTGGAAGGAGACTCAGGACAGCGATCCAGTTGTCAGCAGTATCAAGGAGCTGATAACTCAGGAAGGTTCCTCCTTGGAGAAGGATGCGTCTCCGCAAGCAAAGCAACTGTGGAATGAGAGAAGCCGGCTGTTTATCTACCGTGAGAAGCTGTGCCGGAGGTACGTCAATCCAAGAACCCACGAGATGTTATGGCAGATAGTAGTCCCCAGAGCAGACATCCAGATGGTGTTGGAAGCCTACCACGATCGAGCGGGGCACTTTGGCTGGAAGAAGCTGGAGACCCTGTTGAAGTGTCGTTTCTACTGGGTGGGAATGCGCAGCTCCATTGAGAAGTGGTGCCAGAACTGTGGACCCTGTGGCCTCAGAAGAAAAGACTACAGCAGCCAGAAGGCACCCCTGCAACCCATCAAGACGACTCGTCCCTTGGAGATCGTGGCCCTGGACCATGTCAAGTTGTCACCCAGCCGGTCAGGATACTCCTATGCCCTGACGATGGTAGATCACTACTCCAGGTTCCTGGTGGTCGCCCCTGTCAAAGATCTGACGGCAGGGACAGCAGCAAAGACGTTCCAAGCGTATTTCTGTAGACCACACGGATACCCTGAGCAGGTGATAACTGACCAAGGCCCAGCCTTTGAGGCCGAATTGTTCAAAGAGTTCTGTCACTTGTACGGATGTAAGAAGATAATAACCACACCGTACCACCCCCAAACTAATGGTTTCTGTGAAAAGATGAATCACATCGTCATTGACCTGCTGAAGACTGTACCACTCGAAGAGAGGAATCGGTGGCCAGACTTACTACCTGATCTGGTAGATCTGTACAATCACATACCTGTGAGTTCCACCAATTGCACCCCAGCCTATCTCATGCGGGCAAGACCAGGAAAGCTGCCCATGGATCTGGAGCTTGGTGTTGTAGAACCAGAAGCAGATGTGACTACTGAAGACTGGGACACAAATAGACAGGAACAGTACAGAAAAGTACAGGCCTGCGTTGAAGATAGTCTCAATCGAGTAAGGGACAAACAAGAGGATCACTACAACAAAAGTGCGCCAGCTGAACCTTTCGCACCTGGTGAAGTCGTGCTGAAAACAAAGAGGAGGAAACACAAACTTGATGATCAATGGGAAAGAGAGCCCTACGTTGTACAGAATTCAAGGTTTGACAACAAGAAAACGTGTATAACTAGCAAAGATGGAGGAAGAACGACTACAACTGTATCAAGAGATCACCTAAAGTTGTGTCCGGATCCGTTAAAGCTTCAGGAAGAAGAACCTGTTGTCAATAAGAAAGAGCGTGATGAAGCAGTCATACATACAGACTTAGGAGATTTCCCCACGGATTGGCCTCGCATTGGAGAAGCCATAATCATTCCCGTACTCCAATTCTATCAACCACAAGGAGAACCTCTACATCCAGTTGCACCGGTTGTTGCAGTAGAGTCAGTTCCAGAGGAACCTGCTCCAGCAGAACCCCAAGAAGTGGAATCCCAAGAAGCAGATTCTCAATAAGCTGAATCTCAGGAAGAAGGATCCCCTGTCGAGACAGAACCGGTTCACCCAGCTGGAAGTATACTTGCCAGATCCCTAGAGAGGTTAAGGCAGTACTACAACCTACCTGCACGCAGGACAAACAGGTTAACTGACACCTCACCTACCACTACACCATGTAGGTCAGTACGCATAACAAGGGGGCAATTACCTGTTAGGTACAGAGAGTAGGACCTAACAAATGTAAATAATTGTCTAGCGTCATTGTACATAAATGTATATATTGTTGCTCACATTATGCCTTAATATGCCGTTATTTATTTTTCTGTTTCCTTTTTGATATTGAAACAAGTGGAATGGACATTATTTTTACTTGTTCCCTCTACCCTTTGAGCAGCCTTTTTTTTCCAAAAGAGACGGGGACTTTTATGGTTACTCATTTCCTCATTGTTGTGCTAATGTATATAGTTACTCATTCATCTGTTATGCAATAGTTTAAGATCCTCACCTCCCGTAAGGGAAGAGTTAATTTGTACAATGTTTTAATTATTATCTGTTTTGTATTTCAGCCCCGGAGTGCTGAGTTCTACTAGGGGGAATGTGGTGCCCAGCTGCGACTGGATCCATATCTCTCAGAAGGGTGCACTGAAGGAATACACCACTAGAGGTCAATATATACATTCACACACCTTCACCCATCCCTAGAGCCACCAGAGGGAGCTGTTTAGCCATATATAAGGAGGGTGAAGACACTGAAGAGCAGACAGTCTACGCCTAGAAAGCGAAGTTTAGTTGGTGCAGTTACCTCAGAGAGAGAGGCTGCAGAGCCATTCAGTTCAAGAGAGTGGAGGCTAGTAAAAGTGGAACGGAAACCACTCCAGCCTAGTCAGAACTGAGTCAAGTGAGTGCAGCTCAGTGAGAAAGCGTGCCAACGCTTAGAGAGCGGTGCAGAAGAAGAAGAGGCAGCCCACCAACTGCCAGTGTGTGATCGTGTGAGGGCCCGAGTAGGACGAAAGGTGAGTGGAAAGCAAGTGAGGGACAGAGGAGCCTAAACAGCTCATCCCAATTATTACAACCGGACACCGGGGTCCGAGCATAAAGGGATCTCCACGACCCATTAGGAGAACACCGGAGTTCCTGGAGGACTACAAGTCCCAGGAGTACCACAGAGCTGATACGTAACCGGGCCAGGAGGATGGAGTCTGGCAAGCAGGGCCCTGCAAGCAGAGACTGTGTACTTCCAGGGAAGGCCCAATCACAAGGTCAGCCAGGTGCAGAACGGAGACCAAGTTAGGCCCAGCTACAAGCAGGCCAAGACTTTATCACATAAAGGCAAGGAGAGAGGAGGCCACACACCTACTCAGTGGAGGAATCTGGATGTGCACCCTTCACCCTACAGTGCTCCGGGGAGTGCCTGCAACATCTTCAGTAAAGGTACCAAAGTGACTTGTGTGTTGTCTACCTTATTACCCCTCACGGCCGGGTCCCCGTCTGTCCTGCATCCCTACCCATTTCTCTGCCCTGGAGGACTCAGCCTTACCTGTGGAAGGCTTAACATCTAGCTGCACAATATTAACCCTTCAGTGGATCTGCATAGCAGCGCTGGTCACCCTGACCAGGTACCACAGGTGGCGTCACGAATCCCCATACCAATATTCTACTCCCCTGTAAATATCCCACATTAAAGGATGAGCACCAGAGCCACGGACTGAGCTGTGTCGCCGTGACATCCCCCATAGTAGTCTATAGGCTCAGATCCGAGTTCCCATTGCTCTGGAGGGCGACTCACACACGCAGCGATGCGTGCTGGCCAGCGGGAGACCAACGATCAAAAAAATGTCCAGGACATTCAGCGATGATCAGCGATACTCAGCAGGGGGGCTGATCGTCGCTGAATGTGACACACAGCGATATCGCTGGGGAGATCGCTGTTGCGTCATAAATCTAGTGACTCAGCAGCGATCTCGCTAGCGAGATCGCTGTGTGTGACGGGGGCTTTGGGCTATTTTGATTTAATGGTCTATATAAGATTATTGACAAATGTGTTTGACAATTGGAACAACACAATCAATTGTATTGTAAAAACAGTGCATAGAGGAGTGGCATAGATAAGTGATGGTCCATATGAACAAATAGAAAATGTGTCCATTGTTATTTACTTGGTTATTTACCAAAAGTGAGTAATTCATTGTAAGATACCTCTCTAATGGATCTGACTATTTGTCTAGCACCTTTGGTCCACTAAGACACAGGTGCTTCTCTTAAGGCCCCGTCTCACATAGCGAACACACCAGCGATCCTGACAATGATCAGGATCGCTGGTGTGTCACTGCATGATCGCTGCTGAGCTGCCAAACAGGCACTGAGGCAGCGATCAGGACAGCGACACTGCAGATAACGTCGCTTAGTATCCCGCAGTGTACATTGGATACCAGCCACCTGATGCAGGGAGCTGGTAACCAAGGTACACGTCGGGTTTCCAGGCGCTGCGCTGTGCCTGGAAACCCGACGTGTACCTTGGTTACTAGCTCCCCTGCAGCAGCGCGCTGGTATCCAAGGTACACGTCGGGTTTCCAGGCACAGCCCACGCCTGGAAACCCGATGTGTACCTTGGTTACCAGCTGATCGCTGGTCTCCTGCCTGTCACACGCAGCGATGCGTGCTGGCCAGCGGGAGACCAGTGATCAAAAAAACATCCTGACATTTCTGACACGACCAGCAATTCACAGCAGGGGCCTGATCGCTGGTACGTGTCAGACATAGCGAGATCGCTGCTGAGATCGCTGAGGCCTAGGTAGATGAGATCATTGAGTCATGCTGGGAAACGCGAAGTACAATAGAGGGTAACGGACCCAGGGGAAGGAAGTGGAGCCTGAGATACCCAGTACAGTTACGTAAATTTAAAAAAAATAATAACAGATATTATATTTTGGGAATAAGACTGCTCTGAAATTTACAGTGAGTTGGGAACCCTGCTTCCCACTAAGACAAATATATATATATATATATGTATATATATATATATATATATATATATATATACAGTACAGACCAAAAGTTTGGACACACCTTCTCATTCAAAGATTTTTCTGTATTTTCATGACTATGAAAATTGTAGAATCACACTGAAGGCATCAAAACTATGAATTAACACATGTGGAATTATACATTACACTTTACAAAAAAGAGTGAAACAACTGAAAATATGTCTTATATTCTAGGTTCTTCAAAGTAGCCACCTTTTGCTTTGATTACTGCTTTGCACGCAGAAAAGGTGAACGGGTGGACTCTACATGCCTGGTTCCCACCGTGAAGCATGGAGGAGGTGGTGTGACGGTGTTGGGGTGCTGTGCTGGTGACACTGTTGGGGATTTATTCAAAATTGAAGCGGTGAGCGGTCCAGCTCACCCCAAACCATCTCGATTGGGTTCAGGTCTGGTGACTGTGGAGGCCAGGTCATCTGGCGTAGCACCCCAACACTCTCCTTCTTGGTCAAACAGCCCTCACACAGTCTGGAGTTGTGTTTGGGGTCATTGTCCTGTTGAAAAATAAATGATGGTCCAACTAAACGCAAACCGGATGGAATAGCATGCCGCTGCACGTTGCTGTGGTAGCCATTCTGGTTCACTATGCCTTCAATTTTGAATAAATCCCCAACAGTGTCACCAGCAAAGCACCCCCACACCATCACACCACCTCCTCCATGCTTCACGGTGGGAACCAGGCATGTAGAATCCATCCGTTCACCTTTTTGGCATGCAAAGCAGTAATCAAAGCAAAAGGTGGCTACTTTGAAGAACCTAGAATATAAGACATATTTTCAGTTGTTTCACACTTTTTTGTAAAGTGTAATGTATAATTCCACATGTGTTAATTCATAGTTTTGATGCCTTCAGTGTGATTCTACAATTTTCATAGCCATGAAAATACAGAAAAATCTTTGAATGAGAAGGTGTGTCCAAACTTTTGGTCCGTACTGTATATACATGCAAACAAGCATCATGCATAAGGGAGACAGAGACTTGCTTTATAAAATGTGCAGTTGAAATGATATTGATCAATACACATAATTTAATTTATATTCAATGATGTGTACTCGTAGTCACATTGATGGCAAGTCATAGTTCCTAATGAACTTTATTGTGAAATTACCCTAAACACTTCTTAAACTTCCTGTTCCTCAATCCAATGCCCACTCACACTGCTTCTCGCCCACCTCTCCACCTCCACTATGCTGTTTTTCTCTACAGTAATAAAAGTGCACTAAGCGATGTATACAGTTCCTGTTTCTTATACAGCGCCAGCATCTAAAGAAAGTAAATACCGGTATATCAGAATCTCCTGAAATTGTTCACAGTTTATAAATAATGTTTAGCAATAATAGCTACTCTGACTTCTCACTACTTTTGAGGGACCATTTAAATGTATGAAACTGTGGATACAAGTCTAAAATTGACTCCCATTTACAATTGCTTAAAGACAAAGTGTTAGGCATCGGCAGGATTCAAACCTGGATCCAAGGAGTCTGTGGTTTCCCATCCAGGTCCAGCCGAGGAAGATGCTGCTCAGCTTCGCCATTGATCCCAACGCCTAGCTAATACCCAAGAGGCACAAGTTGTTACTTGAGTCTTTGTTCATAGTAGCCTTAAACCTAGGTTACAGAACAGGAAAAGGCTGTTATAGCCTAAGTCCAGAAATGCCTGCACTGAGCATGTCCGTGACATGGCGAACCGTGTGGATGTACCAGAATCTGGGCTCCACGTGCTCTCTAGCTTTGCTCTCCAGGACCTGCCGATGCCAGAGTTCGCTCAGCTAATTAGGACAGGTCCTTCAGGCAGGATTAGCTTATGCCAGGCAGGTAGCCAATGTGGCGCAGTCTAGCTACGACAAGAGGGTAGCGATACACCCTGAGCAGACTGCGGGGCGCGTAACCTGGGCATCGCCTGCCAGCTGTACAGAGAGTTGCTCAGTCCAGTCGCACACCGGCTGGCAGAACATGGGCATCGCCACCAGCTGTATAGAGAGTTGCTCAGTCCGGTCGCACATCGGCTGGTAGCACGTGGGCATCGCCACCAGCTGAACAGAGAGTTGCTCAGTCCGGTCGCACACCAGCTGACAGCACGTGGGCATCGCCACCAGCTGAACAGAGAGTTGCTCAGTCCGGTCGCACACCAGCTGACAGCACGTACGCCTGGCGTGAGTCGCATGCACTTCCTAATCGTCTGGCAAGTGGCTTCTGTGCAGTTAACAGGGCTACGTCTACGCCAGCCTACAGCACATCTGCTGTGAAGTTAACGGAGATAGTGCCAATTCAATATCTCTCTCCTTATGTGAAGTAACACAAGCGAGACCTAATATTATTCTTTAGTTGTCAGTTGTTACCTTCATACCCAAAGGGTTTTCGGCAGCAGTGACATAAACTGCATCGCGAACCTGGGTTCGGTGGCAATCCATTATATAATAAAGTTGTTGTAACCGAGCTCATAACACAAAGGCAATATAAGGGAAAAGTATGTACAATGGACAGTCAGATAATCATGATGGATAATGGCGTAAGAGATCATGTGGGTCTCGCATGCATAACCCTTGATGAATCTTCTGTAGTCTTAAAAGAGACCTTTACTTTGCACAAACCGCATAAATTAAGACTACAAGTGAAAATAAGATATCTTATCAGAAAATTGTTCTCCACTTATGAGCCACTTTACTCCCCCCCTCTGCCTCCTAAATTCAGAATCTAATATGAAATGAAGCTCAACTATGTCTTTCTCAGACAGGACACAATGTTTAACTATTATACCCTATGGAGTGTGGAAAGGAATTGGAGTGAGGAGCAGGGTAAGCAAACAAGCAGAGGGACACACAGAAATATGGTGCTGAGCTTTCTAACAAGTCTCACTCCAGAGCTTCATTCACATCCACACATCTCAGAAGTGCTCTATTATTGTCTTGATGCTGCAGTTGCTACAAAAGCAGTGAAGAGCATAAATGCATCCCTGTGGGCTTGCAGGGATATGAATAGGAGACATTTAGAAGCTAGTATTCATCTACCAGCTCAGAGTCAATTGCAAACTAAGTCCCCTGCGGAGGGTAACACTTGTGAATATTCAGGATATGTCATTTAATGACTAGAAATAGTGTAATTCCTCATTTACACACACAAAACAGCTTTTTCTGAAAAGATCCTTGAAAGTATGTTTACCTGTTAAAGGAACATGACCTGATCCTAGGATTAACATCCCTGCTTTATATGAATCCTGTAGTCACTTGCTTAATGTGAACCTACACTGATGTGCCAGCAGAGAAAACTGCCATTAATATAGCATTATATGGCTTGTCACAGCAGGTACAAACTTCACATGCTCCATTGCAATGTCCTTTGAGAAACTATGGGCATGATAACAGACAGGACATTAAGGGCCCCTCCTCACATAGCGAGATCGCTAGCGAGATCGCTGCTGAGTCACAAGTTTTGTGACGCAACAGCGATCTCAGCAGCGATCTCGCTATGTCTGACACGTACCAGCAATCAGGCTCCTGCTGTGAATCGCTGGTCGTGTCAGAAATGCCTGGACTTTTTTTGATCGCTGGTCTCCCGCTGACCAGCATGCATCGCTGCGTGTGGCAGGCAGGAGACCAGCGATCAGCTGGTAACCAAGGTACACATCGGGTTTCCAGGTGCGGGGCTGTGCCTGGAAACACGATGTGTACGTTGGATACTACCACGCTGCTGCAGGGGAGCTGGTAACCAAGGTACACATCAGGTTTCCAGGCACCGCGCAGCGCCTGGAAACCCGATGTGTACCTTGGTTACCAGCTCCCTGCATCAGTGGGCTGGTATCCAACGTACACTGCGGGATACTAAGCGACGTTACCCGCAGTGTCGCTGTCCTGATCGCTGCGTGAGATGCCTCTTTGGGAGCTCAGCAGCGATCATGTAGCGACACACCAGCGATCCTGACAAGTGCATATCGTTGTCGAGGTCGCTGGTGCGTCGCTATGTGAGACGGGGCCCTAAGACTCTACCACTCCAGCACAGCCTAGATGACTCTTTTAAAGTATTTTGCATACAGTATGCAGCAGTTTAACCTCTTCCTAACTGAGCTCTTTTTCATTTTTGAAATTTTCATCCCCCATCTTCCAAGAGCCATAACTTGTTTCAATTAACATACAGCGAAAACCAAACTTCCTTTTTTTTTTTTACATTTTTGTCACTTTTTCCAGAGACCCATTACTTTTTTTTCATATGATGGAGCTGTGTAAAGACATATTTTTTGAAGAGCAAGTTGTAATTTTTTTTACCACCATTTTGGGGTACATTGGACTTTTTGATCACATTTTATTACATTTTTTGGGGGGAAGAAGTGTAAAAAATTTTGAAACATTTGACTTTTATGGAAGGCAATATGCTTTTTTTTCAGATTGTGAAAAGGCAGGTGATTTTAACTTTTATATTTTTACATTTTTAAATATTTGGGATCTTTTCAACTATTATTTTTCACATTCTTTTAGCCTTCCTGTAAGAAATTACGATCAGTTTCCGGCCTCACAAAACCCTTCAATATTTTATTGCACTGTATTATCAATTTACCAAGCTCTTATGAAACCCAGTGTGTGGCTTAGTATTAATGAGTACTAAGATTGTGTTAACGTGCCATTTTCATGCCCTGGCTGCCATAGTAACCCATCAGCACCCCCCGATTGCGGCAGCGGGGCCCTTCAACACACCCTGGCTTCCTTGATAACTCATCATCACCCTTCTTCACTGCATTGTCTTTTCCATACGCAGTATGTGCCCATATGACATATTTACTGTACATTTCATGATCACAAAGGGCTTACCGTATATGGGAGTGGCATTTTGAACAAAGTTAGCATAAATCAATAATACAAGTGAACATAAAAAACTTTGTATTATAGCTTCTCAGAAAAATCAGCCTCTTTCCTCACTTATCAGCCACTTCTTCCCCTCTCCCCTGCCTCCTCAACTCAAGATAGACTGCCAGCTCACTGTGGTGTCAGGTTACACAGCCCATTATAGAGAGAGGAAACAGGAAGAGGGAGATAGAAAAAGAGGGTGCTGAGCTTTCTAACAAGTCTTTTACCTTACACCAGAGCTTGATTCACATCCACGCAGCTCAGTACTTCTATATAATTTTCTTTATGTTGCAGTGTGTTAAAAAAGAGGAAATAATAACACGAACTAATCTCTGGCAGCTAGTCTTCTCCCAGCAGGTTAGATGTAATTTCAAATTAAAGGGAACTTGTCAGCAAATAAAATGGTATTTACCTGCAAATATTGTGCCAGTCTGCAAGTAAATAACCTTTTAAACATTGTGCATTAGCCTTATTGGAAGTGAGAGAATGAAATTATGTTCTCTCTGCAACCACTTGCTTCCAGCCATTGGGGGGCTGTACATATTCAGCACTCATTACACAATGAGCGAGGAGGAATTATTACTACTGCTCCATGATTGACATCCTACTTTGCAATGTGTCTGTAGATCAGGCTATCAATTGAAGTGCAGAGGAGTGATTATAGTGTGCTCACCGACTGTTCACAACCCCAGCATTGCCTGCTGTAGAGAGAATATTTAATTAATTTTTTCTTTGCAGTCACACTTCCATTTAAACAGTTGAACATGTATAGAATGGTATTTACCTGCAGATTACCACTCTGGTTTCAGGCAAATATCGGACAGCTTCCCTTTAAGAGACAGAGCTTCCAGAGGAGAAAACTGGTTAAACTGCAGGATACAAGTTATATCATGTCCAGAGATAGTGTTATTCCTCATGCACTCACAGGATAGTTTATTCTGAGCAGATAATTCATATTATTTTAAGGCAAGAGTGGCTACTACCCATATGTGATGCCAGTTATTGCATAGACAAAGTATTAGACAGGTTGAATTCCAAGATCTACAACCCTGGCTTTTGAGAAGCTGTTTGACTGATCCTATAGAGACCTCTATATCCAGTGGGCCCAGGCACTGACACCCGCTCGCATAGAAGGCCAGCAGGTGCCTAGGGCCCCCCGCTGCACCAGGGGCCCCCCAGCCAGTGGCGTGTCGCTAATAGTGGCACACCACGCAGCTGCTGTGGGGGCCCCCGGTGCCAGCGGAGCAGCAGCTGGTGACAGGAGGCAGAAGCTGCTATCTGGACTGTCCCCGCTATTAAAGAGAAATTAATATTCACTCTTCCCCACGCCCCCAAGGGCGTGGAGAGAATCTGAATATTCATTTCACTTTAACCCTAGAATGCATACCTGGGGCCTCGCAGGCCTGCTAGGTTAATTGTTTTCTATTTTCTGCACTATTACTTTAGTTAGAACTCTGAATCTCTAGGTATTCCTCAGGTATATAGTTGTTAGTAATTTCCAGTTGTTCATATATTTTTAAATGTTACAGGCATTTCGGTATGACAACTTTTTTTGGGAATACCCAATATTCACATACCTGGGGCCTTTTAGGCCTGTACTAGGTTTACATATGCGTATCTGTACTACTTGTGGACAAAATGTCTGCAAGGAATATTCTTCCGAACAGATAACGTGAAAATTGTTGGGGTCATCAGTAAAATTGAAAATGAAAGTTTGAAAAGAAAAGAAATTCCTGCACCATGTTTACTACAACTTTTATATAAAAAACGTTTAGACAAAAAAAAATCGTCATTATAAAGAATTATATAGCATGCATATATTGGGCGTTTTAAGCCCATGTACTTACTTTTTTGTTGTTTTTTGCACATAATTATAATGTAGTGGGAATGCATCCTTACTTTGCAATTTTTAAATAAACTTTGAAAAGTATTTTTATTTGAGTTATCCCATGTTTTTGCACACAGGCCTAAAAGACCCCAGATATGTGAAAGTGTAGATTTCTATGGTTATGCGTTCTAGTGTTAATAGCGGGCATTGTTAGCTACAGGCTGCGGCTTACACTGCCCGCTATCAGGGACGGCAGACCAGGGGACCCCAGCCCACACAGCCGCTATGGAGACGTGAGTCGGGGGGGCGGCACCAGCGCTGTCACCCAGTGCGCGCCGCATTCAACTGTATCGGCATCATAAATGTGAATACAATTGAATGCAATAATGGAGGAGAGAGCGTCAGATGACGCTCCCTCTCCCATCATTCCCCTCTGCCTCTGACACAGCTGATGCACGATGACCCCTGAGTAGGGTTGAGCATTCCGATACCGAAACCCGGTTCCGATACCTGAAATCCAATGTAAGTCTATGGGAACAAAATATCGGAAGTAAAAATATTCCGATATTTTGTTCCCATAGACTTACATTGGATTTCAGGTATCGGAACCGGGTTTCGGTATCGGAATGCTCAACCCTACCCCTGAGGAAGCGTCATTACACACGAAACGTGCGTTGGGGTACGTGGCCGAGGTTAAGGCAGGACGGAGCATCTATCATGGGTAATTATCCCTTACGCTATTAATATGAATTCCTATAGCAGCAATGCATAACAGAGGGAAATAACTGTATTCTGTGTATGTTATCTTTATGGCTACTTATGCCTATATGAAATATCTAAGTGCACAAACATGCAATGAATTTCTCTAGTATATCCTAGAATGAGATCACAAAGTTTTTTTTATCGTCTCTCCAGCTTGCATTTCATACAATTAATCCTGACCTTATCTTCGGCCCTTATTTACACCCACAGAGTTAATCACAGTATTCAGATTTAACCCATGTACCATATACATATACATGCATTTTTTTTAATACAGTTTTTTCTAATTTTCCTTTGGTAGTGTTATTTATTTATGTGAAATAATAAACTTTGATATATTTTATTGGCATTTTTTGGACTTATTTTTTCTCTTAATTTTGTAATTGATCGGCGAGTCGCCATTTTTCATTGGTATATACTGATATATTACTGGTATTGTCATATATGTTTTAAATAAAGCTGCTTTGTTTTTGATACTTATTGATATTTGGCTTTGACATAACATTACTGATACAGTCAAATATGGATTACATGAGCTTTTAGTGCGTATCCGCATATGTCTTTTTTATCTGTGGATTTTTCTCATCTCATTGAAGTCTAAGGCTGGGTTAACATTGCGCCAAGGCAGTCTGTTAGACGGACTGCGTTACACCGTGGTATAACGCGGTGTAACGCAGTCCGTTAATGCTGCCATTCACCCCATTGTTCAGCGCATCGTGCCGTCATTCAGTGACGGAGCCTCAGACGCGGCCTGCTGCGTCTGGGCTCCGTCACCGCTAGGACAGAAGAATCATCTGATGATTCATCTGCGCTAGCGGATATAGCATAACGCGATCCCGTTATGCTATACCGTTACCAGCCCGTTCAATGCATAGCATTGGTTTAACCCAATGTGAACCTAGCCTAAGGGAAAATCTGCAAATTTAAAGCACTACTCCAGGTTTTTCTTTCAGAGCTGGATTGACCCTTTAAACGTAAGTCCCCTGCCCCTGGTCATATACTCATCCTCCGGCATCTTCACCATTTTTTCACTGGAAAAGCTAGAAAGTAACTTATAAGAGTATGTGCAGACGATCAGTAAATGCTGCGGGTTGGACGCTGTGTACTCGTCCAGCTGCTACATCATAGTGGAAGGGATTTCCACTATGCGTGCACAGACACCTGTGGCTCATCTGCGGAGACAGACATGAGGCGAGTCTCTCCAGACTACAGCATGTAAACTTTCACCAATAGAATGTATTGGACGCGGTGAATCCTCATGGTTCAGTGAACATTTGCGGATTCACCTGCGTTCAATAGATGGCAGCTAGTGATGAGCGAGTATACTCGTTGCTCGTGTTTTCCCGAGCACTCTCAGGTGATCTCCTAGTATTTGGAAGTGCTCAGAGATTTAGTTTCTGTTGCCACAGCTGCATGATTTGCGGCTACTTGACAGCCTGAATACATGTGGGGATTGCCTGTTTGTTAGGGAATTCCCTCATGTATTCAGGCTGTCAAAAAGCCGCAAATCATGCAGCTACGGCAACAGAAACTAAATCTCCAAGCACTTCCAAATACTCGGAGATCACCTGAGCGTTCTCGGGAAAACCGGAGCAACGAGTATACTCGCTCATCACTAATGGCAGTGCTTTGGACGCAGCGAACATGCGCTGCGTCCAAAGCGCTGCTACTTCTGGATCGTCTGCACATACCCTTACCGGTAACCGACGGGAGCGATGCTGGAAAACGTTGATGCAGCCGCAGGTGAGTATGAGACAGAGGACGGGGGAAAGTACATTTAAAGGGAATCTGTCACCCTAAATTGGCGGGATATTTAAATGATGGCAGTCAGGTCAGATGGGCGGTGTTTTGGGTACTTGCCTTAACATGTTGTTTGCCGCTGTCTCCATTATTTCTGGGAATTGTAGTCGTTGCCCTCCATATAACGCGCCTGCACATTGCAATCTTGAATTGCGCACGTGCAGTATGCTTTGCCCGCAGATTGCAATACGCAGGTGCGTTATATGGAGGGCAACAACTACAATTCCCAGAAATAATGGAGACAGCGGCGAACAACATGTTAAGGCAAGTACCCAAAACACTGCCCATCTGACCTTACTGCAATCATTTAAATATCCCGCCAATTTATGGTGACAGATTCCCTTTAAAGCACCACTCTGGAGGTGCAATAAAAAGAAAACACAGAAGTGGTGCTGTAATAAATATTTACTGAAAGAGAAATTGATGTTGCAGATTTCAGAATCATCTGTCATTTCCTATTTGTCATTTCTTACAAAGGACACATCCGATAGTGTTTCGTACTCATTCCAGGAAAGATATGGAAATCTCCAAACTTGCATTGTGACACTAAACTGCTGCAACGAGTCTCCCGCGTGTCCCCAGACTGTGGCAGGTGAGAGTTACAATTCTGTGAAATGCCTCGTCAGTGTTGATACAGTAAATATATATATATCTTTGTACCGTGTTAGCCAGTAGATTTGTAAATATTTTTCGTCACAGTGTAACACTAACCTGTTATGGTAATACATCAAAGCGAAACCTGACACATTTTTTTTAATTGGCATCAAATGAACAGAACAGGGGAAAAAGCCTGAATTCACGTAAGTCAGAATGTGGGCTGGAGGTGCACGTATGATGGTCAGACATGCTCTAGTTATTGCACTGCTGTTACAGAAGCTTCGAATTCGGCCCTTCCCCCAGTCCTCCTACACAAACCCTGACATACAGAGAAGAGGCTTATTGCAATGTGTATGTGGGTGGAAAACAGCAGAGAGAGCTTGAAGACCTCAGGCAAGGGGAGCCCAGAGAAAATCAGCAGAGGGATAGCAGAGAGGCAGACAGATGCTAGACACTGGATTCTGATAGAAAGACTGCCAGAGCGAAGCTGGAAGAAGAAGGCTCCTAGATGATGGCAAAGGATGTGATGAAGGAGCAGGAATAGACCAAAGAAAGCAGCATACAACATACCACACCTGTCCTATATCACTAATCGCTGAAAGTTTCTACGCCACCATTGCCTAAGACGTAAAACTCCTAAATGGCGGAGAGGGCCAGCAGATCAGATGACCTAAAGCGGGCATCCAAAGCAAGGCAAGTAAGTTAGCAAAGTGGGCAGATGTGTATTCTTGTACTAGCTTGCTCGTTCTCGTGTACTCATTGTGTGTAACATGGTTACAGCCCCACTGGATATTCCGCACTTACTGAAATCATGCATCTTTGTCTATATTGCTTCTCCAAGTTGCAAAGTACGACTTGGATGTGATTGTTATGAGTATATAGTTAAGAAAGAAGTAACATTATAAAGCGAGGAAGGCCCCGATGTGACCCTATATCTGCCAGACGCAGATTAATATTGTTTATGTTGTTTCTTTGTAATTTGCTTTTAATTGTTTAGTAGCATGGTGGATTAATGCATCTACAGCTCAGGGATCTGATGGAAATGATGATAGCTCTTACCCTGGAGCACTGTTTAAGGCAGTCGCTGTTATCAGTCTGTATTTCTAAGATTACAGAACTGCCCCATGTATTGAGCAACTAACAAATCAAATGAAAATCTTAGTTATCGATGGCTGCTGCCAATAACGGTTTATTTATTGCGCTTGATTACAGTAGAGTTTTTTTAGTGTAGCCGCACTAGTAGTAGATACATTGATACATGTGCCATTATGTGTGTGCAGGTAGCATTTATTATTACATGTGACTAAGGGAGATGGGCCCGACCTCAGACCACATTACTCACAGGTGGATTATATGGGCATTGGGGCCTGTGGGTTATATGAATAGGTTTGCCCAGTTACAATTATGTACAGTAATACTTGAATGTGAAATTCACTTTGTAAAATGTCTCCAGTGAGCACAGAACAATATTTGCATAATGACTGTATTGATGCAGAAGACATTACCGAGTGATCCAAAGTGTCATGTAACAAATCCAACTTTGGAAGACGCTGATGAGAGCAATGGATCATCGAGTACAGAATCTGCTTGTTCTGAACTCATAACAGTTAGTTACTAGAGGAAAATGTGCTTAAGGCTGCGGTCACACGTTCAGAATTTGGTCAGTATTTCACATCAGTGTTTGTAAGCCAAAACCAGAAGTGGATAAAAAAAATACAGAAGTGGTGACGTGTTTCTATTCTACTTTTCCTCTGATTGTTCCTCACCTGGTTTTGGCTTACAGATACTGATGTAAGATACTGACCAAATACTGAGCGTGTGACCCGCAGCTTTTTCTGCATACAATGATCAGTCATTTGCACAGTTTTCCAGAACTGATTTTTTTTTAGATAAATAACATCATTATGCGTTTTTGAATATGAAAATCCAAAAATCCATCTTCTATCAATGCACAACAGACTACTCAGAGATTGTGATTTTTATTTTGTATGAGAGGTGGAAAAGTACAGCTGAAGACCGTATAATTCCTAATCTCCACTCTCTTACATCAGCAGGTAAAATTTACTATTAATAATGGTCAGTAGCTTCTTTGTCTTGCTTGGGAAGCTTTGTAGAAGTCATACTCATTTTTTTCACTAAGACATCCAAGAACTTTTTTGTGTGTCTGTAACCCAACCATACAAAGAAGACTGTGGTTTGTCAACTAGTTACTCAGACCTGGATTGGTTTTAGCAGATGTGAGCGAAGATGTAGGGCAAAATGGAGGATCAGTTAATGCTGCTCAGAATAGGGTGATCACAAAAAGCACAACTGGTACACAACAAACCTAATAATGGCATACATGGTTAAATAGCACGATAGTTCTACCAAGTTTACCAAGTGCCCTGTCGGTAGTCAAAGTGACTTGGTGTTCATCAGACAGACAGAAACTTAAGGCCCCCATACATGTTGGCCAAACATGTGGTCGACAGCCAGATACATAGGAGAGCTCATTCGTCCGAGTGCTTCTGTGTTCTCTATGAGAAAGCCATTGACTGATATGCTGGCCAGGGGCTTATCTTTGGGAGAAAAATGCAATTGGACATACCCTATCTAAATCTCCCCTTGATCACCAGTTTTCTCCGGCACCTACATTAACTTAAGATTATCAGCCAACCCGTCAATATCGATATGTAATGTGTATGGGGCCTTTAGATTGAATATTCTTTTTCAGTAAAATGGGATCTGTCATTATGAAAAACCGCTGAACTACTATAATGTGTGAATACACGGTTCTAAACAATGTCATTCTTATCTTGGACCTCATGTTCACTCTTCTGCAGTAATCTGAAGATTGGTCCATGCTGTGTCTGCTAATGAGGCATCTAGGAGTCTTTGTGCTGCTTCTTTCACAGTAGTGTGGGAAATGCATTACATAACATGGGTCTACTGGCGTTTACTCCAGGGAGTAAGGGCTTATTTAGACATTAGTTTTTCACATACAAATTTGATCGGTATTTCTCACTACTGTATCTCATTCTTTTATATATTCTATGGGGCTGTTCGAAAGGTCTCTTGTTCTTGCAGACCAAGTGGTCTGCACAAAATCACAGGCAAATTTCCAATTTTGATCCAACTCATGGAACAAACTCGCCAATGCAAGTCTATTGGTCAGTGAAAAAATCTGTGTGCCGTCCATTTTTCACTCACTGGAAGCTCGCAAAACCTCCATCTTTTTTTCATACAAGAAACTCCTATGATAAAAACTGACACTGACCAAACTATGAGGACAATCTGATCCAAATCACTGATGAAACTCGGACCAGGTGTGACTGGTGTTTCTGGGATAAAGCAGCATTGATTTTCTAATTCTGGAGAACCTCTGGAAGGGGGATGAAAACAGCCTAATAGAGTTAAAGAATTGTATTATGTTGCTTTCTTAATATTGAAAACTGTTAATAATTGTGATACAAACAAGGACATTGGTTGTAGTGCTCATAAAGCATCTACAAACTTCTTTTTTTTGTGCATCAACAGTCAGTAGAAGCATACAGATTATTGCTGACATTTTCCCTTCCTTGCTCCTATTAACTGCAAACATTGTAGAATGGGTGGGAATGGCCGAAAGACCGTGTTAGGGTCTGCGGAACGCACCAGATAAATATAAATAGTGGGTGCGTTCGCAGCCCGGGTCCACCGTGCAGGCAGAGCCTGCTGCTAGTAAGATGGCGGTATAGGCGAACTCTGTTACTTCACAGTCGCAAATATAAATACTGTGGCACTATATGGCGGTATAAGCGAACTCTGTTACACCACAGAGTCGCTGAGGTAGAGACGCAGAGATAAGTACTGTGTCCTGTTAACTCCACAGGGTTACACAGATAACTGCTGTGCAGATAGCAGTCCGTGGTCATGCAGTCAGAAAAGCAATCAAGCAATCTCTTCACCGGAGAAGCCAGTATTCTAGGGGCTTATTTCAGCCAAGCCTAAACACGTGCACACAAATCTCCTCACCGGAGGTGCCGGTATTCTAGCAGCTTATTTCAGCCGAGCCCTAACCTCATGCATGCATGATCACATTGGCGCAAAGCACATAATGCAATTGACACTAGCGCATGGCCGTGCGGCTGTGCAACCCTTTTATAGCAGCAGCAACTGCAAGACCTTCCTGGAAAAACCAATGGAAGCCTGCCCCAGAACTCAAGCAGGTTCAGGACCTTCCAGGAGAACCAATGGGAGTCGCTGCAGTAGCTGAGCATGTGACCCCTGATCTCCTATGAGAGATCTTACCCTGGGCATGCTCAGAAAGGAAAGCACAGGACTTAGTCCCAACTGAGTCTGCTTGCCTCTGACCTGCACTAGTTACAGTGGCAGGACTTGGAGTGGCAGCAGTCATCCTCTGCACAGCACTAGACTGAGCGAGACGCTGGGACCGACGTCTCTGCTGAGCAGGTTCCACTGCGGCCGAAGACGGATGGGAAACCGCAGCCGGGATAGCTCAAGATTCCCCTTGTGCTGGAGCGGGAACTCGACCCCTAATAGACCCGTTATTCTTTATGCTTTGCTTGATTCACATAAAGATCTTTCTAGTTGCTTGATCCAGGTTTGCTTCTCCTCAAAGGTAATGGACACTCACATTTGAGACCAGGGAATATTTGTGCCACCCGTGGAGAAGTAATATATTGCCAGCTACTGGTGTGAAGTGATCTGTAAAAGATCTCAGTAGCATAGTGTCCTTGGAAATAGTTCTCAAATGTTGGCAAGTATATGTCACAGCACTACATTTGGTTAAGTGCCCTCTTATGTTGGCAGACATATTTTGTTTTCCTTCAGAAAGTATGCCTGTACAAGACCAACTGTCCTGTCTTCCAAGCGCTGGGTTACGCCATAACAATAGCAGATCTGTACATTTATATAGCTAAAATGGGGAGTTCTTGACTTACTCAGTGTTCAGATGATCTACTGGAGAATGGCTTAGGGTGTTGGATACTAAACTTATATAAATGTTAGTACGAAAAAGAATTTCCGCCCAAACAATAAATCATGACCATCAATTTGTAAATAAGAGGTTAGAGTCCTAGTTTTGTTATTTCTCTATACAGAGATATTACCATTTTTTATGGCTACCATTTAATTTGCAAACCTGACCATAGCATAAATGGCCAGAGTTGCTAGGTCTCAGAATTAATTTAAAGCCAAAAGCTAAGTCAAAAGTGACATTGCATGGCCCATTACACAAATATCCTTCCCTACTAGCACCATAATGAGTGTGTGAATCCTTAAAACAAAGGATAGCTAGGGTATGTGCCCAAACTTTACATTGTTTTGGGATCAAGAAGGTGATTTAACACATATATTAGTGGATACTTTTATCTACGGTAATCGTAAAATACAGCTGAATGTAGAATTTCACTAGCTTTAGCCTCTTATCATTTCTTGGTACATAACTTTCCCATGATTTTGAAACTTTCTGTAGCACATCAAACAATTCCTGTGGGTTTGCTTTAAACAACGCCCGGTCTATCCCACTCCGCCTCTGTAATTCCATGAATAAACATGTGGGTGGATTCCGACGCTCTGCAGTCTGTGCTCCCATTCATCAAAGAACAATGGGTTATTCACTCAGCTTTTGACAAGTTTTATTCACTGTCATTATTATCATTTTTTATTTTTGTTTCACTTCAAAGATTTTTGTTGTAGATTCCACCCGTGCAACCTGTAAAGACCGAAAATATAAAACCTACGTGAAAGATTGTTTATTTAATCTTTATATTTCAGCCTTGCTCTTAAGGCCCCGTCACATTTTAACGAGATCGCTAGCGAGATCGTTATTACATCACGATTTTTGAATCGCTGGAGAGCCTTATCATGACTGGGGAGCTGTCCAAACATGCAGAACTTCCCAACGATTTTGGCCGCCCAGCGATCTAACTAAAGATCTCGTTGGTCGTTGGGACGCTTTACACAGCAGCTATTTCCCAAAGATCCACCCTTGATAGGGGCTGTACTGTGTCACCAATCTCTCCATTGGTGGGCACTACTGCGTTCTGATTGGGGGGCAGGTTTAAAATTTAAAACCATGTGTAGCAATTCCCCTCCCTTTGTTCCTGTTTGCGTTCTGGTTCGGATCGAGCAGCGTTCTTTGGCTGTGACTCTGTTATCCATTCATCTGGGGTTTGTTCCTGACAAGCGTTTCTGGTTTGTGGATTTGGTGTTCTTCGGCTGTGACTCCACACAACCCGGAGAATCCTGCTAATCCAGCACGAGGTCAGAAAAAAAAGGGTGGAATCGCTATTTTGTTGCTTTCTTTATGCACCCGGGGAAAGG
>JARQOD010000002.1:120124290-120410535 GCA_033576555.1 Oophaga sylvatica | reverse complement strand
ATTAAAGGGAGGGTTTCTGCTCTTTAAGGATTGTCCTACCAGGAGGTCCTGTAAAGGAGCTGCCTTCTTCGTGTAATCTTTCACGAATCTCCTGTAGTAACCCGTTAGTCCCAGGAACTGTCGCACTTCCTTAAGGTTCTTCGGCTCCGGCCACTTCTGGATGGCAGTGACTTTCTCTGGGTCCGGCGCTACTCCTTCCGAACTGACGATGTGCCCCAAGTATTGTACCTTCTGTTTGAGTAGATGGCATTTTGAGGGTTTTAATTTCATCCCGTACCTGGACAGGACTCGAATACTTCTGCCAGGTGCTTCAGATGGTCCTCATAAGTCTTGGAATACACGATGACGTCGTCTAGGTATAGCAGCACGGTTTCAAAATTGAGATGTCCCAGACAGTTTTCCATCACTCTCTGAAATGTTCCTGGGGCACTACTGAGCCCAAACGGCATTCTGTCAAACTCACAGAGCCCCATTGGGGTGGTGAAAGCCGTTTTCTCACGATCCTCCTCAGCCACAGCCACTTGCCAGTAACCACTAGTCAGATCGAGGGTAGAAAAGTAGTTAGCCGTTTTCAGAGCAGCTAATGATTCCTCTATACGTGGTAGCGGGTATGCATCCTTGTGTGTTATGCGGTTCACCTGCCTGTAATCCACACACATTCTCATACTACCATCTTTCTTTTTAACCAGAACTAGAGGGGCTGCCCAGGGGCTACAACTATCCCTTATCACCCGGCTTTCTTCATATCATTCAACATTTCTTTAGCCTTCTGATAATGAGCTGGAGGTATGGGCCTATACCGCTCTTTGATGGGAGGATGACTGCCTGTAGGGATATGATGTTGTACTCCCTTAATTATCCCAAAATCAAGTGGATTCTTGCTAAACACTTGGGCGTACTCTTGCACCACCCGTAATACCCCTTGCTTCTGGTGAGCGGGAGTGGTGTCCGTCCCAACATGGAGTTGCTGACACCATTCCGCCACCTGGGTTGCTGGGTCATTGTCCTCCTCTATTTGACAGGAGTCTAAGGACTCAGCCGGGAGAATAGAATTATTATCAACAGCATGAAGTTTAGCAATGGTTGCATAACGGGGTAAATTTACCTCATCATCTCCCCAATTGAGAAGCCGTACCGGTACTCTTCCATTCACCACTCTACTACTCCTCTAGCAGTCATAAGTGTAGGTCTATGTTCTGAATGGTGGGGTTCTACTACAGCTTGGTAATTCTGTCCTCTCAGACCTATGGCCGCCCTGCACCAAATGATCATTTCACTCATTGGGGGTATCACAATAGGATCCGAGTCAGTGACCCGTACATTACCAATTTCGCCGTCGGTAAGCTTCGCTTGCTGCTGACACACCAGGGCCCGGATCTCTCTTTGGATTACTCCTCTCTGCCTTGGTCGGGCAATCTCAGCGAGCTGTTGGAGCAAGAACACAACTTCTCCCAAACAATTACCGATAATGTTAGTACCCAAAATGATATTTAAACCGTTCTCCTCATTTACAGTCTTTACTACCAGAAGCCCTTGGTCTTTCAACTCCTCTCTGCCCACCTTTACATCTACACATTTTGTTCCGAGTACTTCTACAGGAAGACCATTAGAAGCATACACAGTAAAGTCAAGGCTCGGAGGTTTAAGACTGTCCATTGACCAGTACTTGGTATATAGAGCATCAGGTATTAGGGTCACCTGGGACCCAGTGTCTAACAATGCTGGAACAGCAATACCATCTAGAATAATGGACAGGTAGGGTCGCCCGCCCACATACCTGCGGTTCCAGTCTAGGGGGCCTGACGGGTATTCTCCTGGGTGTTGGCCCTTGGACCCAGGTTCTGCCCGTTTAAAGGACACTGTGGAGACAGATGACCTTTCCGGTTGCAGCGATAACAGACGATCTCTCGACGAGAAGGGTGTTGATCAGAGGTTGCTCCTGGGGGTGGCGTTGTCCTCCTCCGGGGGGGCGACGTCTTCTTTCTTCTCCGGTGCATCCACGGAACGTCCTCTGGGCAGTCAGCTAACAAGATCTTTCCTTCCTCCTCTTTCCGCAGCTGCAGGGCACTCATCACAGCGGCCAGATTTTTAGTCAGCTGGCGCACCTCTGAGCGCAGACAGTCCGATTCACTAGGAGGTGTCACCTGCGTTTTGGTTTCTGCCACTAGCGGGGAACAGGGGTTACTGCCGGTTCCAGAGTGACTTCACCCTGATGATGTTGGGTGGCCACCTCAGGTTTGCCCAGGGGCCGCAGCCCTTTTATTGCCATGTCCTTTAGGGCATCAAAGGTAGCATCCGGATGATCTAAGGACCACCAATTTACAGTTCTGCGTTCCTCTGGGGATCTCAATCCCTGTATAAATTGTTCTTTCAGCATTCTATTCTCGTCGATAGCATTTAAATTGTTAATTTGCTTGAGGGCTCTCAGGGCTCCCTGTAGTCGGCAAGCATAGTCCCGAATGCTGTCACCTGGCTGTTGTGAACAGTGATAGAAGGCCAACCGGAGATCCGTTTCTGTGCGGTCTTCAAATATGGCATGTAGCTTAAGGAAGATCGCAGGTACCGACTCCTGATCAACGGTATCCCAAGTCTCCACTTCCCTCTCAGCAGCGCCAGTTAGCTGCCCTATTAGCACAGCAGCTTTTTGTCTCTCAGGCATGGAGTACATTTCTAGGATGCTGCATAACTTCCGCTTGAAGCCTGCTAATGTGCCTGGCTCACCGCTGTATTGGGGAAGCCATTTCGCCCCAGGCATATATGGGAGCGTTAGTGGCATGATCGGGACTACCGGACTGGGTGCAGGGCCTGCGCCCCCATCTGGCGCTACAATACCAGACGGTGCGGGATTGGGGACTCCGGCCGGGCCGCACTGTCAGCCGGTTGTTGTGACATCTTAGCGCCCCTTGGTTAAACGGAGCCTACCGGTTTCAGATGCTGCTACTTCACAGGCACCGCAGTGGGAACAGGACCTTCGTCGCAGGCGCTCTGATGTCAGAGCGTTCACTTCCTGTCGCAGGACCTGCAGCTCTATTTTGCGATGCAATTTGCGATGCGGATTGCAATGCAGATTGTGATGCAGTTTGCTATGCGGATTGTGATGCAGATTGCTATGCGGTTTGCGATGCGGTTTGCGATGCAGATTGCGATGCGGTTTGCGATGCGGTTTGCTATGCAGTTCGCGATGCGGTTTGCAAAGCAGATTGCTATGCAGTTTGCGATGCGGTTTGCGACGCAGATTGCTATGCAGTTTGGGGTGCAGGTTGGGGGCGTGTCCAAGACTTTGCGCGCTTTTTCAGGTCCGCCCACCTTCTTCTCCAGCGCCTGAGGGCGCGAATATGGCGGCAAAATGGCGGATTTTAGCGCCAAACAATAGCAACAGTCTTTTTCATCAAAACACTCCACAGGCACACAGGGCTCGCAATGCTGCAAGTTTCGGATCCTGTTCGTGACGCCAAGTTTGTGTGTCGACCCGCCACCACAATTGTGGGTTACCAGGGCAATGGGGTACTCAGAGCCGAGCCCGTAGAAGTCTATGGGGATTGTCACAGGTAGCTGTGGCTCGGTCTGTGGCCCTGGCGGTCTGGCGTATGTTGGGGATATATTTACAGGGGATTGATTTATATACAGTTCGTGACGCCACCTGTAGTATTCTGGTAATTAGTACCAGCGCTGCTGTAGATCTCTGAGGGGATGGTGAGGCAGCTAGATGTCGGGTCCCCTACAGGTGGGACTGGTCCCTCAGATCGGGAGTTAGGTAGGGATTGTGCAGGCATGCAATAATAACTCAGTCTCACACGGTCAGCGTCTTTCCATACCTTTACTTGTAAGATGTTCAAGCAGGTCCCAGGGAGGCTGATGGGGTTGATGGAGGATGAGCTTTGAGGCAACAGCTAAGCAAGTTAGGGGCCTCCTTTACTGTCCAATGAAGATGAGTACGACCAGCCTGAAGCGTAGTCCCCTCTATGATTCCAGCTTATCCAAAGCTGTGCTTCCCAGTCAATTTAGTGTTAGGAGTCTTTCTATGAGGGAGCTGAATTCTTATTTTGTCCTGCAGAAACTCAAAGTCTTCACTTCCCCTGACCCCAGATACGTACTGACTATAAGGGGGTGTTTGCCGCGACCTAGGGTCCGGTAAATCTCTGGTTTTCTCTTCACTATGCTTGTAACAATAGTGATTCTTCGGTCCCCAGTGACCGGTAGCAATGTGCAGGACTTTTCCAAGCCAAACGCACTTTTCCAATAATCTTCCTTCCACTTTGCCCTTCGATTTGCTCAACTCTTAATAGATAGTTCAGTCTTTCTTCCAGTGGGGCACAGCTCTGACTAGACTAAGGTGAATTAGACCACCTGTACCAGCCTCCACGTTCTGAACTGATGACAGGCTCAAACTGGACACGTCTACTCTGTCCAAGGACAGGAAACTGACTGACTAGAAAATCACTCCCTTCCACACCCCTGCTGGGTGTGTCAGAAGTGTACATGATGTCATGAAGAGACCTTAACTGTTACCTCTCCACTCATCCTCCTGGTATTGTGTACCAGGGCTACACACATGGGCATCGCCACCAGCTGTATAGAGAGTTGCTCAGTCCGGTCGCACATCGGCTGGTAGCACGTGGGCATCGCCACCAGCTGAACAGAGAGTTGCTCAGTCCGGTCGCACACCAGCTGACAGCACGTGGGCATCGCCACCAGCTGAACAGAGAGTTGCTCAGTCCGGTCGCACACCAGCTGACAGCACGTACGCCTGGCGTGAGTCGCATGCACTTCCTAATCGTCTGGCAAGTGGCTTCTGTGCAGTTAACAGGGCTACGTCTACGCCAGCCTACAGCACATCTGCTGTGAAGTTAACGGAGATAGTGCCAATTCAATATCTCTCTCCTTATGTGAAGTAACACAAGCGAGACCTAATATTATTCTTTAGTTGTCAGTTGTTACCTTCATACCCAAAGGGTTTTCGGCAGCAGTGACATAAACTGCATCGCGAACCCTGGGTTCGGTGGCAATCCATTATATAATAAAGTTGTTGTAACCGAGCTCATAACACAAAGGCAATATAAGGGAAAAGTATGTACAATGGACAGTCAGATAATCATGATGGATAATGGCGTAAGAGATCATGTGGGTCTCGCATGCATAACCCTTGATGAATCTTCTGTAGTCTTAAAAGAGACCTTTACTTTGCACAAACCGCATAAATTAAGACTACAAGCGAAAATAAGATATCTTATCAGAAAATTGTTCTCCACTTATGAGCCACTTTACTCCCCCTCTGCCTCCTAAATTCAGAATCTAATATGAAATGAAGCTCAACTATGTCTTTCTCAGACAGGACACAATGTTTAACTATTATACCCTATGGAGTGTGGAAAGGAACAAGGAGTGAGGAGCAGGGTAAGCAAACAAGCAGAGGGACACACAGAAATATGGTGCTGAGCTTTCTAACAAGTCTCACTCCAGAGCTTCATTCACATCCACACATCTCAGAAGTGCTCTATTATTGTCTTGATGCTGCAGTTGCTACAAAAGCAGTGAAGAGCATAAATGCATCCCTGTGGGCTTGCAGGGATATGAATAGGAGACATTTTAGAAGCTAGTATTCATCTACCAGCTCAGAGTCAATTGCAAACTAAGTCCCTGCGGAGGGTAACACTTGTGAATATTCAGGATATGTCATTTAATGACTAGAAATAGTGTAATTCCTCATTTACACACACAAAACAGCTTTTTCTGAAAAGATCCTTGAAAGTATGTTTACCTGTTAAAGGAACATGACCTGATCCTAGGATTAACATCCCTGCTTTATATGAATCCTGTAGTCACTTGCTTAATGTGAACCTACACTGATGTGCCAGCAGAGAAAACTGCCATTAATATAGCATTATATGGCTTGTCACAGCAGGTACAAACTTCACATGCTCCATTGCAATGTCCTTTGAGAAACTATGGGCATGATAACAGACAGGACATTAAGGGCCCCTCCTCACATAGCGAGATCGCTAGCGAGATCGCTGCTGAGTCACAAGTTTTGTGACGCAACAGCGATCTCAGCAGCGATCTCGCTATGTCTGACACGTACCAGCAATCAGGCTCCTGCTGTGAATCGCTGGTCGTGTCAGAAATGCCTGGACTTTTTTTGATCGCTGGTCTCCCGCTGACCAGCATGCATCGCTGCGTGTGGCAGGCAGGAGACCAGCGATCAGCTGGTAACCAAGGTACACATCGGGTTTCCAGGTGCGGGGCTGTGCCTGGAAACACGATGTGTACGTTGGATACTACCACGCTGCTGCAGGGGAGCTGGTAACCAAGGTACACATCAGGTTTCCAGGCACCGCGCAGCGCCTGGAAACCCGATGTGTACCTTGGTTACCACCTCCCTGCATCAGTGGGCTGGTATCCAACGTACACTGCGGGATACTAAGCGACGTTACCCGCAGTGTCGCTGTCCTGATCGCTGCGTGAGATGCCTCTTTGGGAGCTCAGCAGCGATCATGTAGCGACACACCAGCGATCCTGACAAGTGCATATCGTTGTCGAGGTCGCTGGTGCGTCGCTATGTGAGACGGGGCCCTAAGACTCTACCACTCCAGCACAGCCTAGATGACTCTTTTAAAGTATTTTGCATACAGTATGCAGCAGTTTAACCTCTTCCTAACTGAGCTCTTTTTCATTTTTGAAATTTTCATCCCCATCTTCCAAGAGCCATAACTTGTTTCAATTAACATACAGCGAAAACCAAACTTCCTTTTTTTTTTTTACATTTTTGTCACTTTTTCCAGAGACCCATTACTTTTTTTTCATATGATGGAGCTGTGTAAAGACATATTTTTTGAAGAGCAAGTTGTAATTTTTTTTACCACCATTTTGGGGTACATTGGACTTTTTGATCACATTTTATTACATTTTTTTGGGGGAAGAAGTGTAAAAAATTTTGAAACATTTGACTTTTATGGAAGGCAATATGCTTTTTTTTCAGATTGTGAAAAGGCAGGTGATTTTAACTTTTATATTTTTACATTTTTAAATATTTGGGATCTTTTCAACTATTATTTTTCACATTCTTTTAGCCTTCCTGTAAGAAATTACGATCAGTTTCCGGCCTCCACAAAACCCTTCAATATTTTATTGCACTGTATTATCAATTTACCAAGCTCTTATGAAACCCAGTGTGTGGCTTAGTATTAATGAGTACTAAGATTGTGTTAACGTGCCATTTTCATGCCCTGGCTGCCATAGTAACCCATCAGCACCCCCCGATTGCGGCAGCGGGGCCCTTCAACACACCCTGGCTTCCTTGATAACTCATCATCACCCTTCTTCACTGCATTGTCTTTTCCATACGCAGTATGTGCCCATATGACATATTTACTGTACATTTCATGATCACAAAGGGCTTACCGTATATGGGAGTGGCATTTTGAACAAAGTTAGCATAAATCAATAATACAAGTGAACATAAAAAACTTTGTATTATAGCTTCTCAGAAAAATCAGCCTCTTTCCTCACTTATCAGCCACTTCTTCCCCTCTCCCCTGCCTCCTCAACTCAAGATAGACTGCCAGCTCACTGTGGTGTCAGGTTACACAGCCCATTATAGAGAGAGGAAACAGGAAGAGGGAGATAGAAAAAGAGGGTGCTGAGCTTTCTAACAAGTCTTTTACCTTACACCAGAGCTTGATTCACATCCACGCAGCTCAGTACTTCTATATAATTTTCTTTATGTTGCAGTGTGTTAAAAAAGAGGAAATAATAACACGAACTAATCTCTGGCAGCTAGTCTTCTCCCAGCAGGTTAGATGTAATTTCAAATTAAAGGGAACTTGTCAGCAAATAAAATGGTATTTACCTGCAAATATTGTGCCAGTCTGCAAGTAAATAACCTTTTAAACATTGTGCATTAGCCTTATTGGAAGTGAGAGAATGAAATTATGTTCTCTCTGCAACCACTTGCTTCCAGCCATTGGGGGGCTGTACATATTCAGCACTCATTACACAATGAGCGAGGAGGAATTATTACTACTGCTCCATGATTGACATCCTACTTTGCAATGTGTCTGTAGATCAGGCTATCAATTGAAGTGCAGAGGAGTGATTATAGTGTGCTCACCGACTGTTCACAACCCCAGCATTGCCTGCTGTAGAGAGAATATTTAATTAATTTTTTCTTTGCAGTCACACTTCCATTTAAACAGTTGAACATGTATAGAATGGTATTTACCTGCAGATTACCACTCTGGTTTCAGGCAAATATCGGACAGCTTCCCTTTAAGAGACAGAGCTTCCAGAGGAGAAAACTGGTTAAACTGCAGGATACAAGTTATATCATGTCCAGAGATAGTGTTATTCCTCATGCACTCACAGGATAGTTTATTCTGAGCAGATAATTCATATTATTTTAAGGCAAGAGTGGCTACTACCCATATGTGATGCCAGTTATTGCATAGACAAAGTATTAGACAGGTTGAATTCCAAGATCTACAACCCTGGCTTTTGAGAAGCTGTTTGACTGATCCTATAGAGACCTCTATATCCAGTGGGCCCAGGCACTGACACCCGCTCGCATAGAAGGCCAGCAGGTGCCTAGGGCCCCCCGCTGCACCAGGGGCCCCCCAGCCAGTGGCGTGTCGCTAATAGTGGCACACCACGCAGCTGCTGTGGGGGCCCCCGGTGCCAGCGGAGCAGCAGCTGGTGACAGGAGGCAGAAGCTGCTATCTGGACTGTCCCCGCTATTAAAGAGAAATTAATATTCACTCTTCCCCACCCCCAAGGGCGTGGAGAGAATCTGAATATTCATTTCACTTTAACCCTAGAATGCATACCTGGGGCCTCGCAGGCCTGCTAGGTTAATTGTTTTCTATTTTCTGCACTATTACTTTGGTTAGAACTCTGAATCTCTAGGTATTCCTCAGGTATATAGTTGTTAGTAATTTCCAGTTGTTCATATATTTTTAAATGTTACAGGCATTTCGGTATGACAACTTTTTTTGGGAATACCCAATATTCACATACCTGGGGCCTTTTAGGCCTGTACTAGGTTTACATATGCGTATCTGTACTACTTGTGGACAAAATGTCTGCAAGGAATATTCTTCCGAACAGATAACGTGAAAATTGTTGGGGTCATCAGTAAAATTGAAAATGAAAGTTTGAAAAGAAAAGAAATTCCTGCACCATGTTTACTACAACTTTTATATAAAAAACGTTTAGACAAAAAAAAATCGTCATTATAAAGAATTATATAGCATGCATATATTGGGCGTTTTAAGCCCATGTACTTACTTTTTTGTTGTTTTTTGCACATAATTATAATGTAGTGGGAATGCATCCTTACTTTGCAATTTTTAAATAAACTTTGAAAAGTATTTTTATTTGAGTTATCCCATGTTTTTGCACACAGGCCTAAAAGACCCCAGATATGTGAAAGTGTAGATTTCTATGGTTATGCGTTCTAGTGTTAATAGCGGGCATTGTTAGCTACAGGCTGCGGCTTACACTGCCCGCTATCAGGGACGGCAGACCAGGGGACCCCAGCCCACACAGCCGCTATGGAGACGTGAGTCGGGGGGGCGGCACCAGCGCTGTCACCCAGTGCGCGCCGCATTCAACTGTATCGGCATCATAAATGTGAATACAATTGAATGCAATAATGGAGGAGAGAGCGTCAGATGACGCTCCCTCTCCCATCATTCCCCTCTGCCTCTGACACAGCTGATGCACGATGACCCCTGAGTAGGGTTGAGCATTCCGATACCGAAACCCGGTTCCGATACCTGAAATCCAATGTAAGTCTATGGGAACAAAATATCGGAAGTAAAAATATTCCGATATTTTGTTCCCATAGACTTACATTGGATTTCAGGTATCGGAACCGGGTTTCGGTATCGGAATGCTCAACCCTACCCCTGAGGAAGCGTCATTACACACGAAACGTGCGTTGGGGTACGTGGCCGAGGTTAAGGCAGGACGGAGCATCTATCATGGGTAATTATCCCTTACGCTATTAATATGAATTCCTATAGCAGCAATGCATAACAGAGGGAAATAACTGTATTCTGTGTATGTTATCTTTATGGCTACTTATGCCTATATGAAATATCTAAGTGCACAAACATGCAATGAATTTCTCTAGTATATCCTAGAATGAGATCACAAAGTTTTTTTTATCGTCTCTCCAGCTTGCATTTCATACAATTAATCCTGACCTTATCTTCGGCCCTTATTTACACCCACAGAGTTAATCACAGTATTCAGATTTAACCCATGTACCATATACATATACATGCATTTTTTTTAATACAGTTTTTTCTAATTTTCCTTTGGTAGTGTTATTTATTTATGTGAAATAATAAACTTTGATATATTTTATTGGCATTTTTTGGACTTATTTTTTCTCTTAATTTTGTAATTGATCGGCGAGTCGCCATTTTTCATTGGTATATACTGATATATTACTGGTATTGTCATATATGTTTTAAATAAAGCTGCTTTGTTTTTGATACTTATTGATATTTGGCTTTGACATAACATTACTGATACAGTCAAATATGGATTACATGAGCTTTTAGTGCGTATCCGCATATGTCTTTTTTATCTGTGGATTTTTCTCATCTCATTGAAGTCTAAGGCTGGGTTAACATTGCGCCAAGGCAGTCTGTTAGACGGACTGCGTTACACCGTGGTATAACGCGGTGTAACGCAGTCCGTTAATGCTGCCATTCACCCCATTGTTCAGCGCATCGTGCCGTCATTCAGTGACGGAGCCTCAGACGCGGCCTGCTGCGTCTGGGCTCCGTCACCGCTAGGACAGAAGAATCATCTGATGATTCATCTGCGCTAGCGGATATAGCATAACGCGATCCGTTATGCTATACCGTTACCAGCCCGTTCAACGCATAGCATTGGTTTAACCCAATGTGAACCTAGCCTAAGGGAAAATCTGCAAATTTAAAGCACTACTCCAGGTTTTTCTTTCAGAGCTGGATTGACCCTTTAAACGTAAGTCCCCTGCCCCTGGTCATATACTCATCCTCCGGCATCTTCACCATTTTTTCACTGGAAAAGCTAGAAAGTAACTTATAAGAGTATGTGCAGACGATCAGTAAATGCTGCGGGTTGGACGCTGTGTACTCGTCCAGCTGCTACATCATAGTGGAAGGGATTTCCACTATGCGTGCACAGACACCTGTGGCTCATCTGCGGAGACAGACATGAGGCGAGTCTCTCCAGACTACAGCATGTAAACTTTCACCAATAGAATGTATTGGACGCGGTGAATCCTCATGGTTCAGTGAACATTTGCGGATTCACCTGCGTTCAATAGATGGCAGCTAGTGATGAGCGAGTATACTCGTTGCTCGTGTTTTCCCGAGCACTCTCAGGTGATCTCCTAGTATTTGGAAGTGCTCAGAGATTTAGTTTCTGTTGCCACAGCTGCATGATTTGCGGCTACTTGACAGCCTGAATACATTGGGGATTGCCTGTTTGTTAGGGAATTCCCTCATGTATTCAGGCTGTCAAAAAGCCGCAAATCATGCAGCTACGGCAACAGAAACTAAATCTCCAAGCACTTCCAAATACTCGGAGATCACCTGAGCGTTCTCGGGAAAACCGGAGCAACGAGTATACTCGCTCATCACTAATGGCAGTGCTTTGGACGCAGCGAACATGCGCTGCGTCCAAAGCGCTGCTACTTCTGGATCGTCTGCACATACCCTTACCGGTAACCGACGGGAGCGATGCTGGAAAACGTTGATGCAGCCGCAGGTGAGTATGAGACAGAGGACGGGGGAAAGTACATTTAAAGGGAATCTGTCACCCTAAATTGGCGGGATATTTAAATGATGGCAGTCAGGTCAGATGGGCGGTGTTTTGGGTACTTGCCTTAACATGTTGTTTGCCGCTGTCTCCATTATTTCTGGGAATTGTAGTCGTTGCCCTCCATATAACGCGCCTGCACATTGCAATCTTGAATTGCGCACGTGCAGTATGCTTTGCCCGCAGATTGCAATACGCAGGTGCGTTATATGGAGGGCAACAACTACAATTCCCAGAAATAATGGAGACAGCGGCGAACAACATGTTAAGGCAAGTACCCAAAACACTGCCCATCTGACCTTACTGCAATCATTTAAATATCCCGCCAATTTATGGTGACAGATTCCCTTTAAAGCACCACTCTGGAGGTGCAATAAAAAGAAAACACAGAAGTGGTGCTGTAATAAATATTTACTGAAAGAGAAATTGATGTTGCAGATTTCAGAATCATCTGTCATTTCCTATTTGTCATTTCTTACAAAGGACACATCCGATAGTGTTTCGTACTCATTCCAGGAAAGATATGGAAATCTCCAAACTTGCATTGTGACACTAAACTGCTGCAACGAGTCTCCCGCGTGTCCCCAGACTGTGGCAGGTGAGAGTTACAATTCTGTGAAATGCCTCGTCAGTGTTGATACAGTAAATATATATATATCTTTGTACCGTGTTAGCCAGTAGATTTGTAAATATTTTTCGTCACAGTGTAACACTAACCTGTTATGGTAATACATCAAAGCGAAACCTGACACATTTTTTTTAATTGGCATCAAATGAACAGAACAGGGGAAAAAGCCTGAATTCACGTTAAGTCAGAATGTGGGCTGGAGGTGCACGTATGATGGTCAGACATGCTCTAGTTATTGCACTGCTGTTACAGAAGCTTAGAATTCGGCCCTTCCCCCAGTCCTCCTACACAAACCCTGACATACAGAGAAGAGGCTTATTGCAATGTGTATGTGGGTGGAAAACAGCAGAGAGAGCTTGAAGACCTCAGGCAAGGGGAGCCCAGAGAAAATCAGCAGAGGGATAGCAGAGAGGCAGACAGATGCTAGACACTGGATTCTGATAGAAAGACTGCCAGAGCGAAGCTGGAAGAAGAAGGCTCCTAGATGATGGCAAAGGATGTGATGAAGGAGCAGGAATAGACCAAAGAAAGCAGCATACAACATACCACACCTGTCCTATATCACTAATCGCTGAAAGTTTCTACGCCACCATTGCCTAAGACGTAAAACTCCTAAATGGCGGAGAGGGCCAGCAGATCAGATGACCTAAAGCGGGCATCCAAAGCAAGGCAAGTAAGTTAGCAAAGTGGGCAGATGTGTATTCTTGTACTAGCTTGCTCGTTCTCGTGTACTCATTGTGTGTAACATGGTTACAGCCCCACTGGATATTCCGCACTTACTGAAATCATGCATCTTTGTCTATATTGCTTCTCCAAGTTGCAAAGTACGACTTGGATGTGATTGTTATGAGTATATAGTTAAGAAAGAAGTAACATTATAAAGCGAGGAAGGCCCCGATGTGACCCTATATCTGCCAGACGCAGATTAATATTGTTTATGTTGTTTCTTTGTAATTTGCTTTTAATTGTTTAGTAGCATGGTGGATTAATGCATCTACAGCTCAGGGATCTGATGGAAATGATGATAGCTCTTACCCTGGAGCACTGTTTAAGGCAGTCGCTGTTATCAGTCTGTATTTCTAAGATTACAGAACTGCCCCATGTATTGAGCAACTAACAAATCAAATGAAAATCTTAGTTATCGATGGCTGCTGCCAATAACGGTTTATTTATTGCGCTTGATTACAGTAGAGTTTTTTAGTGTAGCCGCACTAGTAGTAGATACATTGATACATGTGCCATTATGTGTGTGCAGGTAGCATTTATTATTACATGTCACTAAGGGAGATGGGCCCGACCTCAGACCACATTACTCACAGGTGGATTATATGGGCATTGGGGCCTGTGGGTTATATGAATAGGTTTGCCCAGTTACAATTATGTACAGTAATACTTGAATGTGAAATTCACTTTGTAAAATGTCTCCAGTGAGCACAGAACAATATTTGCATAATGACTGTATTGATGCAGAAGACATTACCGAGTGATCCAAAGTGTCATGTAACAAATCCAACTTTGGAAGACGCTGATGAGAGCAATGGATCATCGAGTACAGAATCTGCTTGTTCTGAACTCATAACAGTTAGTTACTAGAGGAAAATGTGCTTAAGGCTGCGGTCACACGTTCAGAATTTGGTCAGTATTTCACATCAGTATTTGTAAGCCAAAACCAGAAGTGGATAAAAAAAATACAGAAGTGGTGACGTGTTTCTATTCTACTTTTCCTCTGATTGTTCCTCACCTGGTTTTGGCTTACAGATACTGATGTAAGATACTGACCAAATACTGAGCGTGTGACCCGCAGCTTTTTCTGCATACAATGATCAGTCATTTGCACAGTTTTCCAGAACTGATTTTTTTTAGATAAATAACATCATTATGCGTTTTTGAATATGAAAATCCAAAAATCCATCTTCTATCAATGCACAACAGACTACTCAGAGATTGTGATTTTTATTTTGTATGAGAGGTGGAAAAGTACAGCTGAAGACCGTATAATTCCTAATCTCCACTCTCTTACATCAGCAGGTAAAATTTACTATTAATAATGGTCAGTAGCTTCTTTGTCTTGCTTGGGAAGCTTTGTAGAAGTCATACTCATTTTTTTCACTAAGACATCCAAGAACTTTTTTGTGTGTCTGTAACCCAACCATACAAAGAAGACTGTGGTTTGTCAACTAGTTACTCAGACCTGGATTGGTTTTAGCAGATGTGAGCGAAGATGTAGGGCAAAATGGAGGATCAGTTAATGCTGCTCAGAATAGGGTGATCACAAAAAGCACAACTGGTACACAACAAACCTAATAATGGCATACATGGTTAAATAGCACGATAGTTCTACCAAGTTTACCAAGTGCCCCTGTCGGTAGTCAAAGTGACTTGGTGTTCATCAGACAGACAGAAACTTAAGGCCCCATACATGTTGGCCAAACATGTGGTCGACAGCCAGATACATAGGAGAGCTCATTCGTCCGAGTGCTTCTGTGTTCTCTATGAGAAAGCCATTGACTGATATGCTGGCCAGGGGCTTATCTTTGGGAGAAAAATGCAATTGGACATACCCTATCTAAATCTCCCCTTGATCACCAGTTTTCTCCGGCACCTACATTAACTTAAGATTATCAGCCAACCCGTCAATATCGATATGTAATGTGTATGGGGCCTTTAGATTGAATATTCTTTTTCAGTAAAATGGGATCTGTCATTATGAAAAACCGCTGAACTACTATAATGTGTGAATACACGGTTCTAAACAATGTCATTCTTATCTTGGACCTCATGTTCACTCTTCTGCAGTAATCTGAAGATTGGTCCATGCTGTGTCTGCTAATGAGGCATCTAGGAGTCTTTGTGCTGCTTCTTTCACGGTAGTGTGGGAAATGCATTACATAACATGGGTCTACTGGCGTTTACTCCAGGGGAGTAAGGGCTTATTTAGACATTAGTTTTTCACATACAAATTTGATCGGTATTTCTCACTACTGTATCTCATTCTTTTATATATTCTATGGGGCTGTTCGAAAGGTCTCTTGTTCTTGCAGACCAAGTGGTCTGCACAAAATCACAGGCAAATTTCCAATTTTGATCCAACTCATGGAACAAACTCGCCAATGCAAGTCTATTGGTCAGTGAAAAAATCTGTGTGCCGTCCATTTTTCACTCACTGGAAGCTCGCAAAACCTCCATCTTTTTTTCATACAAGAAACTCCTATGATAAAAACTGACACTGACCAAACTATGAGGACAATCTGATCCAAATCACTGATGAAACTCGGACCAGGTGTGACTGGTGTTTCTGGGATAAAGCAGCATTGATTTTCTAATTCTGGAGAACCTCTGGAAGGGGGATGAAAACAGCCTAATAGAGTTAAAGAATTGTATTATGTTGCTTTCTTAATATTGAAAACTGTTAATAATTGTGATACAAACAAGGACATTGGTTGTAGTGCTCATAAAGCATCTACAAACTTCTTTTTTTTGTGTCATCAACAGTCAGTAGAAGCATACAGATTATTGCTGACATTTTCCCTTCCTTGCTCCTATTAACTGCAAACATTGTAGAATGGGTGGGAATGGCCGAAAGACCGTGTTAGGGTCTGCGGAACGCACCAGATAAATATAAATAGTGGGTGCGTTCGCAGCCCGGGGTCCACCGTGCAGGCAGAGCCTGCTGCTAGTAAGATGGCGGTATAGGCGAACTCTGTTACTTCACAGTCGCAAATATAAATACTGTGGCACTATATGGCGGTATAAGCGAACTCTGTTACACCACAGAGTCGCTGAGGTAGAGACGCAGAGATAAGTACTGTGTCCTGTTAACTCCACAGGGTTACACAGATAACTGCTGTGCAGATAGCAGTCCGTGGTCATGCAGTCAGAAAAGCAATCAAGCAATCTCTTCACCGGAGAGCCAGTATTCTAGGGGCTTATTTCAGCCAAGCCTAAACACGTGCACACAAATCTCCTCACCGGAGGTGCCGGTATTCTAGCAGCTTATTTCAGCCGAGCCCTAACCTCATGCATGCATGATCACATTGGCGCAAAGCACATAATGCAATTGACACTAGCGCATGGCCGTGCGGCTGTGCAACCCTTTTATAGCAGCAGCAACTGCAAGACCTTCCTGGAAAAACCAATGGAAGCCTGCCCCAGAACTCAAGCAGGTTCAGGACCTTCCAGGAGAACCAATGGGAGTCGCTGCAGTAGCTGAGCATGTGACCCCTGATCTCCTATGAGAGATCTTACCCTGGGCATGTGTCAGTATTCCGGGTTTTCTAGGTAACTTTGTCAATGATTTTGCCCTTTGTTAAGATGGAGTTTGCTGTTTTCTGTGCCCTACTTCCTGTTCGTTTGTTTAAAACCCGGCTCAGGTGCTGGCTTCACTGCTGGAATATTCTGCTTCTGTTTCCCTGCAACCCAGCTGCTTGTTCCTCACAGATCGTTGTGTGTTTACCAGGGAAGTGCATAATCAGGTTATCTTAAGGTGTTTCTCTGCCACAGCAGTTTCTACCCATGGCTCTGGATTTTCTCTGCATATGTAAGTTGCACAGACTGTGTTGTCACTAAACTGTTGACTTGGGAAATTAACCTTTGTTTCACTCCATCTGATAAGAACTGCGTTTCTGAACTGTTGCTGTTTAACCCTTTGTGCATTACCTCTGGTGAGAGCTGTTGGAACTATTACTGGAACCTTACTGACTTATGAACTTGTTGTTGGACTTCATTGAATTTAGCCACAACTGAGATTAACTTGTTCCTGGACCTCCCTGTGTTTTCTGCATACCTGGATCTGACTCTTCACACACCAGCAGTGTGTAAATCCAGCCACGTAACTTGTGCATCAGACTTACCTTGTGGTCACATTTGTGTGAGGACTTCGTCGTAAGAACTTTACCACCCTCGCTATAGAGGTTCAAGGACTTATATCCGGATTCATATAACTGGACTTGTGTATATATATATATGGACTCATTGCATGTCACTACGGGTTGTTTGAATATTGTTTTGGGGGTTTTGCTGTTTCACAAATACATTATTTTGCATTCAAAGAAACCCGTCTCTGATTGTTCATTGCCCCACGCTATCAGAATCCTCGAGTTCCTACAATAGTATTACAGGATATTCCAGCCTAAAAAAGAGGATTCTGCTGGGGCAATGACGGAGACACGGGCAGACAAACTGTTCACCATAGTTAACTCCTTGCAGCAGGAGGTGTCAGCTGCACTCAATCAAATTAGAGACTTGGAGTCTCGGGTTAACCACAATGCACAGGGGTTTGGTCAGGCTCTCCAAGATCTACGTTCTAGGTTAGGAGTCCTGGAGGCCTTACCTACTGAGCCTACCTCATCCACCAGTATGCCCAAATTGCCTCCATTCCGTTTTAATGGTGACCGAAGTCAATTCCGTGGGTTTGTTAATCAATGTATATTATTTTTTGATGTACATGCCTCTTACTACCGGTCTGATAGATCTAAGGTTCTATGTATTATTATGTTGTTGACATCACGTGCACTGGCTTGGGCAAATCCTATGGTTGAAAGTCATGATACCCGTCTAAATAATTTGGATAATTTTCTGGCAGCCATGGCGCAAATGTTCGACGATCCCAACCGCCGTGCTACCGCTGAATCTGCCTTGCTTTCCTTACGCCAGGGGAAACGGTCAGTCATAGAATATGTTACTGAATTTAAAAGGTTAGTGGTGGACACCCAGTGGGAAAACAATGCTTTGTTACCAATCTTTAGAAAAGGTTTGTCAAATGTAATCAAGGATGAGCTAGCTCGTTCAGAGTCTCCACAGGAGTTTGAATTGTTTATACAGCACTGTGTACGTATTGATACCCGTTTAACTGAACGCAGACAAGAAAAATGGGCCGCTGTAAATCGCATTACTAATTACTCTCTTCCGTCCAGGGAAACCACAGGCAAAAACCCGCGAGAGGCTGAGGAGGTGCCTATGCAGGTGGACTCACTGCAGAGACGTGAGAATAATGAACGCCGCGAACACCGTTTCCGTGAGCGCTTATGTTTCTATTGTGGTCAATCGGACCATTTCCTTATCAATTGTCCTAAATGTCCTAGGCGACCCAACAAGGTGTTGGCGGTAGTAGGAGATTATGATAACACAGACGCTGAGTCTGAAGTTTCAGAAACCAGTCTACATCTAGATGCGGTTTTTTCCCCCAATACTGATGCCGACTTCCCCTAAAGATCACGGGGAGAAATATTCACATTGTTCTCTTCCTATACAGATTCAGTGGGAGGAACAGTGGATATCAAGTTCTGCCATGATAGACTCTGGAGCAGGTGGGAATTTCATGGATTCTTCTTTTGCAGAGAAACATGGTATAAAGACACAACTAAGAGCTTCACCAATCACTATGGAAACGGTGGATGGTTCCCCATTAGTTTCTGGACCAGTAGATCGGGAGACAGTGCCTCTGGAGTGTAAGATGGAACCAGACCATCAAGAAACACTTTCATTCATGTTAATATCTTCTCCTCATTTTCCTGTAATTTTAGGAATTCCCTGGTTACGGTCACAAAATCCAATCATCAATTGGGAAACCAAGGAGATAACCTTTCTCCCGAAGTGCAGTTCTACCATCAGTCCAACTGTAGCGGCTCCAGTTACCCAGAACTTGGAAGAGGTGATACAGGTACCTACTCTCCCTCTGATTTATCAGGAATTCTCAGACATTTGTGATAAAAGGAAGGCAGATCAACTTCCCCCACATAGGCCGTATGACTGCCCCATAGAATTGCTTCCTGGAGCAGCGATTCCTTTCGGCCATGTTTACCCGTTGGCGGCTCCGGAATTAAAATCTTTACGAGAGTATATAGATGAGAATTTAGCCAAGGGGTTTATCCGACCATCTTCTTCACCAGCGGGAGCTCCAATATTCTTTGTAAAGAAGAAGGATGGTACTCTAAGACCTTGCATTGACTACCGGGAGTTAAATAAGGTAACCATTCGTAACAGGTACCCGTTGCCCCTAATTCCAGAATTGTTGGAAAGAGTTCGCCAGGCCAAAGTATTTACCAAATTAGATCTTCGTGGGGCATATAATTTACTCCGTATACGGCCCGGAGACGAATGGAAGACAGCTTTTAGATGCCGGTATGGACATTTTGAATATTTGGTGATGCCATTCGGACTCTGTAACGCTCCTGCTGCTTTTCAACATCTAGCCAACGACATTTTCAGGGATTTATTGGACCAATATGTGGTAATTTACCTTGATGACATCTTAATCTTTTCTGACTCCTTACAGGAACATCAGGAACATGTCAAGACCGTACTTAGACGTTTGAGAGATAATCATTTGTACATCAAACTCGAAAAGTGTGAGTTCCATTGTTCTGAAATTCAATTTTTGGGCTATGTTATCTCGCCTCAGGGATTGAATATGGAGTCCAGCAAGATCCAGGCAATCTTGGACTGGCCGGTACCAGGAAACATTAAGGAGGTACAACGATTCATTGGCTTTGCTAACTTTTATAGACGGTTTATCCGAAATTTTTCAGAAATTGTCCGTCCCATCACTCTCCTCACCAAGAAGGGGAAGAAGTTTGAATGGTCTTCGCAAGCTCAGGAAGCCTTTGATCGCCTGAAGGGTTGTTTTACCACAGCTCCAATATTGATGCATCCGGATCCTGCACAGCCTTTTATTGTGGAGGTGGACGCGTCTGACTGTGCATTGGGAGCTATCCTCTCACAACGTACCGGAGACAAAGGTTTGCTGCACCCGTGTGCCTTCTTCTCTCGTAGGTTATCTTCTGCAGAACTGAACTATGATGTGGCAGATAAGGAACTTTTGGCAATTATTTCTGCCTTTAAGGAATGGAGACACCATTTGCAGGGGGCAACTCAGCAGGTAGTAGTACTCACGGATCATCGCAATTTGGAATTCCTTAAGTCTGCCAGGTGTCTTTCTCCTCGACAAGCTAGGTGGAGTTTGTTCTTGAACCAGTTTAATTTTATTATTTCGTACCGCCCAGGTTCACGTAATGGGAAAGCTGACGCATTATCCCGAATCCATACCGTGGATTCCGTGCCTGGGACCCCGTCGAAGACCATCTTGTCGGAGGCCAATTTCGTTGGAGTGCTCCGGAACCGGGACTTGTGGCAGGAGATCAAGCTGGCCTATGACGGTGACGTATTTCTTGCAGCTCCACCTGACAATGTGAATCTTGTCCTTCGGAATGGTGTGTGGCTTAGAGATCGATGTATTTATGTCCCAGAGGCTGTAAGACTTCGAGTTCTCAGATTGGTCCACGACTCTAAATTGGCTGGTCATAGGGGGGTACAGAAGACGCAGGAATTGTTAACTCGTTTTTTTTGGTGGCCTACCTGCTTGAAGGATGTGAATGACTATGTCCGCTCTTGTGAAGTTTGTGCCCGGTACAAGGTTCCTCGTGTTTCACCTACTGGTCTTCTTAAACCGCTACCTGTACCGTCTCGCCCTTGGGGGTCTATTTCGATGGACTTTATTGTGGAGTTACCCACCTCTGGTGGTAAAAATACTATTTTGGTGGTAGTAGATCGTTTAACGAAAGCTGCTCATTTCATTCCGTGCGCTGGTCTTCCCTCAGCTACAGAGACAGTAGATCTAGTTATCCAGAACATTTTCCGGCTGCATGGGGTACCAGATGACATCATTTCTGACCGGGGAATACAATTTACCTCTAGATTTTGGAAAGGATTTTGTTCTGCGCTCCACATTAATGTTTGCTTGTCTTCTGCATACCATCCTCAGACCAACGGGCAGACCGAACGGACAAATCAAACCTTGGAGCAATATCTACGCTGTTACGTCAGTCATTTGCAGGACGATTGGCTGAAGCTACTTCCTCTAGCGGAATTTTCGTACAACAACTCCCAAAGCAGTTCCACGAAGGTAACGCCTTTTTTTGCCAACCTGGGTTATCATCCAAATATTTTGCCTAGGTCTCCGGTTACGATTTCGGTACCAGCGGTTGAAGACAGAGTGACGGCGTTGCAACGTAATCTTGAAGTTTTGAAGGACTCCCTGACCACAGCACAGGAGCGTTACAAAAAGTCGGCCGATAGATTCCGGAAACCAGCACCTATGTATAAGGTAGGAGACTCAGTTTGGTTGTCCACCAAGAATCTAAAATTGGGTGTTCCTTCGCAGAAACTGGGACAGAAATTCATCGGTCCATTCAAGATCACGGGGATTGTGAGCTCTGTTGCCTGTCGGTTGAAGCTACCACGGACTTTAAAGGTACACCCAGTATTTCATGTTTCCTTATTAAAACCAGTCTCTCCTAACACATTTCAGGGACGTATCGTACCTCCCCCTCCACCAGTGTTGGTTGATGGCGAAGAACAATTCGTGGTACAGGAGATTGTTAATTCGAGACTTCATAGAAACCGGCTTCAGTATCTAGTTAGATGGCAAGGTTACTCTCCTGAAGATGATTCTTGGGAACCAGTAAGTAACATCAATGCGCCTCTGAAGATTGCTCAGTTTCATCGGAGATACCCGGACAGGCCTGGTCCAGGACCGTCCGGAGGCCGTCTTTAGGGGGGGGAGTAATGTCAGTATTCCGGGTTTTCTAGGTAACTTTGTCAATGATTTTGCCCTTTGTTAAGATGGAGTTTGCTGTTTTCTGTGCCCTACTTCCTGTTCGTTTGTTTAAAACCCGGCTCAGGTGCTGGCTTCACTGCTGGAATATTCTGCTTCTGTTTCCCTGCAACCCAGCTGCTTGTTCCTCACAGATCGTTGTGTGTTTACCAGGGAAGTGCATAATCAGGTTATCTTAAGGTGTTTCTCTGCCACAGCAGTTTCTACCCATGGCTCTGGATTTTCTCTGCATATGTAAGTTGCACAGACTGTGTTGTCACTAAACTGTTGACTTGGGAAATTAACCTTTGTTTCACTCCATCTGATAAGAACTGCGTTTCTGAACTGTTGCTGTTTAACCCTTTGTGCATTACCTCTGGTGAGAGCTGTTGGAACTATTACTGGAACCTTACTGACTTATGAACTTGTTGTTGGACTTCATTGAATTTAGCCACAACTGAGATTAACTTGTTCCTGGACCTCCCTGTGTTTTCTGCATACCTGGATCTGACTCTTCACACACCAGCAGTGTGTAAATCCAGCCACGTAACTTGTGCATCAGACTTACCTTGTGGTCACATTTGTGTGAGGACTTCGTCGTAAGAACTTTACCACCCTCGCTATAGAGGTTCAAGGACTTATATCCGGATTCATATAACTGGACTTGTGTATATATATATATGGACTCATTGCATGTCACTACGGGTTGTTTGAATATTGTTTTGGGGGTTTTGCTGTTTCACAAATACATTATTTTGCATTCAAAGAAACCCGTCTCTGATTGTTCATTGCCCCACGCTATCAGAATCCTCGAGTTCCTACAATAGTATTACAGCATGCTCAGAAAGGAAAGCACAGGACTTAGTCCCAACTGAGTCTGCTTGCCTCTGACCTGCACTAGTTACAGTGGCAGGACTTGGAGTGGCAGCAGTCATCCTCTGCACAGCACTAGACTGAGCTAGACGCTGGGACCGACGTCTCTGCTGAGCAGGTTCCACTGCGGCCGAAGACGGATGGGAAACCGCAGCCGGGATAGCTCAAGATTCCCCTTGTGCTGGAGCGGGAACTCGACCCCTAATAGACCCGTTATTCTTTATGCTTTGCTTGATTCACATAAAGATCTTTCTAGTTGCTTGATCCAGGTTTGCTTCTCCTCAAAGGTAATGGACACTCACATTTGAGACCAGGGAATATTTGTGCCACCCGTGGAGAAGTAATATATTGCCAGCTACTGGTGTGAAGTGATCTGTAAAAGATCTCAGTAGCATAGTGTCCTTGGAAATAGTTCTCAAATGTTGGCAAGTATATGTCACAGCACTACATTTGGTTAAGTGCCCTCTTATGTTGGCAGACATATTTTGTTTTCCTTCAGAAAGTATGCCTGTACAAGACCAACTGTCCTGTCTTCCAAGCGCTGGGTTACGCCATAACAATAGCAGATCTGTACATTTATATAGCTAAAATGGGGAGTTCTTGACTTACTCAGTGTTCAGATGATCTACTGGAGAATGGCTTAGGGTGTTGGATACTAAACTTATATAAATGTTAGTACGAAAAAGAATTTCCGCCCAAACAATAAATCATGACCATCAATTTGTAAATAAGAGGTTAGAGTCCTAGTTTTGTTATTTCTCTATACAGAGATATTACCATTTTTTATGGCTACCATTTAATTTGCAAACCTGACCATAGCATAAATGGCCAGAGTTGCTAGGTCTCAGAATTAATTTAAAGCCAAAAGCTAAGTCAAAAGTGACATTGCATGGCCCATTACACAAATATCCTTCCCTACTAGCACCATAATGAGTGTGTGAATCCTTAAAACAAAGGATAGCTAGGGTATGTGCCCAAACTTTACATTGTTTTGGGATCAAGAAGGTGATTTAACACATATATTAGTGGATACTTTTATCTACGGTAATCGTAAAATACAGCTGAATGTAGAATTTCACTAGCTTTAGCCTCTTATCATTTCTTGGTACATAACTTTCCCATGATTTTGAAACTTTCTGTAGCACATCAAACAATTCCTGTGGGTTTGCTTTAAACAACGCCCGGTCTATCCCACTCCGCCTCTGTAATTCCATGAATAAACATGTGGGTGGATTCCGACGCTCTGCAGTCTGTGCTCCCATTTCATCAGATGAACAATGGGTTATTCACTCAGCTTTAGACAAGTTTTATTCACTGTCATTATGTATCATTTGTTTTATGTTCACTCAAAGATTTTTGTTGTAGATTCCACCACTGTGCAACCTGTAAAGCCGAAAATATAAACCTACGTGACGATTGTTTATTTAATCTGATATTCAGTCTCTTGCTCTTAAGGCCCCGTCACATATAACGAGATCGCTAGCGAGATCGTTATTACATCACGATTTTGAGATCGCTGGAGAGCCGTATCATGATCATTGGGGAGCTGTCAAACATGCAGAACTTCCCAACGATTTTGGCCGCCCCAGCGATCTAACTAATGATCTCGTTGGTCGTTGGGACGCTTTTACACAGCAGCTATTTCAACGATCCACACCTTGATAGGGGCTGTACTGTGTCACCAATCATCTCCGATTGGTGGACACTACTGCGTTCTGATTGGGCGGCAGGTTTAAAATAAAACCATGTTGTAGCAATTCCGTCCCTTTGTTCCTGTTTGCGTTCTGGTTCGGATCGTAGCAGCGTTCTTTGGCTGTGACTCTGTATCCATTCATCTGGGCTTTGTTCCTGACAAGCGTTCTGGTTTGTGGATTGTAGTGTTCTTCGGCTGTGACTCCACACAACCCGGAGAATCCTGCTAATCCAGCACGAGGTCAGAAACAAAGGATGGAATCGCTATTCTGTTGCTTTCTTTATGCACGGCAGGAAATGAGAACGCTGTAGCGACCACCAATCGGGGACGAGGGGCGCAGAAAAGTCCAATTTATGCACGCCTACGTGTCTCAGTTCTGAATCACTAACGAAGTAGTTGGTTAGGTGTCAAATACAGCGATGCACACTGCCCAGTGGGAGCGCAACGACCCAGGAATGGTCCCGGAAGCTTTGTAACGATCAGCGATCTCACAGCAGGGGCCTGATCGTTGCTACCTGTCAGATGTAACGAGATCGCTAGCGAAATCGTTATTGCGTCACAAAACCCGTGACGTATCAACGATCCCGCTAGCGATCTCGTTATGTGTGACGGGGCCTTTATTCTCTAGTTTAACCCATTATTGTTCCATAATCAGCATTTATTACCTTTACACAGGCCAAATGATAACGGTATGATCAATGGGGGAATAACCGCTGGGACCCGCAGTGATAACAAGAATGGGTGTCCCAAAATTCACTGTGTGACTAAAGTGACATTACGCATGTGCGACCATTATTTCATTAAAGGGGTTGTCTACTACTAGGACAACCCCTTCTTTAACTAAATGTTCCATCCCAATAAAATAATAAAGCCTATACTCACCTCCCATGCTGGCGATGTTCCCGCGGTGTCGACACTCGCTCTTCCCGGAGCTGTGATGCGTTGTTGTCACATGTGATGGTGGTACCCAATCAGCGCTGGCGTCACTGTCTCCGCCTTCATACGAACTGAACATGAAGAGGAAGTCTAGGATCAAACTGCAGCCCGGACTTCCTCTTCAGTGGAGACAGTGACGCCAGTACTGATTGACAGTGACGCCACCACATCACAGCCCTGGGACCCCGAGTGCCGTCACTGCTGGAACAGCCAGCTTGGGACAGTAGTATAGGCTTTATTATTTTATCGGGATCAAACATTTAGTTTAAGAAGGGGTTGTCCAAGTAGGGGACAATCACATTAATAATCTATAGAAGTGGGAGTCATACTAGTGCTTCATTCATGCAAAGGACTTTGGGTCCCCCATTCTTGGGAACAGTAGGGGTCTCAGCAGCTGGAAGTCTTGCAATCATATACATATCAGCTATTATATGGATAAGTGATGAATGCTATTGTGTGAAAATCCTTTAAAGACCGCGAGCAGGACTGAGAGATTTTTTTCCTTGTTTTATCATTGAATTCCAAAACTTTTTCATTTTCCTGTTATCATACCTGTATAAAGCTGTATGTTCCTAGAATTCCAAAGCATTTTTACCTGCAACCTGGATGTCTGACAGAAGGATCATCCTCTGTCAAGTGCCATGGCTTCTACTGACCACCACATCTAAAACATTAAATGGCTGGGATCAAAGACTTCTGAAATTGCAACTATTACTACTTGAAATCCAATTATTGAGATGGTGCTGTAGTTTCACACAATTTAAGTGAAAATAAGAGCTGAAGTGTAGGTAAAAATGCATAAGGGACTCCCTGTGCTGCTTAAGACCATTGTAAAGGTTTAGGGTGGTCTGACAGAGAACCCCAACACTCAGAATGTGTTCCATTTCCTAGTTATAGGCCATTACTTTCTGTGATGAGAAGCCTCCTTTAACATTGTATGTTATAACATTATTGTCCACATATGATTGCCATATATTTAATATTGTCCTACTAACATTAGGCGAAAAGGATATCTAATTATTTTGCAGAAATAGCAAATTGTCCTAAAAGGGAACCTGTTACTAGTTTCATGCTGTCTGCACCACGGACACATGCATAAGAGCCTAGCGGCACACTTACGGCTAACCAGGGACTATAGAGAGATCTGACTAGTCTGGCGTCACCTGGCTTCTCCCTGACCGGCTGTCCAGTTGATTGACAGGTATGTACATGAGTCGCACGTAACAGGGCTTTGGGGTACTCGGCACCGAGCCCGTTCACTTTACTGGGGGATGTCATGGGTAGCGCAGCTCAGTCCGTTGCCCTGGGCGCTCACTAAAGGGGGATATTTACAGGGGATGATAGAAATGTTCGTGACGCCACCTGTGGTTCCTGATCAGGGTGACCAGCGCTGCAGGGTGAATCCTCTGAGGGGTTGTTACTGGGCAGCAAGGTGTTAAGTCTTCCACAGGTAAGACTGATCCCTCGAGGTATATGGCGGTATAGGGGTGAAGGAGCAATAATGCAGACACACACAATACAGTCTCTTTCCGTACCTTTACTGGTGATGAAGTTGCAGGCACGTCCCGGGAGGCCGTCAGGGTGGAGGATGCACGTCCAGCAATCCACTGAGTAGGTATAAGGCCTCCTTACGTCCTTATGTGTGTGAGTTTCTAACTTGCATAAAACAGAGTTTAACTCCTTCTCTTTGCTACGCCCGGCTGATCTTGTGATGAGGTCTTCTTGTGGACAGAACAGTGTCTCTATGGCGGTACCTGCCAGACCCCCGTCTTCCTAACCTCAGTTACGTATCAGCACTGCTGGGCCCCTGCGACTTGAAGTCCAGGGTCTCCGGTTTTTCCCACTAGCTGTGAAGATACTAGCAAGCTCGGACCCGGTGTCCGGTGGTGCACAGTGGAGGTTAGCTATCAATGCTGGTTGACCTCTGTCACTCTCTCTTTTCCTTTTTCCACTTGCCTGTCGTCCTACTCGCACACTTAACATAAGCACAGGCAGCAGTAGATGTCAGCTTCTTGCTCAAACTTCCTCAGCCCTCAGGCTAATCTGACAGGAGTCTCTCCCCGGTGTTCTGAGGAGATCTTATCTCTCCCTCTCAGCTCGTCTGAGGTAACTGCGTTCTGAGATGTTCTACTGTTCTGAGGTAACACCAACGACTAGCTAACTCGCAGCTAGACTGTCTTCATCTCACTATTGTCTCAAGGGCTCCCTCTGGTGGAACCAGGAAAAATGTGAAGTGTTGTGTGCTTATAGATTATCATGGATTTTACCTTTCATGCATCCTCCTGGGTACATGTGGCACCAAGCACAGCTGGGCTACACATACACATATGGGAAAGACCTGTCAATCAACTTTACCAGTCGGGAGAAGCCAGCGGGGGACATCATTGGACTAGACAGGTCTCTCCTTACAGTGCTTGGCCAGATTTTCAAACCTCTGTGGTTCGGGCAACATGAATCTAGTGAAAGGTGCCATTTAAGGAGAATTTAGATGCTACCTGTAATTTTGCAAACTTGATAGGTAAAATACTTGCCATTTGTGATTGACCAATAGTATGTGTTTATATTATAATGTAGCTTAAAAAAAGCTACAAAAATCTATTTTACACCAGGGTTACAGTAAGAGACTTACAATATCAGACAGAATGAGAGGGGCACTCCTTCTAAAAGAAGCAGCCATATTTTCATTTTCTTATTCAGCTGGATTAACACACCTTATTTTCCGAATATAAAAAAACAAACAGACCAATTTTTTCATTGCACTTTTTTTTATTTTTTTGTGTGGCCGGATACTACATTACAGTTTTAAGTGTAATAAGTCATATACAGCCTTTTGTTTTATGGAATATATGGAATAACCTCAGTCAGTGGCATTTTTCAAAACAAGGATCAGTATGGCTATGATGTTTTTGATTGCATGTATGCCAAAGGCTTCTACATTGAGGCACCTTGTGTATTGATGGACAGTCGTTCTGTAGCCTGTTCACACAGGCCGGCAGCTCTTAATGATTCACACTGAATGATCTGCAATACATCAGTCACTGTACATACAGTAGGCTGCCATTGTTCTCAGTGTAGGCCCTGTCTACAAAGGATGATTCACTGCCGACAAACAATTGTCTTCTGGGCAGCACAAATGATCATTTCACCTGACAAACAAGCGTTTATTGAGCGAGAGAAGGATCTATCATGGTGAATTTCAGTAGCCGGTCCTTTGGCCACACTGCGAGGAGTCTGGCATTAGCGCCCTTATACAGACCACGGTAACTTGGCCAAGCTGAGCTCTCCTGTATATGGTGCAGTCGGGTGAGATACAGATGCAGTTCAGCTGACAGCTATCTAAGGTATATGGGATCCTTAATAGCCTAAAGGGATAAACATCTAATAGTGAAGGATACCACCATGGATAGTCATGTGTATGCAACTGACAGCTTATCTTCGACAGACATCTGAAATCATAGTTATACTTTAAAAGACCACACTAGCGTTTTTTTTTATTGGCTCCATTGTTAGCAATGAGTAATGTGTCTGTAGTGTGTATATTAATATACTTAGTAATCGCAGTCAGCTGTCATTCCCAGCGCTGTTTTGTAGCTCTTCTGAGACATGTGACCACAATTGTGACCAGCCGGCTCACACAGTGTCTTCTCTGGTGACCAGAAGTCACTTTTGGAACGTAAGTCTATGAGACTCAGAATGAGGCTCTCATAACCTTTCATTAAGGCCTCGTTCACACGCTCAGCATTTGGTCAGTATTGGTAAACCAAAATCAGGAGAGGAACAATCGGAGGAAAAGTATAATAGAAAGACGTCACCACTTCTGTATTTATCACCCACTCCTGGTTTTGGCTTACAAATACTGACCAAATACTGAACATGTGAACGTGGCCTAAGGGAGAAATTGTATGAGTCAGCAAGTCAGAGAAGTGGTCACATAATCCAGGAGTGGGACTAGAACAGCGCTGCAATTGGCAGAATAGACAACCTCTAGTAAGTATTTAAATGCTCACACATATCTGATACAGTAAAGATGTATATCTTTGTACCGTGTTAGCCAGTAGATAGAAAAATATTTAGAGTTGAGAGTACTCAGTGGTTGATACCTTTTTGCTCCCCTGATCATAGCATGTTGGACATGAAATTACTTGTACTGAAAGGTAGTTTCACATCTCAGAGACACAGAAGAGTTTGTGAATACAAATTGATGGTAACCTTTGACACTCTTAATGCTGGAATGAACCTGTCACATGGATTTTTGACGTTTTACATCAATTAAGGAATTTACTCCAAAGACCCTGTGAGAGCATCACAAAACATTACCAGACCCCAATCAGAGGGCAATAAAACTTTCACACTCCTTATCTATGAGCTGTTCCAATATTTATGTTCATCCCTCTGCCATAATGACTATTCTGCTTCACGTCACTTGTCTTACCTATTGCATTATTTCTGTGCTGTGTTGTGTATAAATATGTGATTCTTCAGATTTTGTATTAGTCTAGCCTGATGAAGAGACCTGAGTAGTCTCGAAAGCTTGCAATTTGTTACCATCTTTTCAGTTAGCCACACATATCTCTAATTTATAATAGGACAGCACGGTGGCTCAGTGGTTAGCATTATATGTATATGGTGGCTCAGTGATTAGCACTGTAGCCTTTGGAGCGCTGGGTTCCTGAGTCCAAATCCCACGAAGGACAACATCTTCAAGGAGTTTGTATGTTCTTTCCGTGTTTGTGTGGGTTTCCTTTGGGTTCTCTCGGTTTCCTCCCACACTCAAAAGACATACTGATAGGGAATCTATATTTAAGTTTCTTTCTTTGAATGTTTATATAACATCTTATTTCAAAGGGGTATTTCTTCACTATTACAAATGCATTACACCAGTAAAAACTGAGGACCTAAGGGTAATGTTTCGCCTTTGGAAGAGTGACAAACCAGGCTTGTCAGAGTGAGGAGACTTATTAGTCTGTGTTTCCACGATCAGGAACGCGCGGTGAATCACCGCAACGCTACGTAGGCCTGTGTTATTTCCCTTGTGGCGACAGAGTGTCGCCGCAAGGGAATGGGACATGCTGCGATCTAAAAAGACGCGCAGCATGTCCGTTAACGCAGGTTTGCCGCCTGCGTGTTTTTACGCATAGTGGAGACGGGATTTCTTGAATCCCCTCCACTATGCTGTAACATCTGGACGCTGTGTATTTGACACTGCGCCAGCGCACAGCGTCAAACACGCAGCATTTACTGAGCCAATCCTGACCGTGGAAACACACCCTAAGCCATGCATGCTCTTCTGGGAAATTTTATATGCAAATTGCCTCTTCAGAGAGGAAGAGGACTAGAATTCTAGTGCCACCTATTAGAAGTAGCAATCCTAAAAATTAATATTGACCCTTTAACGAACAAGTCAAGTCTTTTAGGATTGATGCTTCCTATAGGTGGCACTAGAGTTCCGGTCCTCTTCCTCTTTGAAGAGGCAATTTGCACCAGTACAAACTGTGCTTCATTTTGAAAGAAGCGGAGATGGTTGTAGCTAATGGTTTCTGATAAAGTTAGTAGATATATAGGTTAGAATTTACAGGGTCAAACTGACCAAAATACATCTGATCACCTAAATCAAACACCCATATAGAATTTGCTTTAAGAGCTCTTTCACATGTCAGTTTTTCACATACTGTACCATTTTTATCATGGCTAGCACTTGTACCTGTGACACTCTATGGGTATGCTGACCTATCAGAATTTTTCCTCGGACCGAGTGGTCGGATAATACTCGGCAATAAAAGTCTAAAGAAGTTGGAGAAACTTTTTTTTTTCTCATCAGTGAAAAAAAACTGATAAAACTGTGACCAAACTCTGGTGAAAATCACTAAGGAAACTTGCTTTGTTTTTCTTGTACAGCATGTCAATAAAACTGATGTCTGAATGGGGCCTAATGAGTACATTTTAGAACTGCTTATCTAAGGGCTTATTCAGACTTCAGTTTTTCACGTAGTAGTTCAATCTGTAGTTTTCATGGATAGAACTCGTACCTATCACAGTCTAGGAGTCTGTTCACGTGTCCGTGGTCTGCACAAAATCATGCAGACATGTCCAATTTTGATCCCAGCCACGGATCAATCTTGTCTGTGCAAGTCTATGGGTCAGTGATCAGACAAGGTGTTAAATTATGTATATTGGAAAACTTTGGTAATTTGTAATGACTACAAGTTGTTGTATTTGGATATCACAACTTATTGAGGTGTCTCCGATACATAAGTGTAGTGCAGTCATTTCTCCGGATTTTTATTCTCCGAGTATGTCAGCAGCCTAGAGTTATTTTCCGTCTGAATGATCTTGTGCATAAAATGTTAATTAAAGCGTTGACTACAGAGGTATAAAGCATACCCTCAGCCCCGGCATGTGGGAGCTAATAGCTTTATTAATATTCTCAGAAAAGTACATTTTTTCTCCACTTCCCGTATACAACAACAATGTAATGACACCTTAGGCAAAATAGCAGAAGAAACACATTTTTCATAAAACATAGGTTTCGGTTAGACAACTTCACCCTTCCGATCAGTCGGCTGCGGCGGTGTACCAAGCGGGAACGTAATAATATAACACACGTGTTTGTAAATCCAAATACCTGAACATAAAAATCAAAAAGGAAACAGCCTAACCAAGATCAGTCAAACGACAAATGCACTGACAGGATGCAGCCGGCCTCCATTATATAGGCTGGGGAAGCACAGGTGCAAACTACTGATAAAAGCAGCCACCAAGATTATGGAGGGGGTGGCTGCCTAGTAGAAAAACATGCACACTACTAGGGCTTGCATAGGACGCCATTCACATAGATATGTGTGATGCAAGGTGTCTGGTTTGCAGCCAATTGATGATGCCCAAAATATTATAATAGGTGGGCTGCCCAGCACCAAAAAGATGCACCACATTAGGACCGACGCCCCAGTATACCCAGCCATCAAAAAGAGGCCCAGCCATATCCTGCAAAAAGATGGTAAAAAGTGCTTGTAAATCCATCTATGCTCCAAACTCGCCTGCACATCTACTATTCATGGTATCACCTCTACAGAAGATATCTATTTTAAGCTCTGTTCAGACTAGTGTCATGGCTTCCTCTTTAAAGGGAATAAGTTATGTTCGTAATCTGATAGCCATAATGTAGGAACAGAGTCCCTGATTCCAGCGATGTGTCACTTACTGGGCTGTGTGTTGCGGTTTCAAAACAATCAATATTTTATCAACAAGAGATTATCACTTCAGGACAGGCTCCCTTTTGCCACCTAGTTCGACCACCTTCTCAGCACTGAATAACAGCTGTCACTATAAAAAGTACACAGAAAGCTGTGGTGTCTGTGAATTATATCTCAGATCAACAACCGGGCTCTGCTAGATCTGCAGCTGAGAAAACTGTGACTATCATAACTGCTGCACCCAGTAAACGAAGTGATACATCACTGGAGTCAGTGTCTCTGTCCTTAACTAATGTCAGATTACATAGCAAAAACCTGCTGACAGATTCCCTTTATCAGTTGTGGTGAATACATTTCTGAATGATTACTTGCAAATTTAAATGGCTCACATTGACTTTTATCGGGTACATTTGCTAATAATACTAATACTTTGCTAATTATGTTGATTTTATTGTTTAACCCCTTAACGACCAAGCCATTTTGTAGGTTAATGACCAGGCCAATTTTTACATTTCTGACCACTGTCTCTTTATGTGCTTATAACTCTGGAACGCTTCAACGGATCTTGGCGATTCTGAGATTGTTTCTCGTGACATATTGAACTTCATGTAGTGGTAAAATTTCTTCAATATAACTTGCGTTTATTTATGAAAAAAACGGAAATATGGCAAAAAATTTTAAATTTTGCAATTTTCAAACTTTTAATTTTTATGCCATTAAATCAGAGAGATATGTCACACAAATAGTTAATAAATAGCATTTCCTACATGTTTACTTTACATCAGCACTATTTTGGAACCAAAATTTTTTTTTGTTAGGAAGTTATAAGTGTTAGGCTAAGTCACACGTTGCGGAATTGCCGCGGAAATTTCCGCGGCAATCCCGACTTCTCCCGCAGGAAATACGCACGTTTTTGTATGCTGATTCCCGCAGAATAATAGCGTTTTGCAAGCGTAATTAGCTTGCAGAATGCTAGCGTTTCCTAGCGATCTGTAGCATCGCTTGGAAAACTGATTGACAGGTTGGTCACACGAGTCAAACATAGTGTTGACAAGTGTGACCAACTTTTTACTATTGATGCCGCCTATGTCGCATCAATAGTAAAAGATCTAATGTAAAAATAATAAAAAAAATAATAAATAATGATATTCTCACTTCCGGCGGCCCCGCAGCCTTCCGCCTTCAGCGACGCTCCCGGCAACTCGGTCCAAGGATGCTTTGCGACAAATCACACGATGACGTACATCTCGCGAGACCGCTATGCCATCTGGGTGATTCTCGCAAAGGACTCTTGGGACCGGAAGTTGCCGGAGCGTCGCTGAAGGCGGGAAGGCTGCGGGGGCCGCGGAAGGCTGCGGGGCCGCCGGAAGGTGAGAATATCATTATTTTTATTTTAATTATTGTTTACCAGGATATGGTACCAGGCTGGAGGAGAGTCTCCTCTCCTCCAGACCCTGGTACCACCGCACATGAACCGCTTACATTCCGCAAAATTAATGACATGTTGCTATTTTTCCGCAAAGCGGTTTTTTCGCGGAAAAAAACGCAACATGTGGCCAAAACATGCGGAATCAATTACATGTATAGGATGCTTAATGCTTGCGTTTTTATCGCGTTTTTACCGCGGAAAACCGCGGAAAAACCGCGAAAAAAACGCAATTATTCCTGATCGTGTGCACTTAGCCTCAAAAGCAATTTCTCATTTTTCCAACAAAATTTACAAAACCATTTTTTTAGGGACCACCTCACATTTGAAGTGAATTTGAGGGGTCAATATGACAGAAAATACCCAAAAGTGACACCATTCTAAAAACGTCACCCCTCAAGGTGTTCAAAGCCACATTCAAGAAGTTTATTAACCCTTTAGGTACTTCACAAGAATTGAAGCAATGTGGAAGGAAAAAAAATGAACATTTAACTTTTTTTCCCAAAATTTTTCTTTCGACACAATTTTTTAAATTTTGTCAAGGGTATCAGGAGAAAATGAACCACAATATTTGTTGTACAATTTCTCCTGAGTACACCGATACCCCATGTGTGGGGGAAAACCAATCTTTAGGCGCACGGCAGTGCTCAGAAGGGAAGGAGCATCATTTGAGATTTTGAATGTCAAATTGGCTGGAATTGAGAGCGGACACCATGTCGCGTTTGGAGAGTCCTTGATGTACCTAAACAGTGGAAACCCCCATAAGTGACCCCATTTTGGAAACTAGACCCCCCAAGGAACTTATCTAGATCTGTGGTGAGCACTTTGAACCCCCAAGGGCTTCACAGAAGGTTATAATGTAGAGCCGTAAAATTTAAAAATCATATTTTTTCCACAAAAATGATCTTTTCACCCCCAATTTTTATTTTTCAAAGGATAAAAGGATCACAAAAGTTATTGTGCAATTTGTCCTGAGTACGCTGATACACCATATGTGGGGGTAAACCACTATTTGGGCGCATGGCAGAGCTCGGAAGGGAAGCAGCGCCATTTGACTTTTTTGGCTGGAATTGAGATTGGACGCCATGTCGCATTTGGAGAGTCCCTGATGTGCCTAAACAGTGGAAACCCCCCACAAGTGACCCCATTTTGGAAACTAGACCCCCCAAGGAACTTATCTAGATGTATGGTGAGAGCTTTGAACTCAGAAGGGCTTCACAGAAGGTTATAACGTAGAGCCGTAAAATTAAAAAAATCATATATTTTCCCCAAAAATGATCTTTCCACCCCCAATTTTTATTTTCCAAAGGGTAACAGGACCCCAAAAGTTATTGTGCAATTTGTCCTGAGTACGCTGATACCCCATATGTGGGGGTAAACCACTATTTTGACGCATGGCAGAGCTCGGAAGGGAAGGAGCGCCGTTTTCAAATGCTGACTTTGATGGAATGGTCTGCGGGTGTCATGTCACATTTGGAGAGCCCCTGATGTGCCCAAACAGTAGAAACCCCCCACAAGTGACCCCATTTTGGAAACTAGACCCCCCAAGGAACTTATCTAGATGTGTGGTGAGCACTTTGAACCCCAAGGGCTTCACAGAAGTTTATAACGTAGAGCCGTAAAAATAAAAAAATCATATTTTTTTCCACAAAAATGACCTTTTTGCCCCCAAATTTTTATTTTTATAAGGGTAACAGGAGAAATAGGACCCCAAAAGTTGATGTGCAATTTGTCCTGAGTACGCTGATATCCCATATGTGGGGGGGGAACCACTGTGATCGCCTTACTGCGATCTTTGGGAGGCAGAATGAACAAATCCACAAAAGTTGAAGAATTGGTTTTATCTTTTACGCCGTTCCTCGTGCGGTATTAGTGATTAGGCGACTTTATTCCTCGGATCGGTGCGATTACAGCGATACCAGATTTATACCCTTTTTTCATGTTTAGCTTCTGTCACACTCTAAAAGACGCTTTTTTTGGAAGAATTTTTTGTAAGAAATGTTTGCATCGCCATATTTTGAGTACTATAATTTTTCCATATTTCGACCGACAGAGTTATCTGTGGGCTTATTTTTTTGCGGGACGAGCTGACGTTTTTATTTGTACCATATTCGGGCACATAACGTTTTTTGATCGCTTCCTATTCCGATTTTTGTGGAAGCAGAATGAACAAAAAACAGCAATTCAGGAATTGTTTTTTTTTTTTTTTTTCTTCCGTTCCGCGTGTGGTAAAATTGATAAAGCAGCTTTATTCTTCGGGTCACTACATTACAGCGATACCTCATTTATATATTTTTTTATGTTTTGGCGTTTTTTACGCAATAAAAATTTTTATAGAAAAAATAATTATTTTTGCATCAGTTTATTCCGCGAGCTATAACTTTTTTATTTTTTCGCTGATGATGCTGTACAGCAGCTTGTTTTTTGCGGTACCATGGTTATTTATATCCCACTTTTTGATCGCGTGTTATTGCACTTTTTCCAAGCGGTATGATGATACCGCTTGGAAAAAGTATAATTTACTACTTTTTTGTGTTTTTTTTTACGGCTTTCACTGAAGGGGTTAACTAGGGTTACGCTTTTATAGATGGGGTTTTTACGGACGCAGCGATACCAAACAGGTGTATTTTTTGGGGTTTTTTTATTACATAAAAATGTGTATTTTTTAGGGGAATTTTTTAAAATTATTTTTTACAATTTTTTTTAAACAAATGCTTTTTTTACCTTGTCCCTTTATGGGACTTTCACTTTTTTACTTTTGATTGCAGTTACAATGCATTGTAATGCTCCAGCATTGCAATGCATTGTACCTATGGTGAAAGCTGGTCACAGCGGCTTTCCGTAGCTAGATGACCCGGAGATTGTCATGACAACCCCGGGTCATCAAGGCAGAGATCGGGCCCTGCAAATACATTGCAGGGTGTCGATCTGAGGCAGAGGGAGGTCCCGACCCTCTGCCTCCCCCCTGAGCGCTGCGATTGCAGTCAGGGGATTAACAGCCAGAGGTTGCGGGGGCACCGCTACCGGCTGTCAGTGCAGGAAGCTCGGCCACTGCAGCGCTGAGCTCCTGCACTGATCGGGCAGAAGAGCCTGAAATTTCAACCTCTTCTGCCTGATCACTGCTGTGTTTGGTCAGTCACATTAACTGACCAATCACAGCGCTGTAGGTGCGGGGACCGACTGCAAAGTTCCCCGCACCACTTGCTGTGCCTGTCAGCTGTCTGTGACAGCTGTCGGCACTGAACTACCACTGCGTGTTTACACGCAGTGGTAGTTCAAAGGCATGACGTGCACAGTCCGTCAAGGTGCCAAAACTGACACCTTGCCATGACGGACTGTGCACGTCAATGGACATTAAGGGGTTAAGAAAATCTATATATATAAAATTGAATGTGTGTGTGTGTGTATCACCAACCAATCACGAAGCATCTTTCATTTCATCAGAGCTGTTTAAAAGAAGCTGAGCTGTGATTGGTTGCTATGAGCAACTGTTTTCTCACTCCTCGACAAGACAGGAGCAGAGAGCACATGACAGAAATGAATCACTACCCCCCCCCCCCGATCCCATATCCCCATCACACATCCTCCATTCCATAGGCACATCTTCCCTCTTAAAGGGATCCCCGGTATAGAAGTTAGAGCAAATCCCTCAGCACTCTGGTTCTGACCCCAGGCTGATGGGATGATGTGGGATATTAGGGGTAGTAGTCTGGTGGCTCTGGCTGACGGGATGATGTGGGATATTAGGGGTAGTAGTCTGGTGGCTGTGACGGGATGATGTGGGATAGTAGTCCGGTGGCTCTGACGGGACGATGTGGGATATTAGGGGTAGTAGTCTGGTGGCTGTGAAGGGATAATGTGGGATAGTAGTCCGGTGGCTCTGACGGGACGATGTGGGATATTAGGGGTAGTAGTCTGGTGGCTGTGACGGGATAATGTGGGATAGTAGTCCGGTGGCTCTGACGGGACGATGTGGGATATTAGGGGTAGTAGTCCGGTGGCTCTGGCTGACGGGATTGTGTGGGATATTATAGTGAATGTGGCTATGCGGAGATGGCGGGGCTCTACACTCAGCTTTATATATATAGCTATAATCATTATAATTTGTTATTACTAACCGTAGTTAGTTAATATGCCTGGGCAGCGCCGGGCTCTTCAGCTAGTATTCAATAAAAATGATTTATTACATCAAAAAGACTGCTTGCTGACAGTTTCCAAGTAACGGAGGTTAGAAGAGTTAATTTGAGTTAATCTGTTAATTAGAAAATATTAAACACTGTTATTGAAACAACATGTCTACTTATGAAATTATAGAATCCAAACAGGTTCTATGGAAAAATAATAATTATAATTTATTGTATTTTTTTATTATTTTTAGAACTTTCTTTGTTTTCTGTTACCATTTCCTGTTTTTACATATTTTTTTATTCTTTTGACCTGTAGGATCACTGCAGAAACCACTTCACTCCCACGTACCCTGGGGGAGCTGCAGCTGTATCGTGTTCTCCAGAGAGCCAACTTGCTAGGTTATTATGATACCTTCATCCAGCAGGGAGGTGATGATGTACAGCAGCTATGTGAGGCCGGAGAAGATGAGTTCTTGGAAATTATGTCCTTGGTTGGCATGGCTACAAAGCCATTGCATGTCAGACGACTCCAGAAGGCCTTACGAGATTGGGCTACTAATCCAGGACTATTTAACCAGCCACCACTGAACAGTGTCCCTCTTAGTACCAGTATACCACTGTTCAAGATATCGGAAACAATGGGCAGAGTAGCTCGACCATGTAATGGTCATATTAGCAACATCGAAACATTAAGCAAAGGCGTTGGTGGCTTCGTTCTTCCAGAACAACAAGAACAGCATGGCAAACGATCTCCATCACAACTGGACAACAGACCATGGGCAGTGCAAGTGTCTCCAGAACTAAATGAAGGAGATGATGAAGAGGTGGAGGATGATGAAGATGGGAGAGGAACACAATATGCAGCAGCAGGTGAAAGATTAGACCCTGAGTTAGTACAGTTGATATCTGACAGTGTCGAGAGGCTGATGAAAGGTTTGCCTCGGGGGGATGTTGCCGAGGCCAGGTCCATGCTGAAAATAAACAAAAAATTAGGACGATCGCTAGGACACATCTTTCAGATACCAGACGGAGGGCCAAGAAAAGAAAGGGAGATTCGGAGACACAGTGCTATCTATGGAAGGAGTGACTCCAAGAGACGTGAAGGAAAAAGACTTACTCTGCATGAGGTTAGCAATCTAATTTATGTCAAAGTCCTATAAATTGACATTGAAAACATTTTATTTTAATTGAAAGGGTTTTTTCAAGATGCAAAATAATGAACTAAATGGAAGAAGTGGCTTAAAATAGTAAGAAAACCTAATAAATCCAAATGGAGATTCTGATTTGGCTTTTATCCTAAGTCATATTACAAGACTCGTTAAAGGGTTGATTGTGACTTGTAGGATCGCTACTTCCAATAGGTGGCGCTATAGAGTACAAGTCCTCTTTGTTTGAAGAGGCAATTTGCATAATAAATCCAAGTCACTCCTGTGCCTGCTCCAGTGCTTCCCACTACCTAGTTTGTAATCCCTTTTCTGCAGTGATGACTTCCCCGTCTTCCCACTTGAGTATGAACCTAGTGATTGATTGCAGTGGACATGTGGGTGGATGGGCACATCATTGCCGTACCAGGATAAACAAAGACCACTGGAGTGGGGGCACTCAAGCAACAGCAGATCTATAATCTGTAGGTTTTTTTTTTCTATTTTATGCCATTTTCTCATTTTAATAGACTAAGAATTGACAGAAACCCGCACAGGACATTAACTAAATGCATGTGGATTTATTGTGTTTTTTTACGCTCACTTTATAATGCTGTGAAACCATTCCAATTGAATAGCCTTAGATAACAATACCCCAGCTGCTGCTGCTACGCCGGTTGAATAGACCAACGTCGATACGTACTAAAGGAAGAAATGCGGGTGTGCTGCGCTGCTGGTAAGGAGTTCACTGGGTCCAGATGAATAGGAATAGATTGTAGTTTATTCCCAACGCGTTTCTAGGTCAAACAGACCTCTTCCTCAGGGGATCACAATAAAAAGTTTACGGACGTTCCCCTGAGGAAGAGGTCTGTTTGAACTTGGATTGCATTGGGCATAAACTGCGATCTATTCCTATTCATCTGGATCCTGTGAACTCCTTACCAGCAGCGCAGCACACCTGCATTTCCACTTCTTCCTTTGGTACATTTTCTCCCTTTAGAACATTTTCTTTTGACCTTAGAAACCCCTTTAAAGGGAATCTGTCACCCTAAATTGGCGGGATATTTAAATGATGGCAGTCAGGTCAGATGGGCGGTGTTTTGGGTACTTGCCTTAACATGTTGTTCGCCGCTGTCTCCATTATTTCTGGGAATTGTAGTCATTGCCCTCCATATAACGCGCCTGCTGTTGTGAATGGGTTTGAGATGAGTTCTGAGCAGAGGCTCCCTCTGGTGGTTACAAGCGGTACTAGTGAGGATTGTGAGGACTGGGAATCAGGTGTTACTGATTGGTCTTATGTAAGGGAGTCATTTTCCCATCAGGGTTGCCGGTGATCAATTGTTCTGGTCTGAATCCTTCTTTCCAGTTTCCCTTGTAGCCTGCTGTGTCGTGTCTGCATCTCCTGCTATCAGATAAGACAATTTCTTATTTTGTGTTTTTGCTATATTTTTGCATTTGGTCCTGCACTTCTGTGGGGGCCTTCTGGGTCCCCTCCGGGGGCTTTTGCCCTCTCAGTTTAGTCCAGCCACTGTGTTTTGTACTTTTGCTTTTTCCAGTTTTTTCAGTGGCTGCTGTTTTTGTTACACCAGAGAGCTAATTTAGGTGGTAGAGGTCGTGTGATCTCAGGTGATTTTGAAATTAGTTGAGTTGGTGTTTTTTTCAGGGTTTTCTGAGATTGCAGTAAGTACCCTTCCTGTCCTTTTCTATTTAGATAGTTTGGGCCCCAGCGTTTGCTCATACTATTTTCTTTCTGTGTCAGTATTTCTCTTGTCTACCCGCCATTACATGTTTGGGGGCTTTCTATTATCTTTGGGGTTCTGCTCCGGGGCAGATAGCTTTCCTATTTCTATCTTTAGGTGTAGTTAGTTTCTCAGGCTGTGACGAGGCGTCTAGGACCAACGTAGGAACGCTCCACGGCTGCCTCTAGTTGCGGTGGTTAGTCAGGGTACTGCAATCTCATAGATTCCAACTGCTCTGGTGTATTTCTTTTTTTACCTGCACTCCTCAGCTACCGTAACATAACAGTATCACCGGCCTAAAAGTTGAAAATTGTATGTACTCACAGAAGGGAAAAAATTATTGAGAAAGAAAAAAGGTTGTCAGAGTTGTCAGAGATATTTTTCTGTTTGTTGCATTTATTTTTTTTTTTTTTCCCTCTGTATCTCTGGGTGCTGGGGAGGATCTTTTCTCCCAATGGAGTTTGCACAGTTGTCTGGCCGTGTGGATCAGCTTGCCACTGAGGTTCAGAGTATTGCTGCATATCTTGCTAGGTTGCCTGTTGTGGAACCTAGGATCCCCATGCCAGATTTGTTTTTAGGGGATCGAGCTAAGTTTCAGAATTTCAAAAATAATTGTAAATTGTTTCTTGCCTTAAAATCTAAGTCCTCAGGAAACGCAGCGCAGCAGGTTCAAATTATCATCTCTCTCCTGCGCGGCGATCCTCAGGATTGGGCTTTTTCCCTGATACCTGGGGATCCTGTTTGAGTGATGTTGATGCATTTTTTCAGGCTTTGGGGTTATTGTACGATGAGCCTAATGTCACTGATCAAGCTGAAAAAGCCTTGTTGGCATTAAATCAGGGGCTTGATGACGCTGAGTTATACTGTCAGAGATTCCGTAGGTGGGCAGTCCTGACCAAATGGAATGACGACGCTTTGGCGGCCCTTTTCCGGAAGGGTCTGTCGGATAATGTAAAGGATGTTATGGTGGGATTCCCTGTCCCCTCTGGTCTCAATGATTCTATGTCATTAGCGATTCAAATTGACAGACGTTTGCGTGAGCGGAGAAGTATGCGTGGAGTGGTGTTGCCTTGTGAGCCAGCTGCTGAGCCCATGCAGTGTGATGGAGTGGTGTCTGGGGCACAGCGTCATGAGTTTCGAAAGCGCAATGGGTTATGTTTCTACTGTGGTGATGCCTCTCATGCTATTTCAGTCTGCCCTAAGCGGGGAAGACATTTTGCACGCTCAGTTGTCTTGGGTAGTGTTCAGACTAAGTTTTTATTAACTGTCACTCTGATATGCTCTCTGTCCTCATTTTCTGCTCAGGCTTTCGTTGATTCGGGAGCAGCTATTAACCTGATGGATTATGATTTTGCTAAACGTTGTGGGTTTCCCTTGATACCCCTACAGAAGTCTATTCCCCTACTGGGGATCGATTCTACCCCTTTGGCTGAGAATAAACCCCAGTTTTCTACTCAGGTGATAATGAGGGTTGAACCTGATCACCAGGGTGCTGCAAATTTTTGGTTCTATATAATCTGCATGACATTATAGTGCTGGGTTTCCCTTGGTTACAGTCTCATAATCCTGTTTTGGATTGGAAATCTGTGTCTGTAACCAGTTGGGGCTGCCAATGTGTTAGTGCCAACACTCCTGTTTTTTCTGCCTCCCCCCAGGCTGAGGATGTTCCTGACTTTTTGTTTGATTTTTCTGATGTGTTTAGCGAAAGTAAATCTGCATCCTTACCTCCCCATAGGAGCTATGACTGCGCTATTGAATTAGTGCCAGGTAGTAAATTCCCTAAAGGTCGCCTTTTTAACTTGTCTGTACCTGAACATGACGCTATGCGGTCTTATATCAAGGAATCATTGGAGAAGGGTCATATCAGACCATCCTCTTCACCCTTAGGTGCCGGTTTTTTCTTTGTGGCCAAAAAAGATGGTTCATTAAGGCCGTGTATTGATTATCGTCTCTTGAACAATATTACTGTGAAATATCAATACCCGTTACCCTTGATTTCTGACCTGTTTTCCAGGGTGAAAAACGCTACTTGGTTTACCAAGCTTGACCTCAGGGGGGCGTATAACCTTATTCGCATTAAGCACGGGGATTAATGGAAGACGGCATTTAACACCCCTGAAGGGCATTTTGAGTACCTTGTGATGCCCTTTGGGCTCACTAATGCTCCTTCCGTCTTCCAGTCCTTCATGAATGACATTTTCAGGGATTTTGTGGACAAGTTTCTGATTGTTTATTTTGATGATATCTTGATTTTTTCTAATGACTGGGACTCTCATGTGAAACATGTTCGAACTGTATTCCAGATTTTGAGAGAGAATGCTCTGTATGTGAAGGGATCAAAGTGTCTTTTTGGCGTACAGAAGATCTCATTTCTGGGATTCATTTTGTCCCCATCTGTTATTGAAATGGACCCGGTCAAGGTTCAGGCCATCTGTGATTGGGTCCAACCTACTTCATTAAAGGCTCTTCAGAGATTTTTGGGTTTTGCCAACTTTTATCGTAAATTTATTGGTAATTTCTCGGTTATTGTTAAACCATTAACTGATTTGACCAGAAAGGGTTCTGATGTGGTGAATTGGCCTCCTGAGGCAGTCTCTGCGTTTCAGGAACTTAAGCAGAGATTCACTTCTGCTCCTGTTCTACGGCAGCCTGATGTTTCTCTGCCATTTCAGGTGGAGGTTGATGCCTCTGAAATTGGGGCAGGTGCCGTTTTGTCCCAAAAAGATCCAGAGACCTCTAAAAGTAACCCTTGTGCCTTTTTCTCTCGAAAATTTTCTCCTACTGAACGTAATTATGACGTGGGTAATCGGGAGTTATTGGCCATGAAGTGGGCTTTTGAAGAGTGGAGACATTGGCTGGAGGGAGCCAAACATCAGGTGGTGGTCCTTACGGACCATAAGAATCTGGTCTATCTGGAATCTGCCAAGCGACTCAATCCTAGACAGGCCAGGTGGGCCTTGTTTTTCACACGTTTTAATTTTGTGGTTTCCTTTCTTCCTGGCACTAAGAATGTTAAGGCGGATGCCCTCTCGAGGAGTTTCCTTGCGGACTCTCCTGAGCTATCTGATCCCTCTGTTATTTTGAAGGAGGGTGTAGTTCTTTCCGCCATCTCGCCCAATTTGAGACTTGCTCTGGAGGGGTGTCAGGGGATAGGCCCGAGCGCTGCCCTGTTGGAAAATTGTTTGTCCCGGACCAATGGAAAAAGAGTGTGATGTCTGAGATTCATTGTTCCGCATTGGCTGGGCATCCCGGAATTTTTGGTACCAGAGACTTGGTTAGTCGGTCCTTTTGGTGGCCTACCTTGTCTCGCGATGTCAGGGAATTTGTGCAGTCCTGCGGGACTTGCTCTCGCTCCAAGCCTTGCTCTCGCTCTAGTGGTTTGTTGAGGCCATTGCCTGTGCCCAAGAGACCATGGACCCATATCTCTATGGATTTAATTTCCGATCTTCCTGTTTCTCAGAGAATGACCACCATCTGGGTAATTTGTGATAGGTTTTCCAAAATGATACATCTTGTGCCATTACCTAAGTTGCCTTCCTCCTCTGAATTGGTGCCGTTGTTCCTTCAGCACGTGGTTCGTTTACACGGCATCCCTGAGAACATTGTGTCTGACAGAGGAGTCCAGTTTGTTTCCAGATTTTGGAGGACTTTTTGTTCTAAACTGGGTGTTCAATTGTCTTTCTCCTCGGCATTTCATCCTCAGACCAATGGTCAAACTGAGAGAAAACCAGACATTGGAGACTTATCTAAGATGCTTTGTGTCTGCTGATCAGGATGACTGGGTCTCTTTTTTCCCTTTGGCTGAGTTTGCTCTTAATAATAGGGCTAGCTCTGCCACTTTGATGTCTCCGTTTTTCTGTAATTCTGGGTTTCACCCTCGATTTTCTTCAGGACAGAAGGAGGCTTCTGTCTGTCCAGGTGTTGACTCTGTTGTTGAGCGTATGCAGCAGATTTGGGACCAGGTAGTGGAGAGGTTTTCCCTCTCTCAGGAGAAGGCCCAGCGGTTTGCTAACCGGCATAGGACTGATGGTCCTCGGTTTAAAGTGGGGGACTTGGTCTGGTTGTCCTCAAAGAATATTCCTATGAGAGTAGCATCTCCTAAATTTAAGCCTAGGTTCATTGGACCTTATAAGATCATGGAGATTATTAATCCTGTTTCTTTTCGTTTGCTTCTTCCAGGGACATTTAAGATCCATAACGTGTTCCACAAGTCCTTGTTGAAGAGGTTTGTTGAGCCAGTGGTTCCTGCTGCTGTGCCTCCTGACCCTGTTTTGGTTGAGGGCAATCTGGAGTATGTGGTTGAGAAAATATTGGATTCTCGTTTTTCTAGACGAAGACTCCAGTATTTGGTTAAATGGAGAGGTTATGGTCAGGAAGACAATTCTTGGGTGTTTGCTTCGGACATCCATGCTAGGAGACTTATCCGTGCGTATCATAGAACTCATCCTGACCGACCTGGTTGCTCAAATGAGGGTTCGGTGACCCCTCCTCAAGGGGGGGTACTGTTGTGAATGGGTTTGAGATGAGTTCTGAGCAGAGGCTCCCTCTGGTGGTTACAAGCGGTACTAGTGAGGATTGTGAGGACTGGGAATCAGGTGTTACTGATTGGTCTTATGTAAGGGAGTCATTTTCCCATCAGGGTTGCCGGTGATCAATTGTTCTGGTCTGAATCCTTCTTTCCAGTTTCCCTTGTAGCCTGCTGTGTCGTGTCTGCATCTCCTGCTATCAGATAAGACAATTTCTTATTTTGTGTTTTTGCTATATTTTTGCATTTGGTCCTGCACTTCTGTGGGGGCCTTCTGGGTCCCCTCCGGGGCTTTTGCCCTCTCAGTTTAGTCCAGCCACTGTGTTTTGTACTTTTGCTTTTTCCAGTTTTTCAGTGGCTGCTGTTTTTGTTACACCAGAGAGCTAATTTAGGTGGTAGAGGTCGTGTGATCTCAGGTGATTTTGAAATTAGTTGAGTTGGTGTTTTTTCAGGGTTTTATGAGATTGCAGTAAGTACCGTTCCTGTCCTTTTCTATTTAGATAGTTTTGGGCCCCAGCGTTTGCTCATACTATTTTCTTTCTGTGTCAGTATTTCCTCTTGTCTAACCGCCATTACATGTTTGGGGGCTTTCTATTATCTTTGGGGTTCTGCTCCGGGGCAGATAGCTTTCCTATTTCTATCTTTAGGTGTAGTTAGTTTCTCAGGCTGTGACGAGGCGTCTAGGACCAACGTAGGAACGCTCCACGGCTGCCTCTAGTTGCGGTGGTTAGTCAGGGTACTGCAATCTCATAGATTCCAACTGCTCTGGTGTATTTCTTTTTTTACCTGCACTCCTCAGCTACCGTAACATAACAGCCTGCGCATTGCAATCTGCGGGCAAAGCATACTGTGCGTGCGCAATTCAAGATTGAATGTGCAGGTGCGTTATATGGAGGGCAACGACTACAATTCCCAGAAATAATGGAGACAGCGGCGAACAACATGTTAAGGCAAGTACCCAAAACACCGCCCATCTGACCTGACTGCCATCATTTAAATATCCCGCCAAATAAGGGTGACAAATTCCCTTTAACGCCACAGGCCATCATTGCTCTGCTCGCTGAAGCTGTCCATACTCATTGGATAAATGTGATAAATCTGATTCCCACAAAAACAATTCAGTTGTACAAATGGCACCGTACGTATACAGGCATAGTGTTCAATACAAAATTTCTTTAAAGAAGAATTGTCACTTCCTGATGTTAAAGGGGTTGTCAATTACTATGATATTGATGACTTATGCTCAGGATAGGTAATTAATGGTAGATCGGTGGGGGGCCGACACCACCACTCCCACCCATCAGGGAAAAAAGTTCTTGAAGACAGCAAAGGAGGCCATACATAAATAACTAATTAGTTAACCCACTCCTTTTTGTGTGTGTGGGAATTATCATATGTAATATTTATATTATAGTAATACGTTACGTAATCCTACAATATGATTACTTTTTATATCCACATTATGAATAAGAAGGTGCAACACTGCCAATGAAAACTCCTACAATGCAGCATATCTAATGCATGAGCTGATCCACGCAGTCTCCCTTCATGCTTGTATCACGATAACGCAGGATCACTCATATACTGTGAGGGGGCGGAAGGACAGAGCAGTGCCAGCTCATCTCAGAGCCTTAGAAATGAACAATTATAATGCAACGGTAACGCAACGGAAGCCCTAAATAGCCGTAACTCCGCTATTTTCAGTATTTCATGTATTGCCTTTTAAATAAAAATATTAAATCAAATATATAAGGGACATCTCGAGTTTTCATTTACTTACGTTAAAGATGCATTTCAGTAAGAAGCATTTGTCACCTATCTGCTGGATAGCTGACAATCGCTAGACCAGTGAGAGTCTAACCGCTTCGACCCTCCACCGATCACCAAAGCAGGGAACTATTGTCATTCATGCCTTTCCAGACCATGGCTAGGAGTAAATTGAATGGCAGTGCAGAATCCACCCTTCTGCTGGACTGAATGTCTGTTTATTCCACATATTAGAAGTCCTGTATCTATAATTAAGCCTTTTGCAAAAAAAAAAACAAAAAAACATTTCTATTCCTTGTATTCATGTCTTCACTGTAAAGGTTATTCCTATCAATATAGCCAATATTAGGTGATAACACTGCGTTCCAGTGATCCTGGACAACTTCAAAACTGTGCTCACAAGCTCAATAGAAAAAAGCTTGTAAGCACTGTGCATGTTCTGCTGCCTGGCAGTGGTGGTCGGTCTCCAAGACGATGAGATATAAATTGAGAAAGTGTTAATATCTCAATAACAGCTAAAAGTTTTTTTTATAAATAGTAAATTGCAAAACTACTTATATTTCAAGAACTACCTGACAATACAAATACCATCTGAGAGCAGCATGGTGTGGGGGCGGAAAGCCTGATTCCAGCGATGTGTCACTTACTGGACTGCTTGGTGTAGTTTGGATAGAATCCCTGTTTTCTCTGCTGTACAAATAGTAGCGGTCAGAATGCTGAGCTGTGCATAACCCCGCCCACAGCCCTGATTGGCAGCTTCCTGTGTACACTGTGCATTGTCATCCAGTGGCCAATCAGTAATGACGACAGATTTACACAGATTAACCTGACTGGTTTGCACGAGACACCTAGTCCAGCAGTGATTATCTCCTGCTGAGAAAATACTGATTGTATTGAAACTACAGCACACAGCCGAGTACGTGACCCTTCTCTGTATTTAGGGTCTCTGCCCCTACATTATGCTGTTCTCAGATTAAATAGCAAAAACAACTAATGATAAATTATTCATACATGCTCTTGCTGTTTCCAGATTTTCCTCAATACCCACATTCATTATCTTCTATATTCTGTCATCAGCTAACAATAAATGAGGCCGCAGCTCAGTGTTGTATGAGGGACAACACCCTGCTCCTTAGGAGGGTAGAGCTGTTCTCACTAGCAAGACAAGCTGCCCGGGAGAGCTCCTACTTGGCATCTCTGAAGTGCTCCAGGTGAGTCTTCATCCAGTGTCTGAATAGTGTATGTTACATCATTGGCCATCATTTTCTCAGTTCTGTAGATTTACAACAGTATCCAAAGCACTGTACTATTTACACAACCATAGATCATCGGTTAATTTTATTTGCTGAGTTTGGGTAGCTTGGGCTGTGAGGTTATATCTCTTAAAGGCTATGCTCCCTCTCCATTAAGGTTTTTTTTAGGACTATAATTTTGCTGGCCTAGAATTCCAATCAGATTAGTTGAAGTCCGAATCCTGGCACCTCCATCATCCAGGTGACTGAAGTGGCTTCAGCGCTCTGGCAAGCGACTTGTGCCCCTACTTGTTTATCTGACACAACACTATTGTGCATTAGGGACAGATGTCCCTGGCATTCCATACACTTGTCCAGGATAGACCATCAATATTACAGCCCCAGAACACCCCCTTTAAAGCTGAAAAGCATATAGTGTACGTTTTCCATGCCGTTATAGCATTCCTCTCCGAAATTCCTGAAAACCAACCTGGGTTATTCTCTACATTTGTTTGATGTTGACCTTGATAACATGCTGGTGGTAGATCCATTCAAGGATACGGTATTGTGCAGTAATCTATTACTCGCTGTTGCTCGGCCAAAAGCTGTCCTTTTTGACTTCCCTAAACACAGGAACATTTGGCTCAGCCGAGCATTTCTTGTTCTCCGTGAGAAAGCCACTGCCAGACTCTTTTGGCAGCAGCCTATCTCTTGGAGAGCGAAAGGATCGGCCATCGGATATCCGGACATTCCAAATCCTTCTCTACCATGACAACATATGTGTCCTATGTCACCACTCTTATTAAGTTGGACTACATGATGATTTTTCTGATATTTATGGCTGTGGCTGGCATTAGTCTAATGTGTATTGGAGTCAAAAGTCTTGTATGTTTTCCATTAGTCTACCGCACGTACCTAGCGGGCCCACGTCAAATATTTCTTGACCTACAAATTATGTTTTATAGCTTTATCATAAAATGCTGAGTTAAAAATGATTTGCCACCAAATCAAATGTCTACATTTTCTGCTCGTATTTTTTTGCCCATTCTCCCCTATTCAGATTTTAAAGGGAATCTGTCACCCCAGTTTTGCGATATCAGATAAAGATATCACTGATTTGTGTGTCCCATAAGTAATCAATAGGTACCCATCATATCTCCTGACACCCCAGTTTTCATGTCAAAATACCTTTGTAAAGTTTGTTTTTCAGTATGCAAATACATGCGGTCCGGTCCGATGGGCGGCGTTTATTCTCATTCCCCACGCCTCCATTCTTGCCCTACGCACTTCTTTTCTTCCGTTCACGTCGGGTTCCCGCGCCTGCGCTTTGAAAAAGCCCCTCGCGCGTGCGCAGTGTGCTTTGCCCAACAGTGGGCAAAGCATAAAATCATTACTGCGCATGCGCCACTATTTTGCCTGACTTTCCTTGCCCCGGAAGTCATCCAAGGCAAGCAGTCATTTCCTGGATGCCGGAAATACTGGCACATGCGCAGAACTGATTTTCTACTTTGCCCACTATTGGGCAAAGCACACTGCGCACGCGTGAGGGCACTTTTGAACGCGCAAGCGCGGAAACAGTACGCCGTCTGTGATATTCACAGACGAAGATATGTGGAACAAGCCGAGGAGGGGGGATGAGAATAAACGCCGCCCATCGGACTGGACCGCATGTATTTGCATACTGAAAAACGAACTTTACAAAGGTATTTTGACATGAAAAGTGGGGTGTCAGGAGATATGATAGGTACCTATAGATTACTTATGGGACGCACTATTCAGTGATATCTTTAATATCGCAAAAATGGGGTGACAGATTCCCTTTAATATTTTTTTAAATCCATCATACAGTTCCAGAGATATGGGCCTTTTTATTTAGTGTTAATTTTTATGTTCCTTACAAAGGGGGCACCAACTAAAAAGGTCCATATCTCTGGAACCATATGACGAACTTACAGAATACAAATTCAAGGGAGTAATGGGAATAAAACAAGAGCAATACCTGGCCTTACTGGTCCTCTTTAATATATATGTCAATGCAGAAGCAGGAAGCTCAAGTTTTGAAAGTTCTATAGCTATGGAGTGCACATAGGGCTTGTTGTGATCTTATCTGAATAGATTTTATTGTTGTTTTAAGATAATAAAATCTCAAAAATCTCTTTTAGGTTAAATCCTGAAGAGACAGGTGCACCACAGGCAAAAATACCAAAGCAAGAGGTAATGGCAATAAATGAGAGAGATTGACATGTCTTTAAAAAAAACTAGTGGGTCTGTTATTTTTCATTTAAATGTATGTAATATTTTATGTTTCAATATTTTATATAATTTATAACTGGACAGTAGCTTCTTGCTGCGCTCTGCAAACGACTTTCGACTAACCTCTGCACTAATCCGTACCTCCCATTCCCGACTCCAAGACTTCTCCCGCGCTGCGCCAATCCTCTGGAATGCTCTACCCCAAGAAATTAGGACTATCCACAATTTGCATGGTTTCAGGCGCTCCCTCAAAACACATCTGTTCAGAGCGGCCTATCACATTCACTAATCAAAGTCATTCTCTGTGTAAGTGTGTGTGTGTGTGTAGCCCATTCACTATCTCCATCCATCCCTCACTCCCTCAAGATGGCTGGACCATCATTGTAAATGCACCATTGTATATACACACCTGTACTTTGTATCTCCCCCACCTCATTGTAGATTGTAAGCTCTCACGAGCAGGGCCGTCTTATTTTGCTTTAATTACTGTATTGTTAACGTTGTTACTTATGACTTGTGTTCTGAAACTGTTAAACTGTAAAGCGCTGCGGAATATGATGGCGCTATATAAATAAAGATTATTATTATTATTATTATTTCCTTCCCTTCAAGCAGCCTGGATTTCCCCTTTCCTTGCCTGCAAGCTTTTGTAAATGTTGAGAATCCCGCCCAATTCCTCTAGAATGAAGTGATAACTAGGACATTTGAATGAAGGGGATGTTGCTGCCGCTGCTCTCTCCCTGTGTCTGCAAACCTCACCTCCTCTAACTAGATTTCCCCCTTATGATATTGTAAGGGGCACAGTGTGCCCTACAAGCAAATAATATCCTGTTGTGTGGTTTGTGTACAGTGGATTACACTCACTTTTGGTCTTGAAGATTCTGTCTCTTCCGCGATCCCGGATCTGGATGTGACCACATAGTCTATCACAGACTCTTGATCCATTTTCAACAATTCAACTTTACTCAGTAGTTCAGTATTAGTCACGGATATAGCACAGTATGTAAGATTAGTAAAAGTTCCTTGAGACTGCGCTATCCCTTCCTTTGCTGGCACTCCTTGCCCCTGGGATATTCTGCCCGGTATTGCAGCTTCCCAGAATCCCAACCCGATTCCTATCCATGAATCCCATTTGAGGATGAAAGCAAGGTTGTCTCCTCCATACCTTTTTCAGGCCGTTGGCCTCGGACGTTACGGGATGTTCATCTAAATATATCGCGGCCATTCTCATACTGTCTTTTCCCTTTGTTTCCTTAGTATCCACGTGACCTTCAGCCCTCTGGCCCTGAACCACTGCTCCAATAATTCTTATCTCCTTGAATCAACAGTATCTTTCACACTAAATATAACCCAAAAAAACTTTCCCTTATAATACCAGTTCCCCTCCCTAACTGGGGCTGTTCCTATCTCTGTTAACTATTACCTTACTGAACCTAACCACTTCTTGCACTACAGTGCCCTCCACTGTACTTCCCAGTCCAAACTATACTTATCACTATATGTTATCCTTATATCTATGTCCTAATTTCTTACCCTGATACTTTCCCTAGTCTTAGCACATTAACGCTGTTATAGAAATAAATTTGCATCATAAACATGAGTCATCCACAATACAACCGTTATCAAAATATATAAGCAATCTACAGCATTATTCACATTGCTACCAAGAGCATACCTGTTTTATTAGGAAGGGACCAAGAGCATGCTCGTCCCTGACATACTCTAATAATATTACAGAGTAAAGTAGGACCTTGTAGAAAAGCTTTCAGACTGACAAGTAGGTAAATGCTTGATGTCTGCTTCTCCCTAGTTTATTCTAAAAGAATTCTAGGAAAAATGGTGATCTGTCATGTTCCCATGCTAAAATAGATGAATATGTGATCTAGAGCATCTGCTGGAACATTTTTCACATAAGTCCACAAGACAGGAGGCCCCGACCATATGAATAATCAGGAACAGGGTATTATATGAGTTCACGTTTGTGTCAAATTAATCTACTATGGGCCCCAAAATGAGCCCCCAAAGATTTAATTGCTGATATATATGGGACAGGATAGGATGAAGGTTCAATGGTGCTGTCCATTCGTTATCTTAAATGACGTTGGGATAATTAATTTTTATGATCAGGTTGTGGACAACCCACTACAAGGGGAATCAGAAAGCGTAACTACATCTGCAAGACACAGCTTGGAAGAAGACAGCGGCAGTGTCTCTGGGGAAAGCATAGACGGTCATTTGCAAGGTGAGATCTGCAGTTTTGGAATATGTGAGTTTTGTATATGTGCATTGTCTAGTAGTTTGGTTGCAGTGGCACATATAGAAAATAGTGGCTCCAAAATATAGCTCAAAATAAGCCACTATTATGGTGGCACATTTTTCCACCCAGGCCAAAATGGCTTAGAGTTTTTTCCATCTTCACACTTTTACCATAAACCATTGGCCAATTTCTACAGGAGGCTTTGCACCCTGATCCCGGAGCCTAGAGTGTCCCAAAAGGTCCACTTGACCCATATGAGAAGATTAATCTATTAAAAAATAGTTGAGAGCCTTACTGAAGATTTTGAATCCAAGTTCACAAGCTTCTAGATGGAACACATAGGAATAAATGACTTTTGGACACATTCTTCACTAACACTATATCTGTCACATGTTTTCTCATATTTTCTCTTAAATACTTGTTACAGTAAAAAAATTGCACTTGATTGAATATAACCTCAAGAAGAATGTATCAAGTAGCACTAGAGACAGGGGTTCCATTGGACTATGACTAGGGATCAGGAATTTGGGACCGGGCTACTACTGACTAACATTGCAATCAATGCAAGTAGTGCTGTCTTGTGATATTTGTGGCTATTTTTGCTCAAAATTCTTTAAACTAGAGCATGTGGTTCATGAATTTTGAATAAAGTAAAAAACAGTCTTCAGCTGTTATTGTCACATTTTAGCGCAAAAAGTCACATAATTTTCAAAATATCACAAAATTTCTGCCAAAATATCTGGCGTACTCAAAAACACTCCATAAAGCGGACTGGAGTACATTTGTGACAAATTTTATGACTCTTAAAAATTTGCAATTGATGAGTCAGGCAAAAACATCTGGAACTACCAAAAACTGTCCACAATGCGAAATTGAGCAAAAACAAGCGAACACAATAACAGTAAAATGGATTTTAGAAAAGGTACAAACCACAAAATTAAGTAGGTGCAAATGAAAAATAGGTGAAAAATAGCAAAAAATAGCCAAGAAAAACAGGAAATACAATGCTGAATCAGAGTCTTTTTGGGAGGGCTGGATATGTACACCTCTGATTTGAATGGCGATGGCTAGAGCTTTGAAAACTGGACTACACTGACCTTCATTCGAGATTTAAGATAATCGACTATTTCCATAATATATTACGGTAATTAACACTCTTCTATGGTAAATATATATATCTCATCCTTCTATTCCACCTAAGCATTCTCTTCTCATGAGTAAATTACAGGCTCTCGACCACAGAGTTTCTGCATTCGCCACAATTTCATATTTGTGAATAACTTGCTGTGTCTATATTGTTTTAAGCAGCTGTAACAGTCAGAATACCCACCTCCCCTGGAGCTCCCCCTACCGACCTGTCACTTGCTGTACCACATCCGGCCCCATGGAGCAGGCAGCTTTTGCAACAAACCCTGATGGATGAAGGTTTACGCCTCGCCAGACTTGTTTCACGTGACAGATTGGGCCGCCTCAGTCTGTGTGTACCAGGAACTCCTCATGTTGCAGGTAAGGAGTTAAGGTAATACATGACTAATGTAGACATATGTAAGTGCATATCAATTGTTATATTTAGTTTTTTACTTCAGTATATATATGTGGTCTTCTGTATTCGGAATCGAGCAAAAAGCAAAAAGAATCCCAGATCCTGGCCAATGGTCACGCCAATAGTTTATGGCCTACGGATCAGAGCCCTGCAAACCTCCTCCTATCTGCTGTCATCCCCGACGCCTCTTCACATTAACAGTCATGGTGCTCCAATATCGTTATGGTTGATGTATATGTGACATCTTGCTAGGCCTGCTAATGAAAAGAGGCACTGAGGATGCTAGAAGGTAGGAGGTGGTGTCATTGAGGATGCTAGAAAGTAGGAGGCGGTGTCACTGAGGATGCTAGAAAGTAGGAGGCGGTGTCACTGAGGATGCTAGAAAGTAGGAGGCTGTGTCATTGAGGATGCTAGAAAGTAGGAGGCGGTGTCACTGAGGATGTGTCATGGGTGCATCGCCACGAAGATTGTCGCGATTGCACATTCTGACTTCTCGCAGCTGAGTTGCTGTTTCTTTGTGTTTGGTAATGAGGGAGTTAATTTTACCTAGCTCTTTGCTAAGACTAGGTCCAGCCTCGCCCGGCTGCTTTTGATTATGTTCTAATTAGCTTCCTTTATATAGCTGCCAGTCTGCTGGTTAGATGCCGGTGAAAGCATTCATACAGACTGCAGATAGGATCGGTTCTGAGAAGACTTAAGCTAAGAGCTCTTTTGTTGTTTCCCCTCACCTTGCTTATAGTTTATCTCCTAGACCTTTGGTGTTCCCTCTGTGTTTTAATGTTGTATGCAAGACAGTATTTACTTTATCCCCTGTCTGTCTCCTTTGTCTATACTGTTTGTTAACCTTTACCTGTCCATTCCCTATGGTGGTAATCAGGGTCCTTCTAAGGACTAGATTACAGTGGTCAGGGATTTATAGGAGACAGGGTTTACGCTGGTGGCCTGGACCTCTGTACCATTAACAGTACCTCCAGGTAGAGGGACTAGTCAGGACCCCAGTTTAGGGTCAGCATAGACCCCGGTCCACCTCTAGCCAGAGACAGCATGAAAAGGATTCAGTATTGACCCACAGGATATTATGTCAGGTAATACTATGCTATATATACATGTTAATGTTACCTATTTATATGTTATATAGAATGTTGTCCCACTTGATAGATTACTGAAATTATATATTTATACATCTGCTAGACAGCGTGACATTTTCACCGGCCAAACTATAGATTCTCCCCAGCTACCATGGATCCAGTAGCCCAGCTTGCCCTGCAGTTGCAGAAATTGTCCATGGAGTTTACGGACATTAAGTCCAAGGTTTTGTCCCCCCCGGAGCAAACCAGATCTGAACCTAAGGTTGCTCTCCCGGACAGGTTCACTGGTGGGCGGGACAAATTTTTTACCTTCCGGGAGGCATGTAAATTGTACTTTCGGCTACGGCCTCGGTCATCGGGGAGTGAGGAGCAGAGGGTGGGAATTGTCATCTCGCTCTTACAAGGGGACCCTCAATCCTGGGCATTCTCTCTTCCTCCGGGCTCCCCGGCCCTCCAGTCAGTAGATCGATTTTTTGCTGCCCTGGGGCTGGTGTATGATGACCCGGATCGGGTCTCCCTTGCTGAAACGAAGTTACGTAGGATACAGCAGGGAGATCGTCCGGCGGAGGAATTTTCTTCTGAGTTCCGTAGATGGGCCACAGATACTCAGTGGAATGACCCAGCTCTTAGGAGCCAGTTTTGTCAAGGGTTATCTGACAAATTAAAAGATGTTTTGGCTCAGTATGATTCTCCTCCGTCAATGGAGGCTGCTATGGCCCTTGCTATTCGTATTGATAGACGGCTTCGGGGGAGGTGCAAGGTAACTCCGCCCCCTGTTATTACTCCACCCACTACTAAAGTCCCTTATATGGAGGTTCCCCTGGTCTGTTCTGAGGAACCTATGCAGTTGGGTGGGACATCATTTTGTAGGAGGGAATCGGCGGTGCGCCGCAAGACAAGAAGGTGTTTCTTCTGCGGGAGAGAGGGACATTTTGTTGGGGGGTGTCCCTCCCGTGCCTCATTGAGCAAAAAAGTCACCGAAAAACTGTTAATCCCAGGTTGTGTGGTGGACGACAACCTGGGAGTAGGTATTTCGTCCCCAGGTCCGTCTCAATTTCTCGTGCCTGCGGAGGTGGTGGTTGGTGTGAGAGTTGAGAGGATTTCTGTTCTTCTTGATAGTGGGTCTGGGGCTAATATGGTGGACGCTCGGTTTGCCCAGGTGCAAGGTATGCAACTGAGTGTATTGGCCAAACCGATCCCTATACTTTCTATTGACGCCAGACCTCTTGGTCAAGGTAGCTTTGTACAAGCTGTTCATAACATAGACCTTCGAGTAGGGGCAATACATAAAGAACAGTTGTCTTGTTATGTGTTGGAGGGTCTTCCTACTCCTGTTGTGTTGGGACTTCCCTAGTTGGCTAATCATAACCCAGTGATTGATTGGCAATCCAGAAAGATAAGCCAGTGGGCTGAATTTTGCAAGAATAACTGCATGAACACGGTCATCGGTGCGGTCGTGCCTAGGACTTTGCCTCCTTTTCTGGAGGACTTTGGGGAGATGTTCTCAGAGGAAGGGTGTCAAAAGTTACCTCCTCATCGCACGTATGACTGCTCAATAAAATTGCTTCCTGATGCCTTATCTCGTAGTTTCCCAGGGGCCGGAAAGATGGATGACCCGGTTCCTATCCTTCAGGAAGGAGTGGTGGTGTCGGCTGTGTGCTCTGAGCTTGAGGAGGAGGTGTTGGAGGCTCAGGGGGACGCCCCTGTAGGACCTCCAGGGAAACTGTTTGTTCCTAATCAGTTAAGACAAAAAGTTATCGAGGCACATCATAGTTCTGCTTTAGCAGGACATCCAGGGAGTAAAGCAACTGTGGATCTCCTTTCTCGCCGGTTTTGGTGGCCTAACTTAAATAAAGAGGTAATAACTTTTGTCGCGTCCTGTGGAGTTTGTGCTCGCTCTAAGACCCCACATACCCGTCCATCTGGGGTTCCTGAGGAGGAACGATTCTCGTCGTCACTTGCTTCAGTTTGGAGAGGAGTGCTGAATGGTCTGAGTGCTATGGGGAACTGTTTCAAGCGGAGGTCTGATAGGAGGAGAGTGTCTGGTCCGGACCTAGGTGTGAACGATCTGGTGTGGTTGTCTACCAAGAATATAAAACGCAAAGTTCCCTCCTGGAAACTGGGTCCCAGGTTCATCGGTCCATACAGGATCAGTTCTATAATTAATCCTGTGGCATTTCGTCTGGACCTCCCTCCTACGTTTAAAATCCATAATGTATTCCACAAATCGTTGCTTAAGAGGTACGTGGCGCCAGTTATACCGTCACTTCTACCTCCTCCTCCAGTGGTGGTCAATGGTAACTTAGAATTTCAAGTGTTGAAGATCATTGACTCACGTCTGAATCGCCGGTCCCTTCAGTATTTGGTTCATTGGAAGGGATATGGTCCTGAGGAGAGGACGTGGGTCTCTGCGTCTGAGATTAACGCAGATCGATTGGTTCGGACCTTCCACACGACTTACCCGGACAGACCTGGCCCTGAGGGTCCGGAGGCCCCTCGTAGAAGGGGGGGTACTGTCATGGGTGCATCGCCACGAAGATTGTCGCGATTGCACATTCTGACTTCTCGCAGCTGAGTTGCTGTTTCTTTGTGTTTGGTAATGAGGGAGTTAATTTTACCTAGCTCTTTGCTAAGACTAGGTCCAGCCTCGCCCGCTGCTTTTGATTATGTTCTAATTAGCTTCCTTTATATAGCTGCCAGTCTGCTGGTTAGATGCCGGTGAAAGCATTCATACAGACTGCAGATAGGATCGGTTCTGAGAAGACTTAAGCTAAGAGCTCTTTTGTTGTTTCCCCTCACCTTGCTTATAGTTTATCTCCTAGACCTTTGGTGTTCCCTCTGTGTTTTAATGTTGTATGCAAGACAGTATTTACTTTATCCCCTGTCTGTCTCGTTTGTCTATACTGTTTGTTAACCTTTACCTGTCCATTCCCTATGGTGGTAATCAGGGTCCTTCTAAGGACTAGATTACAGTGGTCAGGGATTTATAGGAGACAGGGTTTACGCTGGTGGCCTGGACCTCTGTACCATTAACAGTACCTCCAGGTAGAGGGACTAGTCAGGACCCCAGTTTAGGGTCAGCATAGACCCCGGTCCACCTCTAGCCAGAGACAGCGTGAAAAGGATTCAGTATTGACCCACAGGATATTATGTCAGGTAATACTATGCTATATATACATGTTAATGTTACCTATTTATATGTTATATAGAATGTTGTCCCACTTGATAGATTACTGACATTATATATTTATACATCTGCTAGACAGCGTGACAGGATGCTAGAAGGTAGGAGGCAGTGGCACTGAGGATGCTAGAAAGTAGGAGGCGGTGTCACTGAGGATGCTAGAAAGTAGGAGGCGGTGTCATTAAGGATGCTAGAAAGTAGGAGGCGGTGTCACTGAGGATGCTAGAAAGTAGGAGGCGGTGTCATTGAGGATGCTAGAAAGTAGGAGGCGGTGTCACTGAGGATGCTACAAAGTAGGAGGCGGTGTCACTGAGGATGCTAGAAAGTAGGAGGCGGTGTCATTGAGGATGCTAGAAAGTAGGAGGCGGTGTCACTGAGGATGCTACAAAGTAGGAGGCGGTGTCACTGAGGATGCTAGAAAGTAGGAGGCGGTGTCATTGAGGATGCTAGAAAGTAGGAGGCGGTGTCACTGAGGCTGCTAGAAGGTAGGAGGCAGTGGCACTGAGGATGCTAGAAAGTAGGAGGCGGTGTAAATGAGGATGCTAGAAGGTAGGAGGCGGTGGCACTGAGGATGCTAGAAAGTAGGAGGCGGTGACACTGAGGATGCTAAAAAGTAGGAGGCGGTGTCACTGAGGATGCTAGAAGGTAGGAGGTGGTGGCACTGAGGATGCTAGAAGGTAGGAGGCAGTGACACTGAGGATCCTAAAAAGTAGGAGGCGGTGTCACTGAGGATGCTAGAAGGTAGGAGGCAGTGGCACTGAGGATGCTAGAAGGTAGGAGGCGGTGGCACTGAGAATGCTAGAAGGTAGGAGGTAGTGGCAATGACAATGTAGAGGGTAGGAGGTGGTGACACTAAGGATGCTAGAAGGTAGGAGGCGATGGCACTGAGGATGATAGAAAGTAGGAGGTGGTGGCACTGAGGATGCTAGAAGGTAGGAGGCGGTGTCATTGAGGATGCTAGAAGATAGGAGGCAGTGGCACTGAGGATGCTAGAAAGTAGGAGGCGGTGACACTGAGGATGCTAAAAAGTAGGAGGCTGTCACTGAGGATGCTAAAGGTAGGAGGTGGTGGCACTGAGGATGCTAGAAGGTAGGAGACAGTGACACTGAGGATGCTAAAAAGTAGGAGGCAGTGTCACTGAGGATGCTAGAAGGTAGGAAACAGTGACACGGAGGATGCTAGAAAGTAGGCGGCGGTGGCACTGAGAATGCTGGAAGGTAGGAGGTAGTGGTAATGACAATGCAGAGGGTAGGAGGTGGTGGCACTGAGGATGCTAGAAGGTAGGAGGCGGTGGCACTGAGGATAGAAAGTAGGAGGTGGTGGCACTGCGGATGCTAGAAGGTAGGAGGCGGTGGCACTGAGGATGCTAGAAGGTAGTAGGCGGTGGCACTGAGGATGCTAGAAGGTAGGAGGCGGTTTGCTGTGCTCTGGTCCAGGGGCCACGGATTACCAACATGACCACAGGACCAGGGTCTTGCAAACCTTTTTGCTCAACTATTTTTTAGTCATAATTAGTACCATCAACGAACTTTTCTCGTTCATGTTATAAACTGAGTAAGTGTAAAAATTCCAAGACTCTATTTACTAGTAACCTTACCCATTCTTCTGTATTTCTCCTAGAAATAAATTAAAAAAATTATTATGTTTCCCCTTGTCAATATCCTTACCCTTACCGAAACTGAACAGTGCTGATAGTGTCAAGCTGTGTAAGTTAATACCTTCTTAACAAGGAAAATGGTAATGCACAGTTGTCAATTTATTCATACATTTCCAGTACGAATTACAGAGGAACTCTATAATGCAGTTCTAGAAAGGAACTGTGCTTTCAACAAACTATTGGTGGTTATAGAATCTTTCTAATATATTTTACCACAAAAATCAGCTTCTTTCCCTACTTATCAGAACAGAAGCAGACAGAAAACTGTTGTGCAGAGCTCTGTAACAAGTGTTTTACCTACCTTCAGAGCATGAATCAGATCAACACAGCTCAGCTCTGATGTATAATGTCAGCCATCTTGCTTCAGTTTTCTCGGTGTCCATGGGAGATATCACTGCAGCTCCTCTCCTTCCCTGAAAACAGTGGATTGCAAGTTACAGATAGATCATGCAGAGGGGAAAACTGGTGAGAATGCAGGATATAAGTTACATAATGACCAGATATAGTGTTATTCCTCATGAACTCACATGGACACCTTATTCTGTAGTTACTTGAAAGCAAGGTTACATTTTAAGTATAAAATAGTTTTCTCTACAGCTACACTGCTAGAACATTTGTCCGTCTACACTCTCTGTTTATGATACATGTAATGTTTTCCATTTGTTTTTGTATTTGTTCTTTCGGCCCATACATTGCATTTATCCTGTACCTTCAATAACCTGCTTTTATTTCTCCATACAGAATGTGATGACGGTGGTTCAGAAAGCTGCTCAAGTTTGCCAGTTTCACCACAAATCACAGACCTCAGATCTGCAAGTTGCAAGGAACAAGAGTAAAGCAAATCAGAAGGCCGAGTTAGGTCAAGTTAAGGATAAGAAGTAACAACGACAAAAATCAATTGTTCCCCAGCCAAAAGCCATCTAGGACACTGAGCCATCTTTCAATAATCAAATATTACCAGCTTTATGACCTCTATATTGAATATAACCAGCTCAATAATCTAGACTAGACAGCAGGTAATGGCACAGTGTCTGATAAACCACTGATTTTGGGATTAGTAGACGTTAAATACAATGCACCAAACTTACCCTCATGATGTAGTATTGTATTTATCGTGTGGTATTATCATATTACAGAGGTTATTGTATTATGTTTAGCTCTTACGGACCTAGTATACAGATACATACACAGCATCTAATAGCTTTAGAACATCAGTTGCCAAATTTTACCAACATAGATGTCCAATGCTATATCATATGAATGAGGCATCAGGGAGTAAATAAAGTAAAATACAAACTCTCAAGTAAGAAATAAATGATTTTTCATTCTATTGCCTCAATACTATTACTATAAAACAAGAGCAGAAAATTATTAGGTGTGATCTACCACTAAACCATAAAGGGCTTGTTTGAGATTATAGTGATGCTAAGCCAAGAGCATATATAGAAAACTGGGGGGGGCCCATAGTGAAGGTTCAAATTGCCCCCACCCCCACTCCGTCCCTTGTGCCGACCAGACTACCATTAAACAACCAAATTGGGTACCTACAATTCTGTCATGGGATTCCACTGGGGATAAGAGAGACCCTCCTTCCCCTTCTTACCACTTATATGCTAAGGTTGATGTTGACCATGGCATCTGAAGGATTACACAGCTGCGTGCTAGCACCAATCGTGGCAGATAATGTAGTGCCTGTTAAACAGCGATGCCCCCCACCCACGTTACAGGTTTCATTGCCGTTGCATGGCCTATTAGCAGTATGTCATTGCTGTAATACCAGATACAACCCATGCATGTGAGTTGCGAATATAAAGAAAGCACCCATGATCTTATAATCTCATACAACTCTATCAAAGCTCTTAGAAATACAGGTATACTTCTTATTAGCAATCTTCTTGACCAACACTACAGTCAGCCTCTGCCCAGCCAAAAGTGGTTGAAAAGACAAGACAAAACTATTTGGGATTCCAGCATCAAAGCTAATATTTGTAAGAACAACTTGAGGTTTAGTGTCCATTTCATGGGGTTGGTAAGAAAACATGTTCAGCAGGTGACTGCATTGTGCCATATAATCAGATATGAATGGCTCATAGGTTAGTAGTCCTGAGTGTATTAGAATCTACAGTAAATCTAAAGATCACCATCTTTTGTCTTTTAATTCAGGGTTGCAGCTGAGGACTCAATTCATGAGGCTAGTATTTGGGGAAACACCCTAATTTATAAAGTTACCATAATACTAAAGCTCCAAAGAGAGATAAAACAAGCTGAACCGATGAGCATGTGGGTGGGGACCACACAAGCCGACTGTCCGCATCCGGCTGGAACTCCCCAACCACGATAGTCAATTGCCGCACAATTTTGTTTGCCATCATTTACATGTGGGTCTTGACATGGGGTCCAGTTTTAAGACATTTTTAACTTTATGTCGCACAACTGAGCCAAAGTTGGGCCATTTTCTTAGTGAATGCCTTGAATTCCTGAAGGTTTTTTTTTACATAACCTTCCCACCTCTATGATTTCCAAGTTGATTATTTTACTAGTGCAACAAGAACTAACCCCCAACTACTGTATATATTGTATATTGAGTCCTGAGCTGCATTTATCTTTTGTATACATATAGAATATTTAATCATCAGGGAATATTTCCTTTTTTTTTCTGGAGATCAGTCTGATTCCATATTTTGTGATCCCCTTAGACTGACATCCTTTCGTTATAAAGCAATAATCAGACTATGTATTCTGTCTGCAATAAACGATTCAGATAATCCATCACCGCGCCGTTGTCACCGCTCCGTGGAGTTCTAGGGGGTGCAGATCACTTTGCCGGTTAGTATAAAGCCGGCCTATAAAAATGTGTTTTCAATAGTTAGTGAAATTGTGTGACCGAGCTTACTTACTCTCTGCCTTGGAAATTATGGTACATGATGAGGTTTTGTTCTACTTGCGGAAGTTAACTGTATAGATGCCTCCATGGTGAAGTAGAACCAGCGACTTTACATTCCAATAGGAACAATGAAATCCATTTTACGTTATTTATGGTCGATAACTCTAACATGTTCCTCAGTTGCCTTTATTATTAACTTATTGTGTTCTGTCAGTGACACTGCGTAGTCGTGAATCTTATACTCAATGTTATAGTCTTAACGCCACATCAGCAATCTGTCATATCGCTGTGCGTATAACAATGTCCATTATCGTCTGTAGTCTTGTAATCTGATATAGGTATGATATCTATATAATGTCGTCTTGTCGTTCCTTGAATGTCAGGAACTGTTTTGTAGTCGATAAGAAATAATTCACTGCATGACATCATATTACTGTGGAGGTCCCATATAAGAAATCACCCTCCCAACGCCAGGGCCATGTATGCTCATGGTCAACTTACCTTACAGTATCGAACGTATAAGATCATCAGATCTGTCAAACTGCCTAAAAGGGTCATTACCTCTCGGGGTGTATATAGCACAGAGGCCGGCACCACCGTAGGTCTTCCAGGGCCATGCATAGGGTAGCCCTTGCTCAGTTTGGCACCATCACATTTGGCATCGTCACTCTTCTGTTTGGCTCCTGCTCTTCAGAAAGTGCAGATTAAGAGGAACCAGGGTTTAGTTGAGGTATAGCAAAGGGAGAATAAGCAGTTGGCATCCATCTTGAGTTGTGGTGGATGATTGGTTGTGTCTGCCAATACCTGAAGATATAGATTGTAATTTTGGCTATGGAGCTTTTTTCCCCCACTTTGGGGGGTCATAGCTCTGCCCCCTTTGGCCCCCCTTGTGCCAATGAACACAAAACTTGGTGGGCATGTACCCCTATATGTCTACTACATGCCCACCAAGTTTTGTGTTCATTGGCCCAAGGGGGGCTGAACAGCGTTCTATTTATAATGTATTGTTTCTAGGGCTATCCCTATGTAAAAACATGTTATCACCTATCCACAGAACTGAGATGGCGCTGTACTTGATATCTCAATCGCTCCCATAAATTTGAAATAGAGTGCAAAAATCCATGTGTGACAGCCGCGCCTTCCGAATGGGAACACAATGGGGCACGTGGCAATGAATGGAGAACCTAGCTGTTGAACCCTAACCGACTCAGTAGTTCATCCTTTATATAAGTCAATATTAGAAAAATTTCAGAAGAATAACTTATAGGCCATGTGGAGTTATATCACAAAAGGTATTTATCCCCCCCACCATTTTAGTGAGAAAGCAGATAGAATGATGGTCTCTCTCTGGGGAGCTTAATCAGTTATTGCATTACACAGATTGATTTCAATAGGAAAAATAGAATTTTTTCCACTCTAGTGGTGTTACAGGAGGATAAAGCTCCATTCTGCAATCAACTGCAGTTTGCTGTGAGGGGCCGGGCATATAAAAAGCCAATAAATGTTAAGCTTATGTGGTTACGTAATTTTTTTCAGGTGTTAAAAAATTACAATTTTCAAATTGAACGTCTTTGGGGTTCTCTCCTTCTCTGAGGAGTTTTTGGTGGAGTTTTTCATTTCTTGAAATGATTTTGAAATGTTTTGAAAGAGTTATTTTTTTTCCTGCATTGTTTTTTCAGCCATTCTGATTTGACAGTGCCTAATGTGAAGCATTTTCCATCAGAAGTCACTTCCAAGAAGTGACATGATATTTCTTTTTTTTTTCCACTAGGCCTTTTTCAAAACCTGAAGGGGTAAAAATGCTCAAAAAAAATTAACATATGAAAGGCAAAGAAGTGGTTTTGTATTATAAGTGAGTAGGATGAGTCTTTTAAGTGTGTTTTGAGCAATTTAGAATGGGTCCTCTCCAATACAGAGACTGAACAGAAACTCCTCAAAGAACTCTATGTGTGCACATAGTCTTAAAATCCAAATATTCTCACGTTTCACCCAGGAGGATCATGACTATTTTATTACAATCACAATGGATGTGTAGGAACAAAACATGCAATGAAAGCACCTAGCTATGCCATAAAAATGGCATCTGTATGGGGAAAAAAATTCATTCTGGCACATAGCAATAAATGTTTCCTCAGGAGTCATCCCTGTCAGTCCATAACACAGGACCAAGAGGAACTGAACACCAAGCACCTCACTAAAGGTGACCATACACCTTAGAGAGCTGTCGGCCAGCATTCATCCTAACTTCACCATACACAGATAGGTGTTCACAATGGGGAGAGAGTAGTAGGCCACTATCAGACACTTATGCTGAAAGATCTTCACGCGCTGTTACCCTCTGATGCTCCTCCTGGCCCTTTGGGCAGTACGGCTCTCTAGTTGATTGGTCCCATAACATACTGTCTCAAACTTCGTCACCGTCATATCTTTATGATGTGTTGATGACATTCCAACATGTCACTGACTTCGGATTGATGAGCATTGTACATTGTTGTACATGAGAAGAAATTTCTGTCTATAATGGCCAGCAATCCACTATATATAAAAAGTTGATTTGCCCTCTTTAAAGGCTCTTACACTGGATGAAGAAACCCTATGGGTACAACAATTGCTAATACGATCGTTCTGTCCCCATAGAGCATGTGTAGAGTCTGCAGCACATCCCTTATTCACATGGGGAGATGTGCTGCTGACAATTATGATATTTTAGGCTGCATAAAAGATATGATCAGCCAACACTCGAGAGCTGCCATGTTTATAAGGGCCAATGATCAAGATGTAAAAGGGTCTGAACCAATACAATACTATTATCTAATTAGCAAATTGTCAGTGTATACCTCGTTGCTCACAGTACAGTATAGTGATAAAACAACATAAATCCATGCTTTTATGCTAGGTACAATAAACTGCACATAACTACATATCATATCATTATGACAGCAAGCAATCCAGTAATGACAGCCGGTCCAACCACTGCCCTGTCAGGAAACTGTTCCCTTTTTATATTCTGCAGAACAATCTAACCCCTATCAATGTAGACACAGCCACATATAGTATATATGATAGAGAGGGATTCACAAAGGTAAATGATACAAGTAAATATAACTGGACATAACAGAAGGTTAAAGGGGTTGTCCACATTGGAAACATGACTCTGTGACACTTAATAAAATATAACTATTACAAGTTCTCCTCAGGAGCTTTTTATTACAGCCTTCCTCACAGACTGCATAGCATTTCTGTTCACAAAATGGCTGCCGATGACGGATCATGTGACCAGATCTGTCCATCTACCTCCTCTAACTGAAAAACAGCTTTCCCATGTGGGGTGTTTTCAACAGGAGGAGGCTGATGGACAGGTCTGGTCACGTGTTCCTCCATTAGCGGCCATTTTGTGACCGGAAATGCTGTGCAGTCAGTGAGGAAGGCTATACTTACAAGTACAGGCGGAAAACCTGACATACTTGTATATTAGAAAGTGCCACAAAATTGTGTACCTACCACACTTGTTTATACAAAATAAAAGGAACGACCCCTTTAAATAAACAAATACATTTTATCAAGTTATTTTGACAGTTATGGTTTCTATAAAAGAGAAGTGCATGGTTTAATTTGTAAATAGAAAAGACATTCTGGTATTCTATAGATATGCTGGGCAGTGGTAGGACATCTATAAGATGCAGTACTGAATTGAACAGAAGAGAGGCCTTTTGTGGCTCAGTATATTGCCCTTTATTCTCCACAAGAACGTGCAGTATATTGCCCTTTATTTTCCATCTTTAAGGGACATTTGTGGCGCAGCATATCGCTCTTTATGCTCCACAAGAAGGGTCATTTGTGGCGCAGATATCGCTCTTTATTCTCCACAAGAAGGGTTATTTGTAGCGCAGTATGTTGCCCTTTATGCTCCACAAGAAGGTATTGGGCAGATCGTTTTTTCTCCACAGGTATGTATATTGCCTTTATCTCCACAAGAAGGGTCATTTGTGGCGCAGTAATGTCCTTTATTCTCCACAAGAAGGGTATTTGTGGGCAGTATATCGCTCTTTATTCTCCACAAACAGCATCATTTGTGTAGCAGTATATCGCCCTTTATGCTCCACAAGAAGGGTCATTTGTGGCGCAGTATATCGCTCTTTATTCTCCACAAGAAGGGTCATTTGTGGCGCAGTATGTCGCCCTTTATTTCCACAAGAAAGGTAATTTGTGGCGCAGTATGTCGCTCTTTATTCTCCACAAACAGCATCATTTGTGTAGCAGTATATCGCCCTTTATGCTCCACAAGAAGGGTCATTTGTGGGCAGTATATCGCCCTTTATGCTCACAAGAAGGGTCATTTGTGGGCAGCATAGTCGCTCTTTATGCTTCACAAGAAGGGACATTTGTGGCGCATATTCGCCTTTATGCTCCACAAGAAGGGACATTTGTGGGCAGCATATCGCCCTTTATGCTTCACAAGAAGGGACATTTGTGGGCAGTATATCCTCTTTATCTCCACAAGAAGGGTCATTTGTGGCGCAGTATTCGCCCTTTATGCTTCCACAAGAAGGGTAATTTGTGGGCAGTATTCGCCTTTATTCTCCACAAGAAGGGTCATTTGTGGTGCAGTATGTCACCCTTTATTCTCCACAAGAAGATAATTTGTGGCGCAGTATATCGCCCTTTATTCTCCACAAACAGAACTTTGTGTCACAGTATATCGCCCTTTATTCTCACAAGATGGGCATTTCGTGCGCGTGAGCTATATCGCTCTTTATTCTCCAGAATGTAAGGTTCATTTGTGGCGCAGATGCTCACCCATTTATTTCTCCCCTACAAAGTATTTGTGCGCAGTAATGTCTGCTCTTATTCTCCAGAGAACACTGCCATCTTTGAACTGTATCGCTATACATTATTCCACTAAAGGGTCATTTGTGGCGCAGTATATCGCCCTTTATGCTTCACAAGAAGGGACATTTGTGGTGCAGCATATCGCTCTTTATGCTCCACAGAAGGGTCATTTGTGGCGCAGTATGTCGCCCTTTATGCTTCACAAGAAGGGACATTTGTGGTGCAGCATATCGCTCTTTTGCTCCACAAGAAGGGGCATTTGTGGCGCAGTATATCGCTCTTTATGCTCCACAAGAAGGGTCATTTGTGGCGCAGTATATCGCCCTTTATGCTTCACAAGAAGGGACATTTGTGGTGCAGTATATCACTCTTTATCTCCACAAGAAGGGACATTTGTGGCGCAGTATATCGCTCTTTATGCTCCACAAGAAGGGTCATTTGTGGCGCAGTATATCGCCCTTTATGCTTCACAAGAAGGGACATTTGTGGTGCAGTATATCGCTCTTTATTCTCCACAAGAAGGGTCATTTGTGGCGCAGTATGTCGCCCTTTATTCTCCACAAGAAGGGTAATTTGTGGCGCAGTATGTCGCCCTTTATTCTCCACAAGAAGGGTATTTGTGGTGCAGTATATCGCTCTTTATTCTCCACAAGAAGGGTCATTTGTGGCGCAGTATGTCGCCCTTTATTCTCCACAAGAAGGGTAATTTGTGGTGCAGTATGTCACCCTTTATTCTCCACAAACAGCATAATTTGTATCGCAGTATATCGCCCTTTATTCTCCACAAACAGCGTAATTTGTGTCACAGTATATCGCCCTTTATTCTCAACAAGATGGGCCATTTGCGGCGTCATAGAACAGGTCGGAGGCTGATTTCCTGCTCCTACTACCTTCTCTTCTAGAAATGTTCTTTCCTTAAGTGTTTCATACTTCAGTAGAATGACAGTACAGAACAGCTCACACCATGATGGGGAATTTCTGCGGCCCGGCTTACACATTGTACTTTTGCTTTGCTTTCAGTAACGCAGCGTGCATCTATATACATCATAGGAGACACTGACCATCTGTTTGCAATCTGTATCGCGTATAATACCAGCTTAATGTTAACTGATTGCATATGTGTTGCTGTACGTGTTCTGCGTAGAAATTCTAGCAGTAGTCTTTTACTTTCTTGTACATTAGATTATTTATTTTGTTATTTGAAACAATAAAATTTATTTTACATCTTTCTTGCCCTTGTTTTTCTTCATTAATGATGATACAGCGCAAGAGTTTGATGGGAAGCGGGACTGGTGAGGTGACAGCTTGAGCTAGGCGCAGGCCGATGACCCCTTTTATTCTTATAGCTGCAGGTTCAGCAAACAGCTGATTTTACCATGAGAAGTCAGCAATGCATTTCCTCTATATACAGTAATACATGGTGGCCATTTAAAAGTATCGATGTTCATGAGCCCACCATAACAAGGCACACTGACGATCTGCGAATAAATCAAATAAGGAGGTCCTCAACATGGTTTCTGGTTATTAAATGGGCTGTCCAGTCACTCTATCATAGAGTCTCTATGTGACTGCAGATTTCAAAACCGAGACAGTGTGGACATCAAGATTTCCCTGTGTGGGTCATGTGGGTCATGTGACTTCATATATGCAATTTGCACACTTGAGGTCACATGCCGACTAGACTCTCCTTTGCTGAAACATTTTTACGCTATCTGAGCAGTTCCTCTTGGAGGATCTTAAAGGAACACTAGGATGTCTGAGAGTTAGGAACAATAGATAACAGAAATACCCCTAATGACAGAATACTAGCAAAAAAAAACAACAGGTAAAGGAGAACCTAAGCATGACAACTGTGAATTCTGTGGAGAATTTGAATTATGGTTGAGTTAGGCCAGTTCACATCATTTTGACACACATCAGTGACCTCATGAAAACTGGAATTCAGGCAGAACCGCTAATGGGGCCGTTGACTATACAGTCATGGCCAAAAGTTTTGAGAATGACACAAATATTAATTTTTACAAAGTCTACTGCTTCACTTTTTCTAATGGCAATTTGCGTATACTCCAGAATGTTATAAAGAGTGATCAGCTTAACAGTAGTGTTGAGCGATACGATACTGCAAATATCGGGTATCGGCCGATATTAGCTGTATCGGGCTTTCGATTCCGAATACCGATATTTTCGTCATATCGGATACCGGAATCGGGATTGTCACTGTCACTGTCTGTGTCCGTCGGGTCGGGTCTGTCACTGTCAGTGTCCGTCGGTCGGGTCTGTCAGGAGTCAGCGGCACTTACCTGGCAGAAGATCTCCGGCGGTCACGGCCTGGACTGCTTCATGGCCGCCATCCTCTTCTCCCCGGCGGTCACATGCAGTTTCTCGCGATAACTGCAGTGACTGCTGGGTAATCCCGGCCGTAAAGCAGTCAGTCCGATGACGTCACCGCCGGGGAAGCAGGTAATCAGCTGTGCTGTGTCGCGATGACAGGCTCTGCCTGTCATTGCGATGTAGCAGAGCTGGATCGTCGTGGGACTGTCGTTACTATGGACTGCGTCGGACAGGTGGTATACTGTCGGTTTGTTTTTTTTCTTTTTTTACAGGAGATCGATGGCGTCGCAGGAATGAGAGTATAATAAAAGAAATGAAAACTGTGTTGTCTCTTTTATTTCATTAAAATACTTTTTTCTTGCTTTGTCTTTTTTTTATGCATTTAATAACTTTGGGATTAATAATGGATCGGTGTCTTATTGACGCCTCTCCATTATTAACGGGCTTATTGTCACCGTGCAATCAACGGTGACATTAACCCCTTATTACCCCGCTTGCCATCGCTACAGGGCAAGTGGGAAGAGCCGGGTAAAGTGCCACAATTGGCACATCTTTTGATGCGCCAAATGTGGGGCTGCTGTAGCCTGGTATTATCAGGCTGTTGAGGGCCAAAATCCATGGGCCTTGACAGTCTTTTAATACCAGGCCGCAGCAGTCTGCATTTTACTTGGCTGGTTAACAAAAATAGGGGGACCCCTACGCCGTTTTTTTTTTCGAGGGGATCCCCTATTTTTGTTAACCAGCCAAGCTAAGCAGACTGCTGTGGCCTGGTATTATCAGGCTTGCAAGGTCCATGGATATTGGATCCTTACCAGCCTGAAAAACCAGGCCTCAGCGGTCTGCTTCATCTGGCTGGTTAACAAAAATAGGGGGGACCCCACGCCAATTTTTTTCGAGGGGATCCCCTATTTTTGTTAATCAGCCAAGATATGCAGACTGCTGTGGCCTGGTATTATCAGGCTGGCAAGGTCCATGGATCTTGGCTCCTTAACAGCCTGAAAATCCAGGCCTCAGCGGTCTGCTTCATCTGGCTGGTTAACAAAAATAGGGGGGACCCCACGCCAATTTTTTTCGAGGGGATCCCCTATTTTTGTTAACCAGTTCCCTCTGACGTCACTGATTGTGTCCCTGGCTGACCTGAAGTGAAAGTGGAAAGCAATCAATTAAACTTTCCACTTCCTCTCCTGTCAGCCAGGAGAGGAACTCATTCATTTGGGGGTTTACTGTGAGGCTGCAGCATTAGCTGCGGTCCCTGCAGTAAACATTAACCCTTTCTGAAGGATTACACCGTGGGACCTGACTGTACATCGGATTGGTAAGAATAATTTTGCTTTATTATTTTATTTTTATTACAGGAAATGGTTTTAGCAGGTAAATAAAATATGGTCAAAAACTGTGTGATTATTTCATTAAACTTCTTTTTTATTAAAGTGTGTGTGTTTGATTTTTCTTTCATACAATAGGATTAATAATTGATAGTTGTCTAATTGACAGCTCTCAATTATTAACCTGGCTTAAAGTGACCTTTCAATTGCAAGGTCATTTTAACCCCTTATTAACCCATTCGCCACCGCTACAGGGCAATGGGAATAGACGGGCAAAGTGCCAGAAAGGGCAAATCTAATTAGAGATTTGCCCTTTCTGGGGTGTCTGGGGGCAGATGTTAGTAGCCGGGGGGGGGCAAAAATAATGGTCCCTCTCTGGGCTATTATTATCTGCCCCCACTCACTGGCTTTGTCTGTCTGGTTGCGAAAATAGGGCGGGAGCCCACGCATTTTTTTTCAGCAATTTTACACCTCATATATATATATACATGTCATTAAATTTGTGACACATATATATATATATATTTATATTTATAGTTCATACACTTCTACATAGTATAATAGCCGCTAATTCAATTGCCGGCTTTTGTGAAAATGCAGAACCCGACATGAAATGACACTTGGTTTACATAGAGTTAACCATGTCTTTTCATGTAGTTTGATATCTGATTTGCACAAACAATTACATGAGTGTAAGTGTGCAAAATTTCACACCTGTAGGGGTTAATTAAAGGTGTAAATTCGTAGCAAAAAAGTCCGTTTTTTTACAACGAATTTACACCTTTAATTAACCCCTACAGGTGTGAAATTTTGCACACATAGACTGATGTAATTGTTTGTGCAAATCAGATAGCAAAGGACATGAAAAGACATGGTTAACCCTATGTACACCAAGTGTCATTTCATGTCGGGTGCTTCTGTCTTTTCACAGAAGCCGGCTTTACCCGGCAATTGAATCAGAGGATATTTTACTATGTAGAAGTGTATAAACTATACATATATGTATATATACATGTCACAATGACATGTATATATATATATATATATATGTATTCTATGTGTGTATATTTAGTGTTTACAAGGAAATAAAGGTTTTTTTTAGTTGCGATATTTTGTTCCCATAGACTTACATGGGACTTCCGGTATCGGAATCGGATATCGGCGATATTTAGTGATATCGGCGATACCATTCCGATCCGATATTTTTAGATATCGAGCAGTATCGCTCAACACTACTTAACAGCAATTACTTGCAAAGTCAATATTTGGCTAGAAAATGAACTTTATCCCCCAAAACACATTTCAACATCATTGCAGCCCTGCTTAAAAGGACCAGCTAACCTCTTTTCAGTGATTGCTCCATTAACACAGGTGTGGGTGTTGATGAGGACATGGCTGGAGATCAATCTGTCATGATTAAGAAAGAATGACACCACTGGACACTTTAAAAGGAGGCTGGTGCTTGGCATCATTGTTTCTCTTCTGTTAACCATGGTTATCTCTAAAGAAACCCCTGCAGTCATCATTGCAATGCACAAAAATGGCCTAACAGGGAAGAGTATCGCAGCTAGAAAGATTGCACCTCAGTCAACAATCTATCGCATCATCAAGAACTTCAAGGAGAGATGTTCCATTGTTGCCAAAAAGGCTTCAGGGCGCCCAAGAAAGACCAGCAAGCGCCAGGACCGTCTCTTAAAAGTGTTTCAGCTGCGGGATCGGGCTACCAGCAGTGCAGAGCTTGCTCAGGAATGGCAGCAGGCAGGTGTGAGTGCATCTGCACGCACTGTGAGGCGGAGACTCTTGGAGCAAGGCCTGGTCTCAAGGAGGGCAGCAAAGAAGCCACTTCTCTCCAGAAAAAACATCATGGACAGACTGATATTCTGCAAAAGGTACAGGCAGTGGACTGCTGAGGACTGGGGTAAAGTTATTTTCTCTGATGAATCCCCTTTTCGATTGTTTGGGACATCAGGAAAACGCCTCATTCGGAGAAGACAAGGTGAGCGCTACCACCAGTCTTGTCTCATGCCAACTGTTAAGCATCCTGAAACCATTCATGTGTGGGGTTGCTTCTCAGCCAAGGGAATCGGCTCTCTCACAGTCTTGCCTAAAAACACAGCCATGAATAAAGAATGGTACCAGAATGTCCTCCAAGAGCAACTTCTCCCAACCCTCCAAGAGCAGTTTGGCGATCAACAATGCCTTTTCCAGCATGATGGGGCATCTTGCCATAAAGCAAAGGTGATAACCAAATGGCTCAGGGAACAAAACATAGAGATTTTGGGTCCATGGCCTGGAAACTCCCCAGATCTTAATCCCATTGAGAACTTGTGGTCAATCATCAAGAGACGGGTGGACAAACAAAAACCTAAAAATTCGGACAAAATTAAAGCATTGATTGTGCAAGAATAGACTGCTATCAGTCAGGATTTGGTCCAGAAGTTGATTGAGAGCATGCCAGGGAGAATTGCAGAGGTCCTGAAGAAGAAGGGTCAACACTGCAAATATTGACTTGCTGCATTAACTCATTCTAACTGTCAATATAAGCTTTTGTTACTCATATGTTTGCAATTATTATATTTATGTCTGTGATAAAAACATCTGTCAAACACACATAAAAACCAGAGGGCAGCAGATCATGTGAAAATATAATATTTGTGTCATTCTCAAAACTTTTGGCCATGACTGTACATTGACTGATGAAACTACAGTCAACCATGTTTTGTGCCAACCTAAATTGCCTGTGAGGACTTACTGGGCCATAGGCTTTAAAAGGAAGGACAATATGACAGGGTGGAGTGGGAATATAGTGAGCTGGGGATGGATATTTGCGTAGTGCGGGGGTTAGGACTGAAGGGGAGGAGAGGTCAGAGGTAGGCTCACGGCGCACCAATATAAAAGGGTCAGCCATTTTAAGTGTGGCAACCATTATCGGTCCCCCAGTATAGTGATAAGAAGCTGTGGACCTGCATTATTAATGTTGAGGAAGTGCTTCAACAATTGAGAAATGCTGCAGGCACATTGGGCACAGACTGGCTTCAGGCATCTGTGCAAGGTCTGCTGCAGCGAGCGGTGACTGGAGTTCCTCAGACTCTACACGAAGGATGTCAGCGGTGGAGATCTTGACCTCCGGCGCTCCTCAGTCTGAAGGTCACCTCCTTGGTCTGGCTCTTTATCAGGAGCCCCTCCGGGGACCCTCCAGCACGGGGTACGAGTCGCAGGGCTGCTGCCTGGTGACCAAGAGCTGGGAGGAATCCTAACAGTCGGCGGGGCCTCCATCGAGGGGAGTAATCGGCCTCCCTCTCTACAAAGGCAGCGAGCGAGGTTCCAGGAGCGAGTGCGGCGAACGTCCTGACCATAGCAGGATTCGCTCAGCGGGGACAGGACAGTGAAGTGAGAGGACGAGGGCCTTAGTACCACGCTCCTCGGTGGGGATCATGCTGCGAGCGGCAGTCGGCCGGCTCCGCCCGCTATACAGCAGCAGCGGTGCAGCTTGATAACGGGCAGTGTCAGGCTGGCCCGGGAGCTGAGAATACTATGGGAACCGCAGGAGCACACATGCAGCGGGCGGCTGGCCCTGTCGGCGGTGCAGGGGGTTTCAATAGCAGGCGGGGAGGGGGTGTCTCAGCACGGGCAGCTGGTAGCTGGCTCTGGTTACCTTATGACAGAAACAACGACGCAGAGAGTCCCTGCACAGTCGACTGGCACAACGCTTGATCACAGCTGGCTGTTTGAGACTCAGGGAGACCCAGGAGCTGCAGAAACTTCAGGACAGCACCATACGACAGGAGCAGGCTTGGGACAGTATCATCAGGATTCCAGATTTTCGGCTTCTGGGATCACAGCACCCAGGCAGCCAGGTGAGACAGCTCAGCTCATTGCTATTAACCCTTCGTTAACCTCCCCTGATTGTAGGAGTCACGATATGTTTTCCGGGGGGGTTGGCAGAGGCATGGAGATAATATAGCATGGTTTGAAAGATTTAGCTAGGTTGTGGGGGTCTGGGGGCTGTCAGGGTGGGGTTTTGCCATCTGCAGCTTGGTTGAGTAGAGCTGGGGCAGGGAGGACGGTGGGTGTTATTGGTGGGTATGGTACACCTGGCTTGGGGTTAGGTGCTTCAGACTTTAGTATGGCAAATGATGTGACATCAATTATTGATAGGTCAGCAGGAGGGGTATCTGGTTAGGGACAACTTACGGGAGAGGGTGGGGAAAAGGAAATAGATGATTCGGTACATTTGGATGACGCAGCAAAGGGTGAGGTTTATGTATGTTTTGAGGGTCCACTGGGGAAATGTGTAAAACAAGAAGTTAAGGAAAAGATTTGGAAAGGGGAGTATGTGGAGATATTTTCGCTGCTGCCACTGGAACGTTTTAATTTGGATAGGGTGAGAAGAGAGCATTCTAAGAGAGAGGATGAGGATAAGAGAAGGTATCGTTTAATTCTCAGAACCTTCTCTAACTGGTTACAGGCATTCGATATTTTACCTAGTGTGATAGGTGGAAAGGCCCCAGAGAACCACTCAGGCCTGTTTTGTTATATGGATGTGTGGAGCCCGGCTGTGCTGAGATTCCCTCATCTCCTGGAAGGGTGCACTGAAGAATTTAACCACTAGATGTCCCAATGCATACACACACCTTCACCCATCCCTAAGACCACCAGAGGGAGCCGTATAGACATATAAAAGGAGGGTGAAGACAGGAAAGAGAGTTCAGTTCAGTCAGACAGGCAGTGAGTCTGAAGCCTGCAGCTCAGCAGTGTGAGTCCATTTCAGTTTAATAGAGTGGAGTCTAGTAGAGTGGAATTGAATCTATTCCTGTCTAGTCAGAGCTGAGACAAGTGAGTAGTCTGCAGATAGAGCAGACGAGTGGAGCTTGCAGCGAGGGACTCCAGAGCTCAAGTTGAGAGCCAGGAGCGTGCCGACGCTCAGAGAGCGGCGAAGAGGCAGCCCACCAACTGCCAGTGTGTGTAATCGTGTGAGGGCCCGAGTAGGCCGAAGGCAAGTGGAAAGAGAAGTAAATGAGGCAGAGGAGCCTTTCCGGGCACACCTCAACGAGTTTTACCGGACGCCGGGGTCTGAGTCTATAGGGATCTTCAAGACCCATAGGAGAACACCGGAGTTCCTGGAGGACTACAGGTCCCATGAGCACCACAGAGCTGATACGTAACAGGGGCCAGAAGGACGGAGTTCAGGCGAGCAGGGCCCTGCAAGCAGGGACACTGTACTTCAAGAAAAGGCCCAATCACAAGGTCAGCCAGGTGCAGGACGGAGACTAAGTTAGGCCCAGCTTCATGCAGGCCAGGACTTTATTACAGTAAGGCAAGGAACAGGAGGCCACACACCTACTCAGTGGGAGAATCTGGATGTGCACCCTTCACCCTACAGTGCTCCGGGGAGTGCCTGCAACATCTTCAGTAAAGGTACAAAAGTGACTTGTGTGTGTGTCCCTCTTCTTACCCCTAACTCCCGGGTCCCCGTCCGTCCTGCATCCCTACACATCTAGCTGCCCTGAAGGACTCAGCCTCACCTATGGGAGGCCTAACACCTATAGCTGCACAACACCAACCCTTCAGTGGATCTGCACCGCAGCGCTGGTCACCCTGACCAGGTACCACAGGTGGCGTCACGAATCCCCATACCAACATTCAATTCCCCTGTAAATATCCCACATTTATGGGTGAGCGCCCAGGGCCATGGACCGAGCTGTGTTGCCGTTGTGGAGCTCAGCTGTGCCTGGAATCTTATTTCCCGGAGGGATGCACTGAAGGTAATGACCACAAGAGACGTGATATTCATTCACACACCTTCACCAATCCCTAGAGCCACCAGAGGGAGCCTTTTCAGAGTATATAAGGATGGTGAAGACACTGAAGAGCAGACAGTCTAGACAGTCTAGTCAGAGGGCTGCAGCCTGCAGTTTCACCTCATAGACTAGAGCAGAGTTCAGTGTAGTTGGTGATTCTACACAGAAGTGAGAAGTTGTTAGTTCTCTTAGAGAGTGGAGAGTTAGCTCTTGGAGTGAGCACAGATCAGTGAGTCTGCAAAGCCAGGTGCAGGTCAGACGGTGAATCCTGATAGCCGCTTCAGACAGATTTTAGAAAGAAAGAGGGAAAGAGAACAGCAGTTATTGAACGAACCTTAAGACTGCAGCTTTGAGCTAAGTTCAACGTGTGGAGGCTAGTACCAGTGGAAAGATAGCCACTTCAGCCTAGTCAGAACTGAGTCAACTGAGCGCAGTTCAGTGAGCAAGCGTGCCGATGCTTTGAGAGCGGTGAAGAATAAAGGAGAAGAATCAGCCATCTACTGCTAGTGTGATTATGTTAAAGGTCGGAGTAGGACGAAAGGCGAGTGGAAGTGAAGAAGAGAGTAACAGAGGTGGAAACAGCATTGATAGCTTACCTCTACTCTGAATACCGGCACCGGGTCCGAGCTTGCTAGAATCTACACGACTAGTAGGAGATACCGGAGACCCTGCGGGACTTCAAGTTCGCAGGGGCCCACAAGTGTTGATACGTAACCGGGGTCAGGAAGACAGGAGTCTGGCAGGTATCGCCATTAGAGACTGTGTCTTTCCAAGAGAAGGCCCTACCACAAAGTCAGCCGGGCGTCTAAAGTTGAAGACAGAGTTAGGCCTCGTTTCACACAGGTCAGAAACTCACATTACAGGAGTAAGGAGGCCCTACACCTACTCAGTGGGAAGAACTGGACGTGCATCCTTCACCCTGCCAGCACCCTGGGACGTGCCTGCAATAACATCTTCAGTAAAGGTACAGAAAGAGACTTTTGTGTGTGTGTTCACATTATTGCTCCTACGGCTGAACTCCCCTCCACGATCCTGCACCCCTACACCGCCATCTACCCTGAGGGACCCAGTCTTGCCTGTGGAAGACTTAACACCTTGCTGCCCAGAAACAACCCCTCAGTGGATTTACACAGCAGCGCTGGTCACACTGACCAGGTACCACAGGTGGCGTCACGAATTTCTACAAACCTTATAATCCCCTGTAAATATCCCCCTTTTCAGTGAGCGCCCAGGGCCACGGACCGAGCTGTGTTGCCGTGACATCCCCCATAGAAGTGAACGGGCTCGGTGCCGAGTACCCCACGGCCCTGGCGGGCGACTCACCGTGACATCCCCTTTAGAAGTTATTAGGCTCGGATCCGAGTACCCCACTGCTCTGGGAGGGTGGCTCATCTAACTTTGGCATCACGAACAGGATTGCGTGCCCTGCAGCAACGGAGTAATTTGTGCCCGTTGCCACCGGGTACTGTGTGCCTTAATGAAAGACTGTGTTTTGTATTGTGGTGAAGATTTCCCGCCATTGCCTGCTATTTACAGCGCTACCGCACAAAAAAACTAGTGGGCGTACCTGCAAAAGCGCGCTGAGTCCTGGACACGCCCCCAGCGCTGACGCGGCGGCAGGTCCTGCAGAGAGCTTTAGTGAACGCTCTGACGTCAGAGCGCCGGCGACGCAGGTCCTTCTAGAAACTGTGCCCAGAGAAAGCTGCGGCCTACAGGAGAAGGTAGGCCACGTTTTACTAGGGGGGGTGCAGAGATGTCGCAGCAGCGGGCAGACAGCGCGGCCCAGGCCGACCGCCCCAATAACCTACCCACAGGCGCTGCCACGCAGGCTGAAAACGCTGGCCCCTCACATGGGCCTGTGGCCCCGATAGTACCGCTGACACTGCCATATATGCCCGGAGCAAAGTGGCTTCCCCAGTACAGCGGCAAGCCAGACACCCTGTCAGGGTTCAAGCGAAAAATATGCAGCATACTGGACATGTACTCAATGTCAGAGAAGCAGAAAGCTGCAGTGGTAGTGGGACAATTGACTGGTGCTGCAGAGAGAGAAGTAGAGACATAGTCAGCTGCAGACCAGGAATCAGTGCTTGCAATTTTCTTAAAGCTACAGACTATCTTTGAGGACCGCACCGAAACAGACCTCCGCATGAGGCTCTTCCAATGTTCTCAAAAACCGGAGGATAGCATTCGGGACTACGCCTGCCGATTACAAGGGGCAATGCGAGCTCTCAGACAGGTTAACCCCATAAGTGTCACTAATGAAGATAAAATGTTAAAAGAACAATTTGTACGGGGACTGAGGTCCCAAGCGGAAAGTAGGACTGTGCACTAGTTGTCCTTGGATCATCCTGACGCTACTTTTGATGCCCTTAAGGATATGGCTGTAAAAGGACTGCGGCCCTGGAAACGCCCGAGATGGCAACCCAGCGTCACCCGGGTGAGACCACTCTAATGAAAGCAGCATCCACCTTCTCCCCGCTGGTTGCTGAAGCCAAAACGCAGGTGGCGCCCCCTACTGAGCTGGACTGTCTACGCTCAGAAATGCGCCAGCTGACCAAAAACCTGGCCACTGCAATGAGTGCCCTGCAACTGCGGACGGAACTGGAGACGGAAAGAAAGATCCTGCTAGCCGACTGCCCTGAGGATGTCCCCTGGATGAGCCGGAGGAGAAGGAGGACAACGCCACCCCCAGGAAGGACCAACGACCAGCACCAACCTCGCCGAGGGATCGTCTGCTACCGCTGCCTGAAGGAAGGTCACATCGCACGACAGTGTCCTTTAAACGAGCAAATCCTGGGTCTGAGGGCCAACACCCAGGAATAGACTCATCAGGCCCCTCAAACTGGAACCGCAGGTTTGTGGGAGGAAGACCATACCTGTCCATCATACTGGACGGGATCGCAATCCCTGCCCTGCTGAACACCGGATCTCAGGTAACCATCATACCTGATGTCCTTTACAATAGATACTGGTCCATGGACGGTCTCCAACCCCCAAACCCCAACCTTGCAGTATACGCCTCTAATGGCCTCCCTCTTGACTTACTTGGGGCTAAGAACGTAGACGTAAAAGTGGGGAGAGTGGAGCTAAAGGATCAGGGACTTCTTGTAGTGAAGACTGTTAATGAGGAAAATGGATTGAATGTGGTTTTAGGCACTAACATTATTAGTAACTGTTTGGAGGAGGTTGTGTTTTTACTCCAACAGCTCGCCGATGTTGCCAGACCAAAGCAAAAGGGAGCGATCCAGAAGGAGATCCGGGCCCTGATGTGCCAGCAGCAAGTGAAACTGACCGGTGGTGAGATTGGTAATGTACGGGTAACAGACCCGAACCCCATTGTGATACCCCCAATGAGTGAAATGCTTATTTGATGTAGAGCAGCAATAGGTCTGAGAGTACAGAACTACCAAGCAGTAGTAGAGCCCCATTGTTCAGAACACAGACCTACACTCTTGACTGCCAGAGGGGTAGTGGAGGTACATAATGGGAGGGTGCCAGTGCGTCTTCTCAACTGTGGAGAGGATGAAGTTAAATTACCACGTTATGCCACTGTTGCTAACTTACATGCTGTGGATAATAACTGCATTCACCCGACGGAGCCCTTAACCTCCCCACAACCAGTGGAAGATAATGGCCCGACCACCAAGGTGGAGGATTGGTGTCAACAGCTCCATGTCGGGACGGACACCACTTCAGCCCACCAGAAACAGGGAGTACATCGAGTAGTTCAGGAGTACGCACAGGTATTCAGCAAACACCCACTTGACTTTGGGAAGATAAAAGGGGTCCAACATCTCATCCCCACAGGCAATCATCCCCCCATTAAGGAACGGTACAGGCCTATACCACCAGCACACTACCAGAAAGCCAAGGAGATGTTGCGTGACATGAAGGAAGCAGCAGTGATAAGGGATAGTTGTAGTCCCTGGGCAGCACCTCTAGTTCTAGTCAGGAAAAAGGATGGAAGCATGAGAATGTGTGTAGATTACAGACAAGTAAATCGCATTACACATAAAGATGCATACCCTTTACCACGCATTGAGGAATCCCTAGCTGCCTTGAAGTCTGCTAATTACTTTTCCACCCTTGACCTCACTAGTGGGTACTGGCAAGTAGCTGTGGCTGAGGAGGATCGGGAGAAGACGGCTTTCACCACCCCGATGGGACTCTGTGAGTTCGACAGGATGCCGTTTGGACTCAGCAGTGCCCCTGAAACGTTCCAGAGAGTGATGGAGAGCTGCCTGGGACATCTCAACTTCGAAACTGTGTTACTGTACCTGGATGACATAATTGTGTACTCCAAGATGTATGAAGATCACTTGAAGCACCTGGCGGAGTTATTCGAGTCACTGTCCAAGTATGGGATGAAACTGAAGCCTTCGAAGTGCCACCTGCTCAAACAAAAAGTACAATATCTGGGACATATTGTCAGCTCAGAAGGAGTAGCGCCAGACCCCGAGAAGGTCACCGCCATCCAGAAATGGCTGGAGCCGAAGAACCTCAAAGAGGTGCGTCAGTTCCTGGGACTGACAGGATACTACCGGAGGTTTGTGAAGGACTACACCAAGAAAGCAGCGCCTCTGCAAGACCTCCTGGTGGGACAGTCCCTAAAGAGCAGGAACTCTCCATTCCACTGGGGTAAAGAACAGGCTGAGGCATTCAAAGAAATGAAGGAGATTCTGACAGGTGATGAGATCTTAGCCTACCCTGACTACAGTCAACGGTTCCTGCTGTATACCGATGCCAGCAATGAAGGATTGGGAGCGGTCCTCAGTCAGAAGCAAAATGGCCTGGAGAAAGTCATCGCCTATGCAAGCAGGAAGCTTGGCCCGACTGAGAGGAACCCCAGAGAACTACAGCAGCTTCAAGTTGGAGTTCTTGGCACTGGTCTGGGCCATTACAGAAAGGTTCAAGCACTACCTAGCCTCTAGCAAGTTTACGGCTTACACTGACAATAACCCATTAACGCATCTGGAAACAGCCAAGCTGGGGGCCATGGAGCAACGATGGATGGCTCGGTTGTCAAACTACCAATTCACAATCAAGTACCGAGCGGGCCGCAAGAATGCCAACGCTGATGCTCTATCCAGGATGCCTCATGAGTCGGACACAGAGGAAGAAGTGGATGATCTGGAAGAGATTGAACTACCTGCCTTTCACAGGAATGGGATGATCCACGAGCAACAAGCCTGCAGGAGGCCGCGTGGTAAGACGTTAAATCCTTTACCTCACCACAGCTGGAAGGAGACTCAGGACAGCGATCCAGTTGTCAGCCGTATAAAGGAGCTGATAACTCAGGAAGGCTACTCCTTGGAGAAGGATGCGTCTCCACAAGCAAAGCAGCTGTGGAATGAGAGAAGCCAGCTGTTTATCTATCGTGAGAAGCTGTGCCTGAGGTACATCAATCCAAGAACCCACGAGATGGTTTGGCAGATAGTAGTTCCCAGAGCAGACATCCAGATGGTGTTGGAAGCCTACCACAATCAAGCGGGGCACTTTGGCTGGAAGAAGCTGGAGACCCTGTTGAAGTGTCGTTTCTATTGGGTGGGAATGCGCAGCTCCATTGAGAGGTGGTGCCAAAACTGTGGACCCTGTGGCCTCAGAAGAAAAGACTACAGCAGTTAGAAGGCACCCCTACAACTGTCACGCTGTCTAGCAGATGTATAAATATATAATGTCAGTAATCTATCAAGTGGGACAACATTCTATATAACATATAAATAGGTAACATTAACATGTATATATAGCATAGTATTACCTGACATAATATCCTGTGGGTCAATACTGAATCCTTTTCACGCTGTCTCTGGCTAGAGGTGGACCGGGGTCTATGCTGACCCTAAACTGGAGTCCTGACTAGTCCCTCTACCTGGAGGTACTGTTAATGGTACAGAGGTCCAGGCCACCAGCGTAAACCCTGTCTCCTATAAATCCCTGACCACTGTAATCTAGTCCTTAGAAGGACCCTGATTACCACCATAGGGAATGGACAGGTAAAGGTTAACAAACAGTATAGACAAACGAGACAGACAGGGGATAAAGTAAATACTGTCTTGCATACAACATTAAAACACAGAGGGAACACCAAAGGTCTAGGAGATAAACTATAAGCAAGGTGAGGAGAAACAACAAAAGAGCTCTTAGCTTAAGTCTTCTCAGAACCGATCCTATCTGCAGTCTGTATGAATGCTTTCACTGGCATCTAACCAGCAGACTGGCAGCTATATAAAGGAAGCTAATTAGAACATAATCAAAAGCAGCCGGGCGAGGCTGGACCTAGTCTTAGCAAAGAGCTAGGTAAAATTAACTCCCTCATTACCAAACACAAAGAAACAGCATCTCAGCTGCGAGAAGTCAGAATGTGCAATCGCGACAATCTTCGTGGCGATGCACCCATGACAGTACCCCCCCTTCTACGAGGGGCCTCCGGACCCTCAGGGCCAGGTCTGTCCGGGTAAGTCGTGTGGAAGGTCCGAACCAATCGATCTGCGTTAATCTCAGACGCAGAGACCCACGTCCTCTCCTCAGGACCATATCCCTTCCAATGAACCAAATACTGAAGGGACCGGCGATTCAGACGTGAGTCAATGATCTTCAACACTTGAAATTCTAAGTTACCATTGACCACCACTGGAGGAGGAGGTAGAAGTGACGGTATAACTGGCGCCACGTACCTCTTAAGCAACGATTTGTGGAATACATTATGGATTTTAAACGTAGGAGGGAGGTCCAGACGAAATGCCACAGGATTAATTATAGAACTGATCCTGTATGGACCGATGAACCTGGGACCCAGTTTCCAGGAGGGAACTTTGCGTTTTATATTCTTGGTAGACAACCACACCAGATCGTTCACACCTAGGTCCGGACCAGACACTCTCCTCCTATCAGACCTCCGCTTGAAACAGTTCCCCATAGCACTCAGACCATTCAGCACTCCTCTCCAAACTGAAGCAAGTGACGACGAGAATCGTTCCTCCTCAGGAACCCCAGATGGACGGGTATGTGGGGTCTTAGAGCGAGCACAAACTCCACAGGACGCGACAAAAGTTATTACCTCTTTATTTAAGTTAGGCCACCAAAACCGGCGAGAAAGGAGATCCACAGTTGCTTTACTCCCTGGATGTCCTGCTAAAGCAGAACTATGATGTGCCTCGATAACTTTTTGTCTTAACTGATTAGGAACAAACAGTTTCCCTGGAGGTCCTACAGGGGCGTCCCCCTGAGCCTCCAACACCTCCTCCTCAAGCTCAGAGCACACAGCCGACACCACCACTCCTTCCTGAAGGATAGGAACGGGTCATCCGTCTTTCCGGCCCCTGGGAAACTACGAGATAAGGCATCAGGAAGCAATTTTATTGAGCAGTCATACGTGCGATGAGGAGGTAACTTTTGACACCCCCCCTCTGAGAACATCTCCCCAAAGTCCTCCAGAAAAGGAGGCAAAGTCCTAGGCACGACCGCACCGATGACCGTGTTCATGCAGTTATTCTTGCAAAATTCACCCCACTGGCTTATCTTTCTGGATTGCCAATCAATCACTGGGTTATGTTTAGCCAACCAGGGAAGTTCCAACACAATAAGAGTAGGAAGACCCTCCAACACATAACAAGACAACTGTTCTTTATGTATTGCCCCTACACGAAGGTCTATGTTATGAACAGCTTGTACAAAGCTACCTTGACCGAGAGGTCTGGCGTCAATAGAAAGTATAGGGATCGGTTTGGCCAATACACTCAGTTGCATACCTTGCACCTGGGCAAACCGAGCGTCCACCATATTAGCCCCAGACCCACTATCAAGAAGAACAGAAATCCTCTCAACTCTCGCACCAACCACCACCTCCGCAGGCACGAGAAATTGAGACGGACCTGGGGACAAATACCTACTCCCAGGTTGTCGTCCACCACACAACCTGGGATTAACAGTTTTTCGGTGACTTTTTTGCTCAATGAGGCACGGGAGGGACACCCCCCAACAAAATGTCCCTCTCTCCCGCAGAAGAAACACCTTCTTGTCTTGCGGCACACCGCCGATTCCCTCCTACAAAATGATGTCCCACCCAACTGCATAGGTTCCTCAGAACAGACCAGGGGAACCTCCATATAAGGGACTTTAGTAGTGGGTGGAGTAATAACAGGGGGCGGAGTTACCTCGCACCTCCCCCGAAGCCGTCTATCAATACGAATAGCAAGGGCCATAGCAGCCTCCAGTGACGGAGGAGAATCATACTGAGCCAAAACATCTTTTAATTTGTCAGATAACCCTTGACAAAACTGGCTCCTAAGAGCTGGGTCATTCCACTGAGTATCTGTGGCCCATCTACGGAACTCAGAAGAAAATTCCTCCGCCGAACGATCTCCCTGCTGTATCCTACGTAACTTCGTTTCAGCAAGGGAGACCCGATCCGTGTCATCATACACCAGCCCCAGGGCAGCAAAAAATCGATCTACTGACTGGAGGGCCGGGGAGTCCGGAGGAAGAGAGAATGCCCAGGATTGAGGGTCCCCTTGTAAGAGCGAGATGACAATTCTCACCCTCTGCTCTTCACTCCCCGATGACCGAGGCCGCAGCCGAAAGTATAATTTACATGCCTCCCGGAAGGTAAAAAATTTGTCCTGCCCACCAGTGAACCTGTCAGGGAGAGCAACCTTAGGTTCAGATCTGGTTTGCTCCGGGGGGACAAAACCTTGGACTTAATGTCCGTAAGCTCCATGGACAACCTCTGCAACTGCTGGGCAAGCTGGGCTACTGGATCCATGGTAGCTGGGGAGAATCTTTAGTTTGGCCGGTGAAAATGTCACGCTGTCTAGCAGATGTATAAATATATAATGTCAGTAATCTATCAAGTGGGACAACATTCTATATAACATATAAATAGGTAACATTAACATGTATATATAGCATAGTATTACCTGACATAATATCCTGTGGGTCAATACTGAATCCTTTTCACGCTGTCTCTGGCTAGAGGTGGACCGGGGTCTATGCTGACCCTAAACTGGGGTCCTGACTAGTCCCTCTACCTGGAGGTACTGTTAATGGTACAGAGGTCCAGGCCACCAGCGTAAACCCTGTCTCCTATAAATCCCTGACCACTGTAATCTAGTCCTTAGAAGGACCCTGATTACCACCATAGGGAATGGACAGGTAAAGGTTAACAAACAGTATAGACAAACGAGACAGACAGGGGATAAAGTAAATACTGTCTTGCATACAACATTAAAACACAGAGGGAACACCAAAGGTCTAGGAGATAAACTATAAGCAAGGTGAGGAGAAACAACAAAAGAGCTCTTAGCTTAAGTCTTCTCAGAACCGATCCTATCTGCAGTCTGTATGAATGCTTTCACCGGCATCTAACCAGCAGACTGGCAGCTATATAAAGGAAGCTAATTAGAACATAATCAAAAGCAGCCGGGCGAGGCTGGACCTAGTCTTAGCAAAGAGCTAGGTAAAATTAACTCCCTCATTACCAAACACAAAGAAACAGCAACTCAGCTGCGAGAAGTCAGAATGTGCAATCGCGACAATCTTCGTGGCGATGCACCCATGACAACAACGCATCAAGACGTCTCGACCCTTAGAAATCGTGGCCCTGGACCATGTCAAGTTGTCACCCAGCCGGTCAGGATACTCCTATGCCCTGAACATGGTGGATCACTACTCGCCCCTGTCAAATATCTGACGGCAGAGACAGCAGCAAAGACGTTCCAAGCGTATTTCTGCAGACCACATGGATAGCTTGAGCAGGTGCTAACTGACCAAGGCCCAGCCTTTGAGGCTGAATTGTTCAAAGAGTTCTGTCACTTGTACGGATGTAAGAAGATAATAACCACACCGTACCACCCCCAAACTAATGGTTTCTGTGAAAACATGAATCACATCGTCATTGATCTGCTGAAGACTGTACCACTTGAAGAGAGAAAACAGTGGCCAGACCTACTACCTGACCTGGTAGATCTGTACAATCACATACCTGTGAGTTCCACCAATTGCACCCCAGATTACCTCATGCAGGCAAGACCAGGAAAGCTGCCCATGGATCTGGAGCTTGGTGTTGTAGAACCAGAAGCGGATGTGACTACTGGAGACTGGGATATGACCAGACATGAGCAGTACAGAAAAGTACAGGCCTGTGTTGTAGACAGTCTCACCAGGGTAAGAGACAAGCAAGAGACTCGCTACAACAAGTGTGCACCAGCAGAACCCTTCACACCTGGTGAAGTTGTGCTGAAAAGAAAAAGAAGGATGCACAAACTCGACGATCAATTGGAAAAAGAGCCCTACACTGTGTTGAATTCAAGGTTTGATAACCAGAAAACATGTCTAATCAGTAAAGATGGAGGAAGAACGACCACAACTGTATCCAGAGATCACCTAAAGTTGTGTCCAGATCTGCTAAAGCCCCAAGAAGAAGTTCCTTTCATCCCTTCGGAAGAACCTGAAGAAAAGGTAATACATACGGAATTAGGAGATTTTCCAGCGGATTGGCCTAGAATCGGAGAAGCCGTTATCATCCCTGTACTCCAATTCTATCAACCACAAGAAGAACCTCTACAGCAAGTTGAGCCGATTGCCGCAGCAGTCAGTTCCAGAGGAACCTGCTCCAGCAGAATCCCAAGAAGCAGAATCCCAAGAAGTCGAACCTGTTGAAGAAGAATCCCAGGAAGAAGAATCCCCTGCAGAAATCGAGCCAAATGGCCCAGCCCATGGTATACTTGCCAGTCCTCTAGAAAGATTAAGGCAATTCTATAACCTACCAGCATGTAGGGCAAACAGGGAAACTGCTACCTCCCAGGTCACTGCACCACGCAGGTCAGAACGTAGCAAAAAAGGACAAATCCCTGCTAGGTTTAGAGTCTAGTTCACCCCTTGGCAGATGTATATAGTTAATCTAGAGCCATTGTATATAAATGTAAAATATATTATTATTGCTATTGTGCCTTACTAGTTTGTTTTTCCGTTTGATTGCAATTCAAGTGAAATGGACATTATTTTACTTGTTTTTCCCATTATCGCTCAGAGCAATCTTTTCCAAAAGAGACTAGGACTTTTCAGATTGCTCATATCCTAATTGTTATCGTATATGTATATAGTTATTTATTTCCTGAAACCGTACAAGAGTGCCTTACCTCCTGAAAGGGAAGATATATTGTTTAATGTTTTGTTTTTTTTCTAAAAATGTCTTTCAGCCCGGGAGTGCTGAATTGTACTAGGGGGGAATGTGGAGCCCAGCTGTGCTGAGATTCCCACATCTCCTGGAAAGGTGCACTGAAGGATTTAACCACTAGAGGTCCCAATGCGTACACACACCTTCACCCATCCCTAAGACCACCAGAGGGAGCCGTATAGACATATAAAAAGAGGGTGAAGACAGGAAAGAGAGTTCAGTTCAGTCAGACAGGCAGTGAGTCTGAAGCCTGCAGCTCAGCAGTGTGAGTCCATTTCAGTTCAATAGAGTGGAGTCTAGTAGAGTGGAATTGAATCCATTCCAGTCTAGTCAGAGCTGAGACAAGTGAGTAGTCTGCAGATAGAGCAGACGAGTGGAGCTTACAGCGAGGGACTCCAGAGCTCAAGTTAAGAGCCAGGTGCGTGCCGACACTCAGAGAGCGGCGAAGAGGCAGCCCACCAATTGCCAGTGTGTGTAATCGTGTGAGGGCCAGAGTAGGCCGAAGGCAAGTGGATAGAGAAGTAAATGAGGCAGAGGAGCCTTTCCGGGCTCACCTCAACGAGTATTACCGGACGCCGGGGTCCGAGTCTATAGGGATCTTCAAGACCCATAGGAGAACACCGGAGTTCTTGGAGGACTACAGGTCCCAGGAGCACCACAGAGCTGATACGTAACAGAGGCCAGAAGGACGGAGTTCAGGCGAGCAGGGCCCTGCAAGCAGGGACACTGTACTTCAAGAAAAGGCCCAATCACAAGGTCAGCCAGGTGCAGGACGGAGACTAAGTTAGGCCCAGCTTCATGCAGGCCAGGACTTTATTACAGTAAGGCAAGGAACAGGAGGCCACACACCTACTCAGTGGGAGAATGTGGATGTGCACCCTTCACCCTACAGTGCTCCGAGGAGTGCCTGCAACATCTTCAGTAAAGGTACCAAAGTGACTTGTGTGTGTGTCCCTCTTCTCTATACAAGTCACTGGTGCGACCACACTTAGAATACTGTGTACAGTTCTGGTCTCCGGTGTATAAGAAAGACATAGCTGAACTGGAGCGGGTGCAGAGAAGAGCGACCAAGGTTATTAGAGAACTAGGGGCTGCAATATCAGGACAGGTTATTACTCTTGGGGTTATTTAGTTTGGAGAAATTAAGGCTTAGGGGTGATCTTATTACAATGTATAAATATATGAGGGGACAGTACAAAGACCTTTCTAATGATCTTTTTACTCTTAGACCTGTGACGGGGACAAGAGGGCATCCTCTACGTCTGGAGGAAAGAAGGTTTAGTCATAATCACAGATGCAGATTCTTTGCTGTAAGAGCAGTGAGACTATGGAACGCCAAGCCGTCTAATGTTGTGATTCCCTACTAAAATTTAAGAAGGGACTGGATGCCTTTCTTGAAAAGTATAATATTACAGGCTATATTCACTAGTTTCCTTGATATTGCGTTGATCCAGGGAGCTAGTCTGATTGCCGTATGTGGAGTCGGGAAGGAATTTTTGTTCCCCAATGTGTAGCTTACTGTTTGCCACTTGTTTTTTTTTGCCTTCCTCTGGATCAACATGTTAGGGCAGGTTAATATAGGATATGGGTTGAACTAGATGGACTTAAAGTCTTCCTTCAACCTTAATAACTATGTTACTATGTTACCCCTAACTGCCGGGTCCCCGTCCGTCCTGCATCCCTACACATCTAGCTGCCCTGAAGGACTCAGCCTCACCTGTGCGAGGCCTAACACCTATAGCTGCACAACACCAACCATTCAGTGGATCTGAACCGCAGCTCTGGTCACCCTGACCAGGTACCACAGGTGGCGTCACGAATCCCCATACCAACATTCAATTCCCCTGTAAATATCCCACATTTATGGGTGAGCGCCCAGGGCCACGGACTGAGCTGTGTTGCCGTGACATCCCCTTTAGAAGTTATTAGGCTCGGATCTGAGTACCCCACTGCTCTGGGAGGGCGGCTCAGATGCGATTGGGGAAACTTATAGGGTATATGGAGGGCTTAGGTATGATGAGCAATTTTGTCAGCGGAAAATGGTCTAGTATCCACTGGGATCATAAAGATATAGCCCTACTGATGAGGGTAACAGCCCCTATTAGATTGGGGAAAGGAGGTAAGTCATTTCCAGGTGGCATCAGGGGTTTGGGACAGTCAGGGCACTTGGTGGAAATTCAAAAAAGGGCTGTATTTCTCATTCAATGAGGGGTCATGCAAATTTGGGAACAAGTGTAAATTTAAACATGAGTGTTCATCATGTGGAGACAATCATGGGGCAGCAAAGTGTTTTAAGGGAGGAAGACAGAGGGGAAGCGATAGTATTGAAAAAAGCGGTGACTCCAGTGAGTCTGGACGAAACGGAGCGCTTCCTAAATAAATATCCTGATGGGGTGGCGGCCACTTTGTTGAGAGAAGGTTTTAAGTATGGTTTCAGGATACCTTTTGCTGATGTTAAGGTCCAGTTATCTACAAAGAATTTAAAGTCGGCTTAACAATTCCCCGAGGTGGTTTCGGGGAAATTATATAAAGAAGTGGCTCTTGGTAGGATGGCTGGACCATTTGTGTTGGCTCACCTTAGTAATTTGAGGGTTTCACCGCTTGGAGCGATACCAAAAAAGGAGCCTAATAAATTTAGGTTGATTCACCACCTTTAATTTCCAAAAGGATCATCAGTGAATGATGGGATTGATCCTCAGTTATGTTCTGTGTTGTACACATCATTTGATGCCGCTATGGATTGGGTACGGTTGTGTGGAAAAGGGGCATGGTTGGCAAAAACAGACATTGAGGCGGCATTTCGTTTGTTGCTGGTACATCCTGATAGCATGCATTTGTTGGGTTGTTTTTGGGAGGTGGGTTTCTTTGTTGATCGTTGTTTTCCCATGAGCTGTTCACTGTCGTGTGCATATTTTGAGACGTTTAGTACGTTTTTGGAATGGGCGGTTAACCCCTTCACCCCCAAGGGTGGTTTGCACGTTAATGACCGGGCCAATTTTTATAATTCTGACCACTGTCTCTTTATGAGGTTATAACTCTGGAACGCTTCAACGGAACTTCGCGATTCTGAGATTGTTTTCTCGTGACATATTGTACTTCACGTTACAAGTATAATTTCTTCGATTTAACTTGCGTTTATTTTTGAAAAAAACACAAATATGGCGAAAATTTTGAAAATTTTGCAATTTTCAAACTTTGAATTTTTTTTCCCTTAAAACAGAGAAATATGTCACACAAAATAGTTAAGAAATAACATTTCCCACATGTCTACTTTACATCAGCACAATTTTGGAACCAAAATTTTTTTTTGTTAGGAAATTATAAGGGTTAAAAGTTGACCAGCGATTTCTCATTTTTACAACAAAATTTACAAAGCCATTTTTTTTAGGGACCACCTCACATTTGAAGTCACTTTGAGGGGTCAATATGACAGAAAATACCCAAAAGTGACACCATTCTAAAAACTGCACCCCTCAAGGTACTCAAAACCACATTCAAGAAGTTTATTAACCCTTCAGGAGCTGAAGCAACGTGGAAGGAAAAAATTAATATTTAACTTTTTAGCCACAAAAATTATCTTTTACAAACTTTTTTTTATTTTCACAAGGGTAAAAGGAGAAAATGGACAGATAAGGTTGTTGTGCAATTTCTCCTGAGTACGCCAATACCCCATATGTGGGGGAAAACCACTGTTTGGGCACACGGCAGAGCTCGTAAGGGAAGGAGCGCCGTTTGACTTTTTCAAACTAAAATTGGCTGGAATTGAGATTGGATGCCATGTCGCGTTTGGAGAGCCCCTGATGCAGCTAAACAGTGGAAACCTCCCACAAGTGACACCATTTTGGAAACTAGACCCCTAAGGAACTTATCTAGATCTGTTGTGAGCACTTTGAACCCAAAGTGTTTCACAAAAGTTTATAATGCCTGGGTGTGAAAAAAAAAACAAAACAATTTTCCACAAAAATGATTTTTTTGTCCCAAATTTTTGATTTTTCCCAAGGAAATTGGACCCCAAAAGTTGTTGTCCAATTTGTCCTGAGTACGCTGATACCCCATATGTGGGGGGGGGGAAACTGTTTGGGCGCACGGCAGGGCTTGGAAAGGAAGCAGTAACGTTTTGGAATGCAAACATTGATGGGGTTCATGTTCCGTTCGTAGTGCCCCAGATGAGCCTAAACAGTGGAAACCCCCACAAGTGACCCCATTTTGGAAGCTAGACCCCCTAAGGAACTTATCTAGATCTTTGGTGAGCACTTTGAACCCCCAATTGCTTCACACAAGTTTATAATGCCCGGGCATGAAAATAAAAAATCCTATTTTTTTCCCACAAAAATTATCTCTTAGTCACTAATTTTTTATTTTCCCATAGGTAACAGGAGACATTGGACCACAAAATTTGTTGTTCAATTTGTCCTGAGTACGCTGATACCCCATATGTGGGGGGGAACCACTGTTTGGGCACATGGCAGAGCTCGGAATGGAAGGAGCACCATTTGACTTTTTCCAACCAAAATTGGCTGGAATTGAGATTGGACGCCATGTTGCATTTGGAGAACCCCTGATGTGCCTAAACAGTGGAAACCCCCCACAAGTGACCCCATTTGGGAAACTAGACCCCCTAAGGAACTTATCTAGATCTTTGGTGAGCAATTTGAACCCCCAAGTGCTTCACACAAGTTTATAACGTAGAGTCGTAAAATTAAAAAATCATATTTTTTCCACAAAATTGATCTTTTCACCCCAATTTTTATTTTCCCAAGGGTAACAAGACTCCAAAAGTTATTGTGCAATTTGTCCTGAGTGCGCTGATACCCCATATGTGGGAGTAAACCACTGTTTGGTTGCATGGCAGAGTTTGGAAGGGAAGGAGCGCCGTTTGACTTTTTCAACGCAGAATTGGCTGGATGCCATGTCGTGTTTGGAGAGCTCCTGATCTGCCTAAACAGTGGAAACCCCCCACAAATGACACCATTTTGGAAACTAGACCCCTCAAGAAACTTATCTAGATGTGTGGTGAGCACTTTGAACCCCAAAGTGCTTCACAGAAGTTTATAACGTACAGCCGTAAAAATAAAAAATCTCTTTTTTTTTTTTTTACAAAAATGATTTTTTCGCCCCCAATATTTTATTTTCACAAGGGTAACAGGAGAAATTGGACCCCAAAAGTTGTTGTCCAATTTGTCCTGAGTATGCTGATACCCAATATGTGGGAGTAAACTACTGTATGGGCGCACGTCGGGGCTCGGAAGGGAAGTAGTGACGTTTTGGATTGCAGACTTTGATGGAATGGTCTGGGGGAGTCATGTCGCATTTGGAGAGCCCCTGATGCACCTAAACAGTGGAAACCCCCCACAAGTGACCCCATTTTGGAAAATATTCCCCACAAGGAACTTATCTAGATGTGTGGTGAGCACTTTGAACCCCGAAGTGCTTCACAGAAGTTTATAACGTACAGCCGTAAAAATAAAAAATCCTTTTTTTTTTACAAAAATGATCTTTTCGCCCCCAATATTTTATTTTCACAAGGGTAACAGGAGAATTTGGACCCCAAAAGTTGTTGTCCAATTTGTCCTGAGTACGCTGATACCCAATATGTGGGAGTAAACTACTGTATGGGCGCACGTCGGGGCTCGGAAGGGAAGTAGTGATGTTTTGGATTGCAGACTTTGACGGAATGGTCTGGGGGCGTCATGTCAAATTTGGAGAGCCCCTGATGCGCCTAAACAGTGGAAACCCCCCACAAGTGACCCCATTTTGGAAAATAGACCCCACAAGGAACTTATCTAGAAGTGTGGTGAGCGCTATGAAGCCCCAAGTGCTTCACAGAAGTTTTATAACATACAGCCGTAAAAACAAAAAAATCATTTTTTTTTTTACAAAAATGATTTTGTCGCCCCCAGTTTTTTATTTTCCCAAGGGTAACAGGAGAAATAGGACAAATTGCACAATAAATCTTGGGGTCCAGAGTACGCTGATACCCCATATGCGGGGGTAAACTACTGTTTGGGCGCATGGCAGAGCTCAGAAGTGAAGGAGCACCGTTTGACTTTTTCAACGCAGAATTGGCTGGAATTGAGATCAGACGCCATGTCACATTTGGAGAGCCCCTGATGTGCCTAAACAGCAGAAACCCCCCAATTCTAACTCCAACCCTAACCCCAACACACCCTAACCCTAGTCCCAACCCTAACCACAAACCTAACCCTAACACACCCCTAACAGTAATCCCAACCCTAACCCTAATCCTAACATTAGCGCCAACCCTAACCCTAACTTTAGCCGCAACCCTAACCCTAACGGGAAAATGGAAATAAATACATTTTTTTAATTTTATTATTTTTCCCTAACTAAGGGGATGATAAAGGGGGGTTTGATTTACTATTTATAGCGGGTTTTTATGATTGGCAGCTGTCACACTAAAAGACGCTTTTTATTGCAAAAAAATAGTTTTTTGCATCACCACATTTTGAGAGCTATAATTTTTGCATGTTTTGGCCCACAGAGTCATGTGAGGTCTTATTTTTTGCGGTACGAGTTGACGTTTTAATTTGTACCATTTTTGAGCACGTTACATTTTTTGATCGCTTTTTATTTCGATTTTTGGGAGGTTAGAATGAACAAAAATCAGCAATTCATGAATTTCTTTTGGGGGAGGCGTTTATACCGTTCCGCGTGTGGTAAAATTGATAAAGCAGTTTTATTCTTCGGGTCAGTACGATTACGGCGATACCTCATTTATATCATTTTTTTATGTTTTTGTGCTTTTATAGAATGAAAACAATTTTATATAAAAAATTATTATTTTTGCATCGCTTTATTCTGCGAGCTATAACTTTTTTATTTTTTCACTGATGATGCTGTATGACAGCTCGTTTTTTGTGGGACAAGATGACATTTTCAGCGGTACCATGTTTATTTATATCGGTCTTTTTGATCGCGTGTTATTCCACTTTTTGTTCAGCAGTATGATGATAAAGCATTGATTTTTTGCTTCGTTTTTTTTTTAAGGGGTTCACTAAAGGGGTTAACTAGTGGGACAGTTTTATAGGGGGGGTCGTTACGGACGCGGCGATACCAAATATGTGTACTTTTATTGTTTTGGTTTTTTTATTTACAGGAAAAAATGAATTTATTGGGGAATATTTTTTTATGATTTTTTTTACCATTTTTTATTTTTATTTTTTTTACTTTTTTACTTTGTCCCAGGGTGGGACATCACTGTATTTTAGCAGATCGCTGGTGTGACAGTGTGCACAGCACTCTGTCACACCAGCGATCGCTCTGGCACTGCTGCAGGCTTCTCAGTGCCTGCTCTCAGCAGGCACTGAGGAAGCCGCCTCCCTGCAGGACCCCGGCGCCTTCTTGGATCCGGGGACCTGGAGGGAGGACAGACCCTCGGAACAGCGCGACACATCGCGCTGCTCTGAGGGTCTCAGGGGAGCGCGCAGGGAGCCCCCACCCTGCGCGATCCTCCCCTGTGCCCCGGGTACACCGCGATCATGTTTGATCGCGGTGTGCCAGGGGTTAATGTGCCGGGAGCGGTCCGTGACCGCTCCTGACACACAGTCAGCTGTGATAATCAGCTGACACCCGGCGGCGATCAGCTGCGCTCCCACCGGGAGCGCAGCTGATCGCCCATGACGTACTATTCCGTCCATGGGAATTAGGTCCAGGGTCACATGGACGGAATAGTACGTCTGATGGCAGAGAAGGGTTAAAGAGGTGCCTGGTCTGAATTCCTGTATTCAGTAATTGGACGATTTTTTGTTTATTGGCTCCGCGCAGGTTTATGATTGTTCTTTGTTACTGTGTACAATGGAAAGCTTGGCCAAGAAATTTGGGATTCCCTTAGCAACTGAGAAGACGTTTGGGCCAGTGACATCATTAAGTTTTTTGGGAATCGAGCTTAATACTTTGGCGATGGAATGTATGTTGCCGGAGGACTAGGTGGATATCATGAGAGCAGAGGTGTTGAGAGTTAGTAGTTTGAAGAAGGTGACGTTGCGCGAAGTACAATCTTTATTTTGCAAATTAAATTTTGCTTGCAGAATTATGCCAATGGGTAGAGCATTTTGTCGACGTTTGTCTTTGGCGACGGTGGGGATAAAATCTCCTATGCGTTTTATCAGACTCAAAAAAGAATTGAGGGATGATCTGAAGGTATGGGCACTTTTCCTTGAATTGTATAATGGCAGGTCCATTTGGATTGCACCAGTGGTGGATGTAGAAGCCGTAGGCCTTTTTGTCGGTTTTGCGGGACTTCAAGGTTTTAATTTGTATTTCCAGGGTGTTTGGTTGGTAGAGATGTGGCCTCAGTCTTGGATTGATCATAGTTTGACAGCGAACCAGGTTTTGCTTCAAGTATTCCCCATCATTGTTGCATTATCTTTGTGGGGCGTAAAAGTTCAGACTAGGAAGATTCGATTTCATTGCGAGTCAGAGGGGGCAGTGTTGGCGATAAATTCATTGTCATCATCTGTGCAGTCAGTGGTGAAAGTGTTACAGCATTTGGTTTTGTCAGGTCTGAAATTTAATTTATGGGTAGTAGCGGAGGTTGGGTCTGGTGTGAGTTATCCCATTGTTGAAGCTCTCTCTTGTTTACAGTGGGATCGTTATCTGGAGTTGGCGCCTCTAGCGGATTCAACAGGATTGATGTGTCCCACAGAATTTTGGAACCTTCCTTTGGGGCAATAAGGGATTTGTTGTCTAGCTCTTTGTCAGTTGGAATGTGGGCACAGTGCGTCTAAGCGTGGATTACATGGGAGGCTTGGAATTTATCGTTGGGGGAGAGGTTGGAAGATGAGAGTAGGTTATTGTTGATGGTTGGGCATGTTTGGGAATTAGGTTGGTCTGTCTGGGATAGCTTTTGGTTTTAATTTTAGGGGTCTTCAAGACTTGACAAAACATTTCCTTTCCTAGTTCTTCACGCCTTGAGGGGCTGGAAAAAAGGTTGGAGGCTGGTGGACGGAAGATGTCCTGTGTCTTATGTAATATTGCTGATCTTGGGCAATCAGCTGCTGGATGTTTGTTCTTCTCAGTGGGAAGTAGTTCTCTTTAAGTTGGCTTTTTCGTTGGCTTTCTTTGGTGCTTTTCGTTTGGGGAGTTAGTCAGTCCTTCCAGATTTAAAAAGGAGGTTATTGAGGGAAGATGTAGATGTTTATGGGGATAGAGTGGTAGTATTTATTCGAACTTCAAAAACGGATGTTGGGGGAAAAGGTTGCAGGGTAGTGTTGTTTGAGGTGAATGGTTCTCCTCTGTGTCCAGTAAATTGTGTTAAGGTTTTTTTGAGAAGTGGTGGGGCATTGGATGCACCATTGTTGGTCCACGAGGATGGATCATTTTTGTCGCATTTTCAGTTTGTGACTATATTCAAGCGGTATTTTGAACATGGGGGCATTCCTTCAAGAGATTACAGTGGGCATTCATTTTGAATTGGGGCAGCCACGGAGGCAGCCAGGCGGGGGTTTGGGGGAGGATTTGGTAAAAAGAATTGGTTTTGGGAGTCTGTGAGGTTTCCGTCATAGGTTCGCCCAGTGTTGGTTTAAAGTTCAGGGGCGAGCGTTCTTATGAGTATTCTATGTGTTGTTGCTCTTTTGTTTCAGAGCATGGACAGCTGCTCGTATGAATTATGGGACACTCGTTTGTGCTCTGGGCAGCCTTGAGGGCAGCGGGTCATCCCAATGGGCGGCAGTTGGGTGTCCCAAAGAATGTGTCAGTTCTGTGTTGGATTGGAAAGTGGGGGATGGCCTGGAAGCAATTACTCCTGGAATTTCACAGATTTGTGCATTTAGATCATGCTCTGGACGTGCTGGTAATACATTTGGGAGGGAATAATTTGGGAAAAAGGCCCTGTAGGGAATTAATAAAGGATATCAAGTTTGATCTGTTACGGCTTTGGTCGATGTTCCCCAGGGTTTTGGCTGTGTGGTCAGATATCATTCCTAGAAAGATATGGCAGGCAGCGCAGTCTATTGAGGGGGTGAATAAGGCGAGAATTAAGGTAAACAGTGCAATGTCTTGCTTTATGGCAAGGATCGGGGCGGTGGTGGTGCGCCACATGGAGTTGGAGTCCGGTGAAAGGGAATTTTGGAGGAAGGATGGGATTCATCTAAACGTTGTTGGGCTGGACAAGTGGTGTTTGGTGGTACAAGAAGGCATCGAAAAAGGTCTGAAGGTGTGGAGGGACATAAATGTTTAAGGGGATCAGAACTTTTATGTTGGTGGCAGAGGTCCTTGAAGTTGGTGGTGCTGGTGAATGGCGGATTGGAGGAGGGATCTCAAGAGGTCCTGGACCCCCCGGGTGAATTCAAGTGGACAGGTAGTTAAATAATTCCACGGAAGGGATTAAAGAGGACCCGTGATTAGAGTTGAGCGATACTTTCCGATATCCTAAAGTATCGGAATCGGAATGGTATCGCCGATATCACTAAAATATCGGCGATACCCGATATCGATACCGGAAGTCCCATGTAAGTCTATGGGAACAAAATATCGAAATTAAAAAAAACCCATTCTTGCCTTGTTGGTTAATTGTACATGAAGGAAAACAAGAAAGAGTAATGTAGAATGTATTGGGGAAGGTTGAGGAGACATTAAAGGCATAGATGTTTAACCCAATCAAATGGAATAGCATAAATATATTTTTTTTTAAAGATGTTCGGATTGACGAAGAAATTGACAATGTTAACGTTTTTTATATTTTGGCAAATATGTATATTACACAACTTCCATGCTCTTCATCTTCACCTTTTTAACTTTTCACACACTTTCTCCTTCATAATCTTCTGCAGCATCATCTTTTTCATCAAATTATTCTTCATCTTCACCTTCTTTATCTTCTTCTTAAACTTCTTGCTATTCATCTTTGTTAACATTACTCATATTCTTCTTATTAAACTATTATTCTTATTCATATTCTGCTTCATCTTCTTCATCATATTCTTATTTGTGACAGAGAATCCTGTACTTGTAATCTGTCAAAGTATGAATTTTTCATCCTTCCGTTCTTGCTGTCACAAAAGATTTAAATTACAACAGTATTTGTCCGTGTTCAGTTTAGCCTGCAGCAGCAGGCATTTTCCAGGGGCACCACGAGGAGGAACGGACTCACCCCCATACACTGCTTAGTCTTCTTCTGCTTAGAATTTAGAGCATATATTTTGCTCTTCATTTTGGTCTTATACTTCATGTTCTTCTGCTTTTAGATCTTCTGCTTATTGTTCTTGTGTCTCTTGTTCCGTATCTTGTATTTGTAGCACAATCTTGTACCAGCTGATGTTACTGGGACACGGTTACTAAGCAGGAGGTACCTGTGCTCCAAAGCACTACCAAGGACCAGCAGACGTTGCTGGAACTCGGATACCAAGATGGAGGCACCTAGGCCAAAGGCACTGCGGAGAACCAGCTGACGGTACTGGAACCCGGAGGGGCAGCAGAAGGAAAAGAGCCAATGGCACAACCGAGGACCAGCTGACGTTACTGGGACACGGTTACTAAGCAGGAGGTACCTGTGCTCCAAAGCACTACCAAGGACCAGCAGACGTTGCTGGAACTCGGATACCAAGATGGAGGCACCTAGGCCAAAGGCACTGCGGAGAACCAGCTGACGGTACTGGAACCCGGAGGGGCAGCAGAAGGAAAAGAGCCAATGGCACAACCGAGGACCAGCTGACGTTACTGGGACACGGTTACTAAGCAGGAGGTACCTGTGCTCCAAAGCACTACCAAGGACCAGCAGACGTTGCTGGAACTCGGATACCAAGATGGAGGCACCTAGGCCAAAGGCACTGCGGAGAACCAGCTGACGGTACTGGAACCCGGAGGGGCAGCAGAAGGAAAAGAGCCAATGGCACAACCGAGGACCAGCTGACGTTACTGGGACACGGTTACTAAGCAGGAGGTACCTGTGCTCCAAAGCACTACCAAGGACCAGCAGACGTTGCTGGAACTCGGATACCAAGATGGAGGCACCTAGGCCAAAGGCACTGCGGAGAACCAGCTGACGGTACTGGAACCCGGAGGGGCAGCAGAAGGAAAAGAGCCAATGGCACAACCGAGGACCAGCTGACGTTACTGGGACACGGTTACTAAGCAGGAGGTACCTGTGCTCCAAAGCACTACCAAGGACCAGCAGACGTTGCTGGAACTCGGATACCAAGATGGAGGCACCTAGGCCAAAGGCACTGCGGAGAACCAGCTGACGGTACTGGAACCCGGAGGGGCAGCAGAAGGAAAAGAGCCAATGGCACAACCGAGGACCAGCTGACGTTACTGGGACACGGTTACTAAGCAGGAGGTACCTGTGCTCCAAAGCACTACCAAGGACCAGCAGACGTTGCTGGAACTCGGATACCAAGATGGAGGCACCTAGGCCAAAGGCACTGCGGAGAACCAGCTGACGGTACTGGAACCCGGAGGGGCAGCAGAAGGAAAAGAGCCAATGGCACAACCGAGGACCAGCTGACGTTACTGAACCCCAGTAACACAGGAGCAAGTGTTGACTGTGCTAACAGCACTTCCGAGCAACAACTGGCGGTGTTGGAGCCCAGGGTCAAGGAGGATGTTTAAATACTAGATCAAGTAATTTCCTTGTTACCTGTCAATTTTAAATGTCTATACTTCAAACAAGAGAAAGATAACCTTTACTACCATAAGATGATGATTTCATTTAAACTAATATCTAGATAAATAAAGAATTGACAAACATAAACACATACATTAACATGTTGAACAGCAATGCAAACCACAAAATAAATTAGTTAAGGAATCTGCTATACGGTTGTACATAAAAGCATACAAGTACATATCTGAATCCATTAATGATGGATAAGTAACAGTATGTACACCATTTTTATTGTATAGACAATGAATGTCTGACTTCAAAACATCATCAGCATTACAAGTTATCTGTGACATTACTAAAATGTTACATTTGCTGAATAATGTCACTAAACAGTTTATACAAAATTATACAATTTCCATCATGTAATACTCATAATATGTGGCAATAATCATGTTTATTAACAAACATAACCTTTAAAAAGTGCATAGTGCATAGTGAAAATTGCTATTTATGCCTGACTGTCGACTTGCAAGCATGACAACGGATAGATAAGGTATATATAGATGAGACTGCATAGCCACAGATGGTGAATGGCGATGTAATACTGTACCTCAATAAAGTGTGCGTCACTACTACATAATTTTTTTTATATAGCTTTATAAACAGGGTACGTGGATGTATGCTTGCGCCTTTGTTTTGACGCACAGACTGCCTTCCTGCTGAGACGCGTTGGGTAGTGAACAGTTGTGTGCAGTGTTCACTGTAGTCTGAGGTTTTCCTTTTTGGAGTGCAGATCACGCTCCAGTTAGTTCTTCAACCACTGCTGGTTGTAGTCTGCTGAGCGTGTGTCACTGGCACATCCTTGAAATTTTTCTCTAATTGTTGCTGCTCCACTCTATTACAAATAAATAAAATCTATTAGTGTGACGCGCTTCCATCCGTATACAATACATTGGTTGCAAACACTATAGAAGTACACAAAGGGGCCTTTCACACCTACTGAACAGTTGTGTGCAGTGTTCACTGCAGTCTCTGCGGAATAACCACACTTAGGCCTTATAACTTTTCAGACTTTCTTTATCAATCTACCAAGATGAAGAAGGCAGGGAGTAAGGCACGTGGTCGTGGAGTTTCTTCAGGGAGAGGACGTGGGGATTCTGTGGCTGCTGCGGCCCCCAGTGACACAGCATCCACCAGTTTTCCCCGGGCCGTGAGCGTTCCTTTATGCGCACTTTTGTAGGAGCTCGGAGTACCCCCCTGCTGCGGGAAGAACAAATTGAAGCCGTTGTTGTTTGGATCTCAGCCAATGCATCGACTTCAATTGCTTCCACCTCCTCTCAGGACCACAGCACTGTTGGGCAACCATCTGTCTCTTCACCGCCTGGCAAATTGCCCAGGCAGTCAGAGAGTTCTGTACAGGAGCCAGCTGAGTGTCTGCTTCTGTTCTCAGAATCTATTGGCTTGCAAACAGGGGCCCAGCCAAGCAGCATTCTGTAATGTGAAGAAGAGGGAGTATGCAGTGATGCGCAACAGCTGTGTCTCTCTGAATCTGAAGAGGCGGGTGAGACAGTGCCGATGGTCAGCACACCGCAGAACGCATCTGATGATGATGATGAGACCCAGGTGCCAGTTTCTGTTGAGCATGGTGCTGGCCAGACCACCCAACAGCAGGTGTTGGAAGAGGGTAGTGGAGATGATGAGGTCCAATACCCAACATGGCATGAAGAACAGGAAGGTGGTGGGAGCAGCTCAGAGGAATAATAATAATATTTATTTATATAGCGCCATCATATTCCGCAGCGCTTTACAGTTTAGCAGTTTCAGAACACAAGTCATAAGTAACAACGTTAACAATACAATAATTTAAGCTAAATAAGTCGCCCCTGCTCGTGACAGCTTACAATGTACAATGAGATGGGGGAGATACAAAGTATAGTGTTTATATACAATGGTGCATTTACAATGATGTTCCAGCCATCTTAAGGGACTGAGGGATGGAGATAGTGAATGGGCTAGAGACACACACACACTTACACAGAATACATAGAATGACTTTGATTAGTGAATGTGATAGGCCGCTCTGAACAAATGTGTTTTGAGGGAGCGCCTGAAACCATGCAAATTGTGGATAGTCCTAATTTCTTGGGGTACAGCATTCCAGAGGATTGGCGTAGAGCAGGAGAAGTCTTGGAGTCGGGAGTGGGAGGTACGTATTAGTGCAGAGGTTAGTCGAAAGTCGTTTGCAGAGCGCAGCAGTCGGTTAGGCCGATAGATAGAAATGAGGGAGGAGATGTAGGAGGGGTGCTGCACTGTGGAGAGCTTTGTGGGTGAGAACCAGTACTTTGGTTGAAAGCTGGGAGAGGCCTAGAGAAATGGTTAGTGATAGAAGGAAGATAGAGGAAGACATTGCCCCAACGGTACAAACAGGAGGGAGAGTTAGGCTGCAGACTCGGTTGCCTGTAGCCTCCAGTTTGGCACCTGTTCGGAGCAGTTGTCTTCCAAAAGTCAAAACGTGCGCTCCCAGGACTTGCACTGCGTGGTCCTTTTTTCACACATTTGCACATGATATTTGCTATGTGAAATGCAAGCTGTGTAATCAAAAATTAAAAATAGCTAAAAGTGTCAGTCACCTCAATACCACAAATATGTGGAAACATGTGCGGACAAAGCACGTAGTTGAGTTACAAAGACACACTGGAGATGTAGGCCAACCTACAGCAGCACCTACATCTTCAGGTTGTGTTGAAGCCTCTTCATCGAGCTCACACACAGCTGGTTATGCTTCCTCACAGGATCGCCATGGAAGAACCTCGGCCACTGTTGTCCAGAGACAAACTGTTATTCCACACACAGCAGCAAGTTCCCTGTCATCCTCACACTCCCAGGCCACAAAACAGCCAGCGGTAGCACAGGCATGGGATAAAACACGGCCATACTCCGCAAACCATGCACGAGCACAGGCTCTGAATGCTGGCATTGCAAAACTCCTGTCCCTTGAAATGCTGTGATTCAGGCTGGTGGAGACAGACAGTTTCCGTAACTGAATATCATTGTCAATCCCACAATACAATGTGCCAAGCCGATTTCATTTCAGCAGGCAAGCCGTCCCTGGTCTGCAAAAGCATGTTGAGGGAAAAATTAAACATGCGCTACTAAAAGCCCTCAGTAGCAAGGTCCACCTGACCACCGATGCGTGGACCAGTACCCATTGTTATGATCTGCTACAACCAGTAAGGAAAGAAGGGAATTCTGTCCCTACAATACAACTAAGCTGAATCCCTACGATGTAACGGGGAACCTGATCCTGCGACCAGACCCGCTAAAGTCCTCATCTAGTGTGAACGAAGACCTATAGTTGCGAGGGAGTAATCCCTACAAGATCTAGGGACTGGGAGAAAAGGTGGACACCTCCTAACATAAATTGTAGCATGGATAATTAAACAGAAAAATAAATACTTTGTGATCCTAACATCAAGCAAAACTCACAGATTAAGGCACCTAAGCACCTGGCTAGCTTAACAGTAGATAATACAATGAAGTCAAGCAAAGCCAGAAGGGCGGAGCCAGACTAAATAGGGAAAAAAGGTCATGTGACCAGCAAACTGAAACAAAACCTAACAAGAGGGTTCTAACACCCATGGCCAGGGACAATACCTTTCCCTCACTGGCCATTGGGTCAATGTTGTGCAGCCGGGTACTGATCTTGCGAGTGGCGCTGTACGTGTTCTGCCAACTCCAAGGATTGCAGGAATCAAGTCTGTACACATTGATTCCTCCTCCTATTCCAGTTCCTCAGAATCATCGCTGCAGGAGCCGTCACGGTCTACCTCCACATGGACCCGTGAACGTTTACCTGTTGCGACCGATATGAGCACAGCCGTGTCCAAATGTCAACAGGCCATCCTGAAATTAATTTCCATGGGGAATCTTAGCCACACAGCGCAGGAGCTCTGTAATGCCATAAAGCAGGAGAGCGACGTGTGGTTTTTGGAAGAGAATCTACAGGCAGGCTTGGTAGTGTGTGACAATGGCCGAAATCTGGTGTCAGCTCTGGGCCTTGGCAACCTCAGTCACATACCATGTCTGTCATATGTGCTCAACTTGGTCGTGCAGAGTTTTTTGAGGGACTATCCGGATCTTGATGCACTGCTGCACAAGGTCCGCCTAGAGTGCGCTCACTTGCGACGTTCCAGCATGGCCAGATCGCTGATTGCAGCTCTGCAACGCAGATTTCACCTTCATGAACATCGCATTATATGTGACGTACCCACCAGGTGGAATTCCTCGTTACATATGTTGGAGCGGTTGTGTGAGCAGCAGCCAACAGTAATGGAGTATCAGCTGCATCAGGCGCAGTCAACTCGCAATTTGCGGCGTTCACACTTCACCACTACTGAGTGGGCCTCTATAATAAGATTAATAATATTATTTATTTATATAGCGCCATAATATTCCGCAGTGCTTTACAGTTTAACAGTTTCAAAACACGAGTCATAAGTAACAACGTTAACAATACAATAATTAAAGCAAAATCAGCCGCCCCTGCTGGTGAAAGCTTACAATCTACAATGAGGTGTGGGAGATACAAAGTACAGGTGTTTATATACAATGGTGTTTTTACAATGATGGTCCAGCCATTTTAAGGAAGTGAGGGATGCATGGAGATAGTGAATGGGCTACACACACAGAATTACACATAGAATGACTTTGATTAGTGAATGTGATAGGCCACTGTGAACAAATGTGTTTTGAGGGAGCGCCTGAAACCATCCAAATTGCGGATAGTCCTAATTTCTTGGGGTAGAGCATTCCAGAGGATTGGCGCAGCGCGGGTGAAGTCTTGGAGTTGGGAGTGGGAGGTACGGATTAGTGCAGAGGTTAGTCGAAGGTCGTTTGCAGAGTGCAGCAGTCGGTTAGGCCGATAAATATAAATAAGGGAGGAGATGTAGGGGGGTGCTGCGCTGTGGAGAGCTATGTTGGTGAGAACCAGTAATTAGAATTGGATCCTATAATGAATGGGCAGACACTGCCAGTGTAATGAGTGGCGAATAACTCTATGAAGGATATCTGCCACGTTTTGCGTGCGTTTGATGAGTCAACGCGGATGGCGAGTGCAGATGATGCACTAGTCAGCCTGACTGTCCCCCTTATCTGCCTGCTTCAAAAAACACTGCAAGCACTAAGGCATGAGGTTTTGGAAGAGGTGGAGGATGAGGAGTCACAAATTCCATCACCTTCTGGACAGTCAGCGCAACGTGGTTCCTCACAAAGGGCTGGAGGACTTTCAAAGTACCATGCTGTATCAACAATTGAACCTCCAGAGTCGCTGTCTATATTTTCATAACCATTACAAACTTTTAATGTATTTACAAAGCACATAATGTACATTTTTTGTCTATCCTTTTGTAATGCTATTGTGTTTCCATAAACTGATGTTACAGAATTATGATACAAAGTTTTTAAATTTTGAGTTTTAAATTTTGTAAATTTATATGTATTTGAAGGACTTTGTGAGGAGGATGAGGAGTCACAAATTCCATCACCTTCTGGACAGTCAGCGCAACGTGGTTCCTCACAAAGGGCTGGAGGACTTTCAAAGTACCATGCTGTATCAACAATTGAACCTCCAGAGTCGCTGTCTATATTTTCATAACCATTACAAACTTTTAATGTATTTACAAAGCACATAATGTACATTTTTTGTCTATCCTTTTGTAATGCTATTGTGTTTCCATAAACTGATGTTACAGAATTATGATACAAAGTTTTTAAATTTTGAGTTTTAAATTTTGTAAATTTATATGTATTTGAAGGACTTTGTGAGGAGGATGAGGAGGAGTCAATGGAGGAGGAAGACATCGCTCCAGAGGGAGGTAGACAATGCTCTAGTCAGTATGTAGACCAAGGGTGGGGTGATGCACAGCAGGCGGAGATGACGCCTCTTGCAGGGGACAACGTTTCTTGGCCAGTTGGGAGTCTGCAGCACATGGTTGATTTCATGCTGCAGTGGCTGAGAAACGACCGCCGCATCGAACACATTCACACCACGTCTGATTATTGGGTGTACACCCTCCTAGACCCTCGCTACCGGGACAACTTACAAAGCCTCATCACACCGTTGAACCGGGAGCGTAAAATGCGGAAGTACCAAGACACACTGGTGCAATCCATAATGTTCTCCATTCCAGCCGAGAGCACTGCTGCTGCTACTGATTTACAAAGCAGCTCTGTGCGTCGAGGCAGTGGAGACAGCTCTGCAACAAGAGGGAGCACAAGCAGCGCCTCTGCACAGGGCAAGAACAGTATGTTCCAAATGTGTCGAAGTTTTGTGGCAGCGCCACCAATGTCTACACCATCCGAGACGGCTCCAGTCAGCAGGAGGCAACATTTCCGTAAGATGGTGACAGACTACATGTCTTGCCCTCTCAGTGTACTCCCAGATGGCTCTTCCCCATTCAAGTTTTGTGTCTCTAAGCTGGATACATGGCCAGAGCTTAGCCAGTATGCATTGGAGGTGCTGGCTTGATCTGCTGGCAGTGTATTATCGGAGCGCGTCTTTACTGCTGCAGGTGGTGTACTAACAGACCGTTGCATGCGACTATCCTACGATAATGTAGAACGGCTTACTTTTCTGAAAATGAACTAGGCATGGATCTCGCCTGAATTTGCCTGTCCGGTTTCAGATTAACTAACTGGTTGACAACGTTTTCCATGTCTCCTGTTATGTTCATCTTTCTACCACCTGAGCTATACTCCCTGGGCTACAACACTGCCAGTTGCTGCTCAGAAGTGTCGTGTCCACAGACCAATACACAAGCTATAGTGATAGTGGGGTTCAGTAACGCCTGCTGTTCCCTGCTGTGTGTCCGGCAAAAATTACTGCTACCTACCTACACATGTTTAAAAAAACATGACATGTTAAAGTGGCTAGTGCTACACATAGATATCAGGCTACACCCTTATTTCTAAGCTGTAAACAAGTGAAACGTCAAATTTAAAACCATTCAATGATTAGTGTTGGTAACAAATCTGTAACTAAATAATTGTGACATATTATGGCAGATATCCACATGTCTAACACAAATGCTAACACAAAAGCATACTTATGCTATAGGGTACTGATGGTGAACCTTCTCACTCCATAACTTTGACCAATCCAACTCACATCATGCCTCAAATGCTGCAATGTTGGAAGTGCATAATGTGGGTTGAACTTTGACAACAGCTGCAGTGCGAAGGTTATCCTTCTGTGTTCTTGGCTTTTAAATAAAAGCATACAAGTAAATATAATAATACATTGTTGATTAAGGGACATGATGTACACCTGTAATATTGTGCAAACAATGGATGTAGGACTATTCCTCTTCAACATTACTTATATTTGTGTCATTTGAAAAAATACATATTTTAGTTAAAAATTAAAAACCCATGTTCAGTAGCTGTGAAAGGCCCGTTTGTGTACTTCTATATTGTTTGCAACCAATGTATTGTATACGGATGGAAGCGCGTCACACTAATAGATTAGATTTATTTTAAATGGAATGTAGCAGAACCAATTGGAGATAAATGAAAAGGATGAGCCACTGAGACACGCTCAGCAGAGTACAAGCAGCAGTGCTTGAACATGTAACTGGAGCGTGATCTGCACTCAAAAAAGTTAAAAACACAGACTGAAGTGAACACTGAAACACAACTGTCCACAATCTGTGAAAAGCTCCTTTCTGTACTTCTATAGTGTTTGCAACCAATGTATTGTATACGGATGGAAGCGCGTCACACTAATAGATTAGATTTATTTTAAATGGAATGTAGCAGAACCAATTGGAGATAAATGAAAAGGATGAGCCACTGAGACACGCTCAGCAGAGTACAAGCAGCAGTGCTTGAACATGTAACTGGAGCGTGATCTGCACTCAAAAAAGTAAAAAACACAGACTGAAGTGAACACTGAAACACAACTGTCCACAATCTGTGAAAAGCTCCTTTCTGTACTTCTATAGTGTTTGCAACCAATGTATTGTATACGGATGGAAGCGCGTCACACTAATAGATTAGATTTATTTTAAATGGAATGTAGCAGAACCAATTGGAGATAAATGAAAAGGATGAGCCACTGAGACACGCTCAGCAGAGTACAAGCAGCAGTGCTTGAACATGTAACTGGAGCGTGATCTGCACTCAAAAAAGTAAAAAACACAGACTGAAGTGAACACTGAAACACAACTGTCCACAATCTGTGAAAAGCTCCTTTCTGTACTTCTATAGTGTTTGCAACCAATGTATTGTATACGGATGGAAGCGCGTCACACTAATAGATTAGATTTATTTTAAATGGAATGTAGCAGAACCAATTGGAGATAAATGAAAAGGATGAGCCACTGAGACACGCTCAGCAGAGTACAAGCAGCAGTGCTTGAACATGTAACTGGAGCGTGATCTGCACTCAAAAAAGTAAAAAACACAGACTGAAGTGAACACTGAAACACAACTGTCCACAATCTGTGAAAAGCTCCTTTCTGTACTTCTATAGTGTTTGCAACCAATGTATTGTATACGGATGGAAGCGCGTCACACTAATAGATTAGATTTATTTTAAATGGAATGTAGCAGAACCAATTGGAGATAAATGAAAAGGATGAGCCACTGAGACACGCTCAGCAGAGTACAAGCAGCAGTGCTTGAACATGTAACTGGAGCGTGATCTGCACTCAAAAAAGTAAAAAACACAGACTGAAGTGAACACTGAAACACAACTGTCCACAATCTGTGAAAAGCTCCTTTCTGTACTTCTATAGTGTTTGCAACCAATGTATTGTATACGGATGGAAGCACGTCACACTAATAGATTTGATTTTTTTTTCTAATATAATGGAGCTGCACCAATTCCACAAAATAAAAAAAAAAAAAAAAAAAAAAGAGTCAGTGACACATGCAGATGCCTACAAACAGCGGTGGATGCAGAGCAAACTGCAGCGTCACCTGCACTGTCACACACACACCTTGCACAGAGCTGTTAAAACAACACTGGCAAAATGAAGCTTTACACAGCGGTTGGTAAACTAGCCTGCCTCAAGCACAGTAGTACACAAAATCGCAATATCTAACTGTCCCTCAGAGTGAGCAGAGTAGCGTTCTGTCCCTTACTGAGTTCACAGCACAGTGACGCTAAAATGGCGGCGGCGCCTTTTATAGTGCATTCTGACATCATTTCAGCAGCCAATCACAGCCATGCCATTAGTTAAGATGACCGCAGCATTACAGGATGTGCCCACACTTCGTAGGATTCCTCATTGGCTGACTAAATCACATTGCCTCTCAAAGAATTATGGGAACTTCCGATTCCGGTATACGATATGGAAAAAGTATCGGAATTAAGTATCGGAATTCCGATAACGCGAATATCGGCCGATACCCGATACTTGCGGTATCGGAATGCTCAACACTACCGTGATCAATGGTTTTGGACACTGGTTAGGCGGGTTGATTGGTGTCTCTCAGCTGGTGCTTAGCAGATTGAAGCAAGTCTCGACCTGGGGCCAAGTTTGGATTATTAAACCTGACGTTTATGGTTTGGGGCTTCGAGGACCAACCCCTCTGGGATGTTGTGTTTAAAAATTTGTATTAAATTTTAATAAAAAGCTGCTGGGGCCAATTTATCCAAAGTAAGTGTGGAGTGTGTTATTGTGTTTTTCTTAATAAATTGAGGTTGGGTTAAGAGGCTAAGGGGTATAGGAAAATGGATGTGGAAACTCACATAAGTCATGAATAACCAATTGGTTCTGTGTTTCTGTGCTTCAGATGGAAACTCTGACGGAGCCACTAACGTGTGGCAAGAATATGATATGAACGTAGCCTTATATGATTGATGTTTTTTCTTTTATTTTTTATAAGCATATACATGAGTATGTGGTGGAAAGGGTCTATGTACCATGTGTTGTGTTGTCTTTTTGTTGTGAAAAAAAAATCTAAAATCTATATTAAAAAAAATCATATGTGGTGAGTCACATACAAGTAAGTCCATCAAGGATCAGCACCAAAATTAAGAAAGCAAAAAAAAAGTAGAGAGTAATAGCATTTCTATTCCACAGTGCAGCAAAAGTAATGCACAAAACTATGCAATCAACAATTGAAAAATACTAGTTAAACCAGATGGACTCCACACTATGGCGCACTCTATGGGTATGTGCAGACGATCACTAAACACTGCGGGTTGGACGCTGCGTACTTCTGCAGCGTCTAACCCTCAATGTCCAAATGTTACAGCATGTCCACTGTGCGTCCAGAGATGCTCATGTCTCACGTGCAGGGAAACAGACATGCGGTGCGTCACTCCACACCGCAACATGTCTACTTCTCTAGAGAAACTTCTCCCATACAATGTATTGGACGCGGTGAATCGGTGCGGTTCAGTAAACACATGTGGAGTCACCAGTGTGCAATAGACGGCAGCACTTTGGATGCAGCGGACATGTGCTGTGTCCAAAGTGCTGCCAATTCCTGATTGCACTTACCCTATATGGTATTTTTCAGGATAATTGATGTGTTAAACTGCAAAGGTTTATTTAAAAAAATCACAAATCAGAAGCCCAGAGAATTAGAACAATAATAGTAATAATAGATAAAGTCAATAATATACAGTTGTGCTCAAAAGTTTATATATCCCAGAAGAATTTTTGCTTTCTTGGCCTTTTTTCAGAGAACAAGAATTATAAAACCAAAACTTTTTCTCCACTCATGGTTAGTGGTTGGGTGAAGCCATTTATTGTCAAAGTACTGTGTTTTCTCTTTTGAAATCATAATGACAAACCAAACCATCCAAATAACCCTGATCAAAAGTTCACATACCCCATTTCTTAATACCGTGTATTGCCCCCTCTAACATCAATGACAGCTTTAAGTCTTTTGTGCTATTGTAAGGAGGTGGCAGGGACCCTCAATTGCCTCCTCTCTCCTACACACCGAGCACATGCGGCACCCCAATAGTTCCCTCATGTTTTACATTGTCATGCTGTGTATATTGATATATCATGTATTAATGTGTCATGTGCTGTGGTTTTTTTTGCCTGTTCTTATACTGTAAAGCATACCTCCCAACTTTTGAAGAAGGAAAAGAGGGCCGAAGTTTGGGGCGCGCCAAGGCATATTTTAGGCCATACCCCTGACCACACCCATTTCACAACTAGTCACACCATAACCATGCCCCAACCACACTCATTTAGCACTGCTGATCACACTGTTTCATAAATTATAATTATAAACAGAAAAAAAATAAATTTATTTACAAGTAATGAATTAAAGTATTAATGCAAACTTGGTAATAATATTATGCTTATGTGCACGACCTTTGATAGGTCGGAGGTCATTAAATGTCAATGATATGCGTCGATAGCTGACATCAGCACGGTGCATAGCAATAACGTCTGATGGCCCAAACGCCGGCGCCCATCTTAATACCCTAGTTTGCAACGTGTGGCTGCGGTTTCTGAAAGGCCCGTGGTCGGATATAGAGTGGGTCAGAGGTTACTAGTGGGCCATCTCTGTGTCCAGCATGGGGGCCCACGAGGATCTGGGGCCCACCAGGGAATTATGCGCTGTCCTGGCAGGCCACTCCAACCCTATCCCCATGTGTCACCTTCTTCTCCCAAATATTTTCATCCTGCCCCCATATTGCGGTCTGTAGTACAAAAAAAAAAGTTCCTCCTCACCCAGCCGCGATCCAGCATCGTGCTCCTCCTTCCTCCTCATCCGGCCGCGATCCAGTGTCATCATCCTCTTTCCTCCTCACCCGGCCATGGTCCAGCGTCGTCGTCCTCCTTCTTCCTCCTCACCCGGCTTTGGTCCAGCGTCGTCCTCCTTCCTCCTCACCTGGCCGCAGTCCAGCATCGTCCCTTCCTCCTCACCCGGCCATGGCCCAGCGTCGTCCTCCGCCTTCCTCCTCACCCGGCCATGGCCCAGCGTCGTCCTCCGCCTTCCTCCTCACCTGGTCGCGATCCAGCGTCGTCCTCTGCAGTCTCTGGTACATAGCAGTCTGGTACATAGCAGTCTCTGGTACATAGCAGTCTCTGGTACATAGCAGTCTCTGGTGCTTAGCAGTCTCTGGTACATAGGAGTCTCCGGTACATAGCAGTCTCCAGTACATAGCAGTCTCTTTTACACAGCAGTCTCTGGTACATAGCAGTCTCTGGTGCTTAGCAGTCTCTGGTACATAGGAGTCTCCGGTACATAGCAGTCTCCAGTACATAGCAGTCTCTTTTACTCAGCAGTCTCCGGTACATAGCAGTCTCTGGTACATAGCAGTCTCTGGTACATAGCAATCTCCGGTACATAGTAGTCTCTGGTACATAGCAGTCTCCGGTACATAGCAGTCTGGTACATAACAGTCTCTGGTACATAGCAGTCTCTGGTACATAGCAGTCTATCGTGCATAGCAATCTATGGTACATAGGAGTCTTTGGTACAATGCTGTGCCTGCAAAAGAGGAGACAATTGTGTCTTCTCCTCATGGTCCTGTATGCTCCATTCTGGCTGCTATCTGAGTCCTGTGTGTGCCTGCTGCTTCACTGCTGTGGCTGACTGTCATGATATGCAGGTACATGGGGCCTCAGAGAGTAGCCACAAGGGAGAACACAGGAACTGCTGCTACTGCTGGAGGTCACTGTTCTTTCTTTGGCTGCAGAAATTACCTCAGTCCAGGAGAAAGTAAGCAGGACGATGAGCTGAGCTCTCTGAACCACGAAAAGAGGGGGAGACAGAGAGGGAATGTCCTGATATAAGAGGGGGTGTGTCGCCTGCTTCTCATTAGTACAGTGCGGGAAAAGAAGATTCCGGCGGGGACAGAGGGACAGAGTCTCAAAATCGGGACTGTCCCGCTGGATCTAGGACGGTTGGGAGATATTTGTAATGTGCTGTGTTTGTTATGCACAAGCTTAGGGACAGAAAGGCAACATAGAGTTAAACTGTGGGGAGGAGTTCAGCAGAGAGGCTGTGCAACAGACCTACAGGAAAAGGATTTCCTGTTCTTGCAGCAATGCCCGGCAGGCTTTCCCAGGGCAAGACGCTCTACACAGCTGGGAAAAGAGGGTGTCCCAGTCCAGGGGATGGGCACTGCTGCAGACTTTCAGGCAGTGTGGACAGGCACTGATTCTGTGGCAGTGACTGCAGAAGGACTGTTGGTTCCCAAAATCCGGATGGGAGCCGTTGTTGCTGCATAACTCGTTAAAGACGCAGGGAAAGCATTACTTTATTTACCTCATGTTTATTAAAAGTTTTCTAACGTTGGAACAGAATCGTGGCTGTAGTACAAAAAAAAAGTTCCTCCTCACCCAGCCGCGATCCAGCATCGTGCTCCTCCTTCCTCCTCATCCGGCCGCGATCCAGTGTCATCCTCCTCTTTCCTCCTCACCCGGCCGCGGTCCAGCGTCTTCGTCCTCCTTCTTCCTCCTCACCCGGCTTTGGTCCAGCGTCGTCCTCCTTCCTCCTCACCTGGCCGCAGTCCAGCATCGTCCCTTCCTTATCACCCGGCCATGGCCCAGCGTCGTCCTCCGCCTTCCTCCTCACCCGGCCATGGCCCAGCGTCGTCCTCCGCCTTCCTCCTCACCTGGTCGCGATCCAGCGTCGTCCTCTGCAGTCTCTGGTACATAGCAGTCTGGTACATAGCAGTCTCTGGTACATAGCAGTCTCTGGTACATAGCAGTCTCTGGTGCTTAGCAGTCTCTGGTACATAGGAGTCTCCGGTACATAGCAGTCTCCAGTACATAGCAGTCTCCAGTACATAGCAGTCTCTTTTACACAGCAGTCTCTGGTACATAGCAGTCTCTGGTGCTTAGCAGTCTCTGGTACATAGGAGTCTCCGGTACATAGCAGTCTCCAGTACATAGCAGTCTCTTTTACTCAGCAGTCTCCGGTACATAGCAGTCTCTGGTACATAGCAATCTCCGGTACATAGTAGTCTCTGGTACATAGCAGTCTCCGGTACATAGCAGTCTGGTACATAACAGTCTCTGGTACATAGCAGTCTCTGGTACATAGCAGTCTCCGGTACATAGCAGTCTCTGGTGTATAGCAGTCTCTGGTACATAGCAGTCTCCGGTACATAGCAGTCTCTGGTACATAGCAGTCTCTGGTACATAGCAGTCTCTGGTGTATAGCAGTCTCTGGTACATAGCAGTCTCCGGTACATAGCAGTCTCTGGTACATAGCAGTCTCTGGTACATAGCAGTCTCTGGTGTATAGCAGTCTCTGGTACATAGCAGTCTCTGGTGTATAGCAGTCTCTGGTGCATATGTCTCCAGTACATAGCAGTCTCTGGTACATAGGAGTCTCTGGTGTATAGCAGTCTCTGGTGCATATGTCTCCAGTACATAGCAGTCTCTGGTACATAGCAGTCTCTGGTACATAGCAGTCTCTGGTGTATAGCAGTCTCTGGTACATAGCAGTCTCTGGAACATAGCAGTCTCCAGTACATAGCAGTCTCTGGTGTATAGCAGTCTCTGGTGCATATGTCTCCAGTACATAGCAGTCTCTGGTACATAGGAGTCTCTGGTGCATAGCAGTCTATCGTGCATAGAAATCTATGGTACATAGGAGTCTTTGGTACAATGCTGTGCCTGCAAAAGAGGAGACAATTGTGTCTTCTCTCATGGTCCTGTATGCTCCATTCTGGCTGCTATCTGAGTCCTGTGTGTGCCTGCTGCTTCACTGCTGTGGCTGACTGTCATGATATGCAGGTACATGGGGCCTCAGAGAGTAGCCACAAGGGAGAACACAGGAACTGCTGCTACTGCTGGAGGTCACTGTTCTTTCTTTGGCTGCAGAAATTACCTCAGTCCAGGAGAAAGTAAGCAGGACAATGAGCTGAGCTCTCTGAACCACGAAAAGAGGGGGAGACAGAGAGGGAATGTCCTGATATAAGAGGGGGTGTGTCGCCTGCTTCTCATTAGTACAGTGCGGGTGTAATGTATGTAGTACAGTTCATATAGCGTCTTGTGCTTGGGTGCGATGAACATACATGAGACACAGGTTTGATATAGAAAAGTCCTGTATTACTTCATACAAGTTGGCAGAAATAGTCACACAGTTTGCAGACACAGAAACAGGAGACACAGCAGGCCAGAGTAATCCAAGCTCAGCAATCACTCTCCAATACAGATTCAGGATCTTCTTCTCTGTTACCGTAAGTCCATGCAAACGTGGGTCTTTCAAAGAGCAGGGTTCAGAGTCCACAAGTGCTTCAGAGTTCCTCAGTAGGAATAGCTGGAGTACAAGGTCCAAGGCTTACAGGAGTCAAGTCACAGGTTCACTGCAGGCTAGATTCTGAAGCACTGATTGCTCAGCTGTGGCTGCTTAAGAAGCAAAGGAGAGAATCAGGGCGGGAACATGCAAGCTGGAAACTCCATTTTGACTGAGGGCAAGATAGCTGCAGCAAGACAGAAAGTAAAATGGCTGACGAACAAACTGAGTTTCAGGAATATATACATAGAACCTTACATTACTCCCCCCTTAAGGACAACCTCCGGATGACCTCAGACCAGGCTTGTGTGGGTACCTCTGATGAAACTGACGGAGCAAGCGAGGAGCATTAACGTTATTGACCGGTTCCCATGAGTTGTCCTCCACTGGGTAGCCCTGCCATTTAATCAGATATTGTAACTGATTTCTATACAACCTGGAATCTAAAATCCTTTCCACCACAAATTCTTCCTGACCATCGACTAGCACTGGGTCAGGGCAAGGAGAAGAACGTCCAGGAAACGTATTGGGTGTCGCAGCCTTTAGTAGGGATACATGAAAGACAGGGTGGATTCTCATAGTTCTGGGCAGTTGAAGACGACAAGCAACGGCACTTATAATTTTACTGATTTTATAGGGTCCAATGTACTTATGTCCCAACTTAGACGATGGAATCCTTAACTTAAGATTTCTGGTTGACAGCCAGACCAGGTCTCCTACCTTGAAAGCTGGTGCAGGTTTACGAAATTTATCTGCTGCTTTCTTGTACCTTTCCTGAGCCGATTCCAGATTCTCCTTTAGAAGATCCATATTCTTCTGTAAAGACGTGATTCTTTCAGCCACTGCTGGTAAAGGCGTTTCTATGGGAAATCGTGGTAGAATGTTAGGATGATAACCTAGATTAGAGTAAAAAGGAGACTGTTTAGTGGAGGCACTCTGAGAGTTGTTATAAGAGAACTCAGCTAATGGAAGTAGATCCACCCAATCATCCTGTAGGTGGCAGATAAAGCAGCGGAGATACTGCTCCAGGGTTTGATTGGTTCGTTCGGTCTGTCCATTAGTCTGGGGATGAAAAGCAGAAGAAAGGTTTACTTTAATGTCCAATGCTGCACAGAAATTTTGCCAAAACCTAGAAGTGAATTGCACCCCTCGATCCGAAATAACCTCATCCGGTACTCCATGTAAGCGAAACACATCTTTAATCATCAAATCTGATGTCTGTTTTGCAGTGGGTAAGCCGACACAAGGGATAAAATGAGCTGCCTTTGTTAGACGGTCAACCACCACTAGAATGGTGTTCTTCCCTGAGAGGTTGGTAACTCCACAATGAAGTCCATAGAAATGGATCCCCACGGGCGGGACGGGGTGGGAAGAGGCTGTAACAGACCAGTTGGTGAGGAGCGAGGTGTTTTGCATCTTGCACAGACCTCACATGAAGTGACATAATTCAAAACATCCTTCCTGCAAGTGGGCCACCAAAAGAAACGAGAAAGAAATTCCTGTGTCTTTAGAATTCCTCTATGCCCAGCTATCTTGGAATCGTGAATGAGTTGCAATACTCTCAATCTGACTGTTTCAGGAATATACAGGCGTTGTCCCTGAATCCACACACCATTCTTAAAGACAAGACTTACGTCCCTTGGGGTTGTGCCAAAAAGGAATCCGCATGGTATGCTTCCTTGATGTCCTTAAGTAGGTCTTGATTATGAATTACTCCTAGGAATCTAGAGTCAGGAAGAATAGTCTTAGGAGTAGTAATTGGACGTGTCTCTGCTGAGTAAATCCTAGAGAGTGCATCAGCCTTTCCATTGCGCGATCCTGGTCTATAAGAGATGATAAAATTAAATTGGTTTAAGAAAAGATTCCAGCGAGCCTGGCGAGGAGTCAGGCACTTAGCCGACCTGATAAACTCAAGGTTACGATGGTCTGTCAGGACGACTATTTGCTGTGCAGCTCCCTGAAGAAGGTGTCTCCATTCTTTGAAGGCGGCAATAATGGCCAACAACTCTCTATTGCCCACATCGTAGTTCCTCTCAGCCGAAGACAACTGCTGGGAAAAGAAGGCACAGGGATGCAAGACATTCTTCTCACCTGTTCTCTGAGAGAGTATAGCTCCAACGGCACAGTCTGAAGCATCCACCTCTATTATGAAGCAAGCTCGGGGTTGGGATGTACTAGGATAGGTGCAGTGGTAAATTTATCTTTTAGACGGGAAAATGCTTCCTGGGCTTGGGGAGTCCAGGAAAACCTAGACTCTTTCCGGGTAAGTTGGGTGATAGGTGACACTACCTCAGAGAAATTTCTAATGAAACGTCTATAGAAGTTGGCAAACCCGATGAAGCGCTGTACCTCCTTCACATTTCTAGGACTTGGCCAATCCTTGATGGCTTGGGTTTTGCTTCCATCCATACTAATTCCTTGTGTAGACAGTACATACCCCAGAAATTGAATTTCGGTCCTATGGAATTCACACTTTTCAAGTTTGATGTAAAGATGATTTTGTCTTAGACGTTCCAAGACCATTCTCACATGTCCATGATGTTCCTCTGTGGAGTTAGAAAAAAATTAGAATATCATCCAAATAAATTACCACGAATGTATCTAGGAGATCCCTGAAAATGTCATTCACCAAGTGTTGGAAAGTGGCTGGGGCGGTACTCAGACCAAAAGGCATAACTAGATATTCAAAGTGTCCATAGCGTGACCTGAATGCAGTCTTCCATTCATCCCCAGGTCTAATACGGACTAAGTTATAGGCCCCACGAAGATCTAGTTTAGAAAAAATTTTGGCATGTCGCACTCTCTCCAATAACTCAGGGATTAAAGGCAATGGATAACGGTTTCTAATAGTAACCTTATTGAGTTCCCTATAGTCTACGCATGGTCTCAGAGATCCATCTTTCTTCTTTACAAAGAAGATGGGTGCACCTGCAGGAGATGAAGAGGGGCGTATGAAGCCCTTGGCTAGATTTTCATCTATGTAATCCTTTAAAGCCTTTAGCTCGGGCCCCGCCAGGGGGTAGATCTTACCAAAAGGTATCTCTGCTCCAGGCAATAATTCAATTGGACAATCATATGGACGGTCAGGAGGAAGCTGGTCAGCGTTCTTCTTGTCACATAAATCCACATAGTCCTGGTATACAGCTGGTAGTTCAGGGACTGACATGATTCTTTTAGGAACAGAGCAAGCTGAAACTTTTGGACTCATCTGTTTCTCTGGAAAGTGTAATTCCTTGGTCTCCCAGTTAATGGTAGGATTCTGAGCCTGCAGCCATGGTAGCCCTAGAATAATGGGAAAGTGGGGAGAAGAGATAAGCATAAAGGACAGTTTCTCTTGATGATCTTTACCCATAAGAACCCTCAAAGGCTCTGTTTCCTGATCCACTGGTCCAGAGGTCAGCAGGGAGCCATCCACAGTTTCCATCTGACTGGAGTAGCCTTCTTCACTGAACGTATTCCCTGTTTCAGAGCAAAGGAGACATCCATAAAATTTCCACTTGCCCCTGAGTCGATCATAGCAGAGCTAGACACCCAAGCTGAGTCAACCCAGAGTTTGATGGAAAGAAAGCAATGAGAATTGTTTTTCTTACAACTCAGCTGGGACACCGCTGAGGAAACTTGAAAAATGGCAGCGTTTACACAGTCAACGTCCTCAGAGGTAACGGAGTTTAAGTCCGAGAAATCAAGATCTGTTGCTGCAGATCTCTCTGGAGCCTGAGGCTCGGACCTGACAGATCCCCTCTCGCAACACTCACAATGAATGAGTGCTGCAGTAGTCTTACGAGAACGGCTGGGGCAGTTTATAATGAAGTGCCCTGACTTACCACAATAGAAACATAGATTCTCCTTAAAACGATGTTCCTTGCGTGCATCACTAACCCGTCGTTGTAAAGAGTCTACCTGTGTCTCGACCACGCACCACAATTGTGGGTTTCCAGGGCAATGGGGTACTCAGAGCCGAGCCCGTAGAAGTCTATGGGATTGTCACAGGTAGCGGTGGCTCGGTCTGTGGCCCTGGCGGTCAGGCGTATGTTGGGGGTATATTTACAGGGGATATATATATACAGTTCGTGACGCCACCTGTAGTCTCTGGTAATTTGTACCAGCGCTGCTGTAGATCTCTGAGGGGATGGTGAGGCAGCTAGATGTCGGGTCCCCTACAGGTGGGACTCTTCCCTCATGTCGATGGTTATGATAGGGTAGTGCAGGAATGCAATCAAATAACACAGTCTCACACATCAGCGTCTTTCCATACCTTTACTTCAAGTTGTTCAGGCAGGTCCCAGGGAGGCTGATGGGGTTGATGGAGGATGAGCTTTGAGGCAACGGCAGAGCAAGTTAGGGGCCTCCTTTACTTTCCAATGATGAAGAGTCCAACCAGCGTAAAGCGTAGTTCCCTCTATAACTCCAGCTATTCCAAAGCTGTGCTGCCCGGTCAGTTTTGTGGTTGGAGCCTTCTTCTGAGAGAGCTGAGTTCCAATTCCTGTCGTGCACTGACTCAAGGTTCTCACTCTCCCTGACCCCAGTTACGTACTGACTCTTCAGGGCTGCTTTCCGTTACCTAAGGTCCGGTAAGCCTCTGGGTTTCCTACCACCATGCATGAAGCTATGGTGATGCTTCGGTCTCCAGTGACCGGTAACAATGTGCAGGTATGCTATACCGATGGCACTTTTCTGTTCTCTTCCACTATGCCCTTCGATTTGCTCAGACTCTCAACAGATGTCTCAGTCCGTCCTCTAGTGGGGCACAGCTCTGACCAGGCTGAGGTGAACTGGCTCACCTTTACTGGACTCCACTTTCTGAACTGCACAAAGACTGCACTTCCTAACTCTTTCGAGTCACTGACTGAACTCAACATCAGACTACTCAGCACTCCCCTCCACACCCCTGCTGGGTGTGTCCGAAGTGTACGTGATATCATGGAGAGCCCTTAACCATTACCTCTCCACTCATCCTCCTGGTATTGTGTACCAGGGCTACACATTCCCCATGGTAAACGACAGCACTCCCGGGCTGTGAAATACAAGAGACATTTTTGTTTATGCATTAAACATCAACATTAAACATTAATTCGTCCCATCCGGGAGGTAAGGATGTCTTGAACGTTGCTAACAACACATTGAATATAGAAAAAAATACGAAATATTAAATAAACATGTTCATAAATAAACGACAATATTCTTGTGAAGGACCCGCACCAAACCTTCAACGTGGGTCCTGGGTGGGCTGCAGGACATCCGAATGCAGACCTCACTCAGTGCCTCACCACACGGGTTTTATGTTCAGAGGTAAGTCAAGGCTTCGTGTGAAACCATTATAAGGCACCTTAGTGCAACTATTTACAAGATACAGTTTTTGGGCTGGCTCAGTCCTCAGCCTCTGAGTCCATTATAAGACACATTTATATATATACTTTTTTACAATATTCACATTAATTTGTTATAATTACTGCTGGTATCGAATGGGTATCTTCCCTTTTGTGATTCGCTCTGATCTACGTGGAGTAGCTTCAGGTATATTAAGTTGCGATCTGTCTGCACTGCGTAACGGCAAACTATAGAACTGCCTCAATCTTTCTATGGATCTGGCAAGCGTACTGATGGCTGGGCGGTGCGAGTCAGCTTCACCAGGGGATCCCATAGTATGGGGCGCTGCTTCAGATGATCCTTCTTGAGATTCCGTAGGTTGAGGTGTTGCTGGAATGGGTAACTCCTGAACTGGCTCAACTGGTACCACGGGCATAACTGGAGGTAGAACTTCCTCTGGTGGCTGATAAAACTGCAATACTGGAATTATTACAGCATCTCCCAGTCTGGGCCAATCCGCAGGAAAATCTCCCAGATCCGTGTGTATGACCTCTTCCTTCCTTTCTTCTTGATTGATGACAGGGTTCTTTTCACAACGCTTTAAGGGTTCTGTACACAATTTCAAATGGTCTCTGGACACAGTGGTTATTGTTCTTCCTCGTCCTTACTGATGATACAAACTTTTCTGTTGTCATATTTAGAATCTTGTACAACGTAGGGTTCTTGTTCCCACTGGTTATCCAATTTGTGCATTTTCCTTTTTCTTTTTAATACCACTTCTCCAGGCATCAAAGGCTTGGCAGGAGCATTTCTGTTGTAAATATCTTCCTGTTTCTCCCGTGCCTTGTTGAGACTTTCCTCTACACAGATTTGCACTCGTCTGTACTGCTCTTGCCGATTGATGTCCCAGTTTTCAATGGCGTCGTCTGCCTCCGGTTCTACCACTCCAAGTTCTAAATCCATTGGTAGTCTTCCGGGCCTTGCTCTCATAAGATAGGCTGGAGTGCAGTTAGTAGAACTTACAGGTATATGGTTATACAAATCAACCAAATCAGGTAGTAAGTCCGGCCATCGATTTCTGTCTTCCAACGGTATGGATCTCAACAAGTCAAGGACAATATGGTTCATTTTTTCACAAAGACCGTTGGTTTGAGGGTGGTATGGCGTTGTTCTAATTTTCTTGCACCCGTACATGTGACAGAATTCCTTGAATAAATCAGCTTCGAAAGCAGGTCCTTGATCGGTTAATACTTGCTCCGGATAACCATGCGGTCTGCAGAAACTTGCTTGAAAGGTTTTCGCGGCCGTCACTGCGGTCTGATCCTTAACTGGAACAACCACCAGAAATCTGGAGTAATGGTCCACCATGGTCAGGCGTATGAGTATCCAGATCTACTTGGCGACAGTTTGACATGGTCCAGGGCCACAATCTCCAAGGGACGAGTCGTCCGGATAGGTTGCAGGGGTGCCTTCTGACTACCGTAGTCCTTCCTTCTGAGACACAGGGTCCACAGTTCCGACACCACCTCTCGATGGAGCTGCGCATCCCTACCCAGTAGAACCGGCATCTCAACAGGGTCTCCAGCTTTCTCCCAGCCAAAGTGTCCTGCTTGATTGTGGTATGCTTCCAACACCATTGGGACGTCTGCCTTGGGGACCACTATTTGCCAGACCATCTCATGGGTTCTGGGGTTGACGTATCTCCTGCACAACTTCTCACGGTATAGGAACAACCTACTTTTCTACGTTCCACAGGAGCTTGGCTGACATAGGTGCATCCTTTTCCAAAGAGGAGCCTTCCTGTCTTAACAACTCCTTGATGCGGCTGACCACTGGATCACTGTCCTGAGTCTCTTTCCAGCTGTGATGGGGTAAAGGATTTAATGTTGCACCATACTGCTTTCTGTTGACTCGATGCTCGTGGACTACCCCATTTCGATGGAACGCAGGTAGCTCAATTTCTTCCAGGTCGTCCGATTCTTCTTCCGTATCAGAGTCATGCGGCATTCGAGACAATGCGTCAGCATTAGCATTCTTTCGACCTGCCCGGTACTTGATAGTAAACTGGTAATTGGACAACCGAGCCATCCATCGCTGCTCCATGGCACCCAGCTTGGCGGTTTCCAGGTGCGTTAAGGGGTTGTTGTCTGTGTACGCCGTGAACTTATTGGAGGCCAGATAGTGCTTAAATCTTTCAGTAATGGCCCAGACCAGCGCCAGAAACTCCAGCTTGAAGCTGCTATAATTTTTCCGGATTCCTTTCAGTTGGCCTGAGTTTTCTGCTGGCATATGCGATGACTTTTTCTTGGCCATTCTGCTTCTGACTGAGAACTGCTCCCAACCCTTCATTACTGCGTCGGTGTACAACAGGAACGGTTGGCTGTAATCAGGATAGGTTAAGATCTCATCACCTGTAAGGATCTCTTTCATCTTTTGGAATGCTTCAGCCTGTTCTTTACCCCAATTAAAGGGAGGGTTTCTGCTCTTTAAGGATTGTCCTACCAGGAGGTCCTGTAAAGGAGCTGCCTTCTTCGTGTAATCTTTCACGAACCTTCTGTAGTAACCCGTTAGTCCCAGGAACTGTCGCACTTCCTTAAGGTTCTTCGGCTCCGGCCACTTCTGGATGGCAGTGACTTTCTCTGGGTCCGGCGCTACTCCTTCCGAACTGACGATGTGCCCCAAGTATTGTACCTTCTGTTTGAGTAGATGGCATTTTGAGGGTTTTTAATTTCATCCCGTACCTGGACAGGGACTCGAATACTTCTGCCAGGTGCTTCAGATGGTCCTCATAGTCTTGGAATACACGATAACGTCGTCTAGGTATAGCAGCACGGTTTCAAAATTGAGATGTCCCAGACAATTTTCCATCACTCTCTGAAATGTTCCTGGGGCACTGCTGAGCCCAAACGGCATTCTGTCGAACTCACAGAGCCCCATTGGGGTGGTGAAAGCCGTTTTCTCACGATCCTCCTCAGCCACAGCCACTTGCCAGTAACCACTAGTCAGATCAAGGGTAGAAAAGTAGTTAGCCGTTTTCAGAGCAGCTAATGATTCCTCTATGCGTGGTAACGGGTATGCATCCTTGTGTGTTATGCGGTTCACCTGCCTGTAATCCACACACATTCTCATACTACCATCTTTCTTTTTAACCAGAACTAGAGGGGCTGCCCAGGGGCTACAACTATCCCTTATCACCCCAGCTTTATCATATCATGCAACATTTCTTTAGCCTTCTGATAATGAGCTGGAGGTATGGGCCTATACCGCTCTTTGATGGGAGGATGACTGCCTGTAGGGATATGATGTTGTACTCCCTTAATTATCCCAAAATCAAGTGGATTCTTGCTAAACACTTGGGCGTACTCTTGCACCACCCGTAATACCCCTTGCTTCTGGTGAGCGGGAGTGGTGTCTGTCCCAACATGGAGTTGCTGACACCATTCCGCCACCTGAGTTGCTGGGTCATTGTCCCCCGCTATTTGACAGGAGTCTAAGGACTCAGCCGGAAGAATAGAATTATTATCAACAGCATGTAGTTTAGCAATGGTTGCATAACGGGGTAAGTTTACCTCATCATCTCCCCAATTGAGAAGCCGTACCGGTACTCTTCCATTCACCACTTCTACTACTCCTCTAGCAGTCATAAGTGTAGGTCTATGTTCTGAATGTGGGGTTCTACTACAGCTTGGTAATTCTATCCTCTCAGACCTATGGCTGCCCTGCACCAAATGATCATTTCACTCATTGGGGGTATCACAATAGGATCCGAGTCAGTGACCCGTACATTACCAATTTCGCCGTCTGTAAGCTTCGCTTTCTGCTGACACACCAGGGCCCGGATCTCTCTTTGGATTACTCCTCTCTGCCCTGGTCGGGCAATCTCAGCGAGCTGTTGGAGCAAGAACACAACTTCTCCCCAAACAATTACCGAAAAATGTTATACCCAAAATTATATTTAAACCGTTCTCCTCATTTACAGTCTTTACTACCAGAAGCCCCTGGTCTTTCAACTCCTCTCTGCCCACCTTTACATCTACACATTTTGTCCCAAGTACTTCTACAGGAAGACCATTAGAAGCATACACGGGAAAGTCAGAGCTCGGGGGTTTAAGACTGTCCATTGACCAGTACTTAGTATAGAGGCATCAGGAATTAGGGTCACCTGGGACCCAGTGTCTAACAATGCCGGAACTGCAATACCATCTAAGATGATAGACAGGTAGGGTCGCCCACCCACATACCTGCGGTTCCATCTAGGGGGCCTGACGGGTATTCTCCTGGGTGTTGGCCCTCGGACCCAGGTTCTGCCCGTTTAAAGGACACTGTGGAGACAGATGACCTTTCCGGTTGCATCGGTAACAGATGATCTCTCGACGAGGAGGGTGTTGATCAGAGTCGCTCCTGGGGGTGGCGTTGTCCTTCTCCGGGGGGCGACGTCTTCTTTCTTCTCCGGTGCATCCACGGGACGTCTTCTGGGCAGTCTGCTAACAAGATCTTCCCTTCTTCCTCTTTCCGCAGTTGCAGGGCACTCATTACAGCAGCCAGATTTTTAGTCAGCTGGCGCACCTCTGAGCGCAGACAATCCAATTCACTAGGGGGGGGTCACCTGCGCTTTGGCTTCGGCCACTAACGGGGAAAAGGGTTTACTGCCGGTTCCAGAGTAACTTCAGCCTGATGATGTTGGGTTGCCACCTCAAGTTTGCCCAGGGCCGCAGCCCTTTTATTGCCATGTCTTTATAGGGCATCAAAGGTAGCATCCGGATGATCTAAGGACCACCAGTTTACAGTTCTGCGTTCCTCTTGGGATCTCAATCCCTGTATAATTGTTCTTTCAGCATTTTATTCTCATCAATAGCATTTAAATTATAACCTGCTTAAGAGCTCTCAGGGCTCCTTGTAGTCGCAAGCGTAGTCCCGGATGCTGTCACCTGGCTGTTGTGAACAGTGATAGAAGGCCATCCGGAGATCCGTTTCCGTGCGGTCTTCAAATATGGCATGCAGCTTAAGGAAGATCGCAGGTACCGACTCCTGATCAACGGTATCCCAAGTCTCCACTTCCCTCTCAGCAGCGCCAGTTAGCTGCCCTATTAGCACAGCAGCTTTTTGTCTCTCAGGCATGGAGTACATTTCTAGGATGCTGCATAACTTCCGCTTGAAGCCTGCTAATGTGCCTGGCTCACCGCTGTACTGGGGAAGCCATTTCGCCCCAGGCATATATGGGAGCGTTAGTGGCATGATCGGGACTACCGGACTGGGTGCTGGACCTGCACCCCCATCTGGCGCTACAATACCAGGCGGTGCGGGATTGGGGACTCCGGCTGGGGCCGCACTGTCAGCCGGTTGTTGTGACATCTTAGCGCCCCCTTGGTTAAACGGAGCCTACCGGTTTCAGATGCTGCTACTTCACAGGCACCACAGTGGGAACAGGACCTTCGTCGCAGGCGCTCTGATGTCAGAGCGTTCACTTCCTGTTGCAGGACCTGCCGATGAGTCAGAGCCAGGGGCGTGTCCAAGACTCTGCGCGCTCTTTCAGGTACGCCCACCTTCTTCTCCAGCGCCTTAGGGCGCGAATTTTGGCGGCAAATATGGCGGTATTTGGGCGCCAAACAACAGCAACAGTCTTTTTCCGCCAAAACACTCCACAGGCACACAGGGCTCGCAATGCTGCAAGTTTCGTATCCTGTTCGTGACGCCAAATTTTGTCTCGACCACGCACCACAATTGTGGTTTCCAGGGCAATGGGTACTCAGAGCCGAGCCCGTAGAAGTCTATGGGATTGTCACAGGTAGCGGTGGCTCGGTCTGTGGCCCTGGCGGTCAGGCGTATGTTGGGGGGTATATTTACAGGGGATATATATATACAGTTCGTGACGCCACCTGTAGTCTCTGGTAATTTGTACCAGCGCTGCTGTAGATCTCTGAGGGATGGTGAGGCAGCTAGATGTCGGGTCCCCTACAGGTGGGACTCTTCCCTCATGTCGATGGTTATGATAGGGTAGTGCAGGAATGCAATCAAATAACACAGTCTCACACATCAGCGTCTTTCCATACCTTTACTTCAAGTTGTTCAGGCAGGTCCCAGGGAGGCTGATGGGTTGATGGAGGATGAGCTTTGAGGCAACGCAGAGCAAGTTAGGGGCCTCCTTTACTTTCCAATGATGAAGAGTCCAACCAGCGTAAAGCGTAGTTCCCTCTATAACTCCAGCTATTCCAAAGCTGTGCTGCCCGGTCAGTTTTGTGGTTGGAGCCTTCTTCTGAGAGAGCTGAGTTCCAATTCCTGTCGTGCACTGACTCAAGGTTCTCACTCTCCCTGACCCCAGTTACGTACTGACTCTTCAGGGGCTGCTTTCCGTTACCTAAGGTCCGGTAAGCCTCTGGGTTTCCTACCACCATGCATGAAGCTATGGTGATGCTTCGGTCTCCAGTGACCGGTAACAATGTGCAGGTATGCTATACCGATGACACTTTTCTGTTCTCTTCCACTATGCCCTTCGATTTGCTCAGACTCTCAACAGATGTCTCAGTCCGTCCTCTAGTGGGGCACAGCTCTGACCAGGCTGAGGTGAACTGGCTCACCTTTAACTGGACTCCACTTTCTGAACTGCACAAAGACTGCACTTCCTAACTCTTTCGAGTCACTGACTGAACTCAACTCAGACTACTCAGCACTCCCCTCCACACCCCTGCTGGGTGTGTCCGAAGTGTACGTGATATCATGGAGAGCCCTTAACCATTACCTCTCCACTCATCCTCCTGGTATTGTGTACCAGGGCGTCCTCAGAGGTAACGGAGTTTAAGTCCGAGAAATCAAGATCTGTTGCTGCAGATCTCTCTGGAGCCTGAGGCTCGGACCTGACAGATCCCCTCTCGCAACACTCACAATGAATGAGTGCTGCAGTAGTCTTACGAGAACGGCTGGGGCAGTTTATAATGAAGTGCCCTGACTTACCACAATAGAAACATAGATTCTCCTTAAAACGATGTTCCTTGCGTGCATCACTAACCCGTCGTTGTAAAGAGTCTACCTGCATGGGTTCAGGTTCAGGTTCCCGTGTAATCCTACTCAAAGGTTCCTTAGCTGGAGAGGAAGGTAGGAAAAGGTTAGTACGATTGCTTTCGAACCATCTCTCTTGCCTGCGTTCAGTCAGACGAGTATCAATACGGATGCAGTAGTTAATAAAGTCACCTAACGCAGTGGGAGGGTCGGCACGAGCAAGTTCATCCTTAATCAGTGGAGATAACCCCTTTCGAAAAATAGATTTTTTGGCGGAACTGTCCCAGGTGGTATCAAGGGCCCATCTCCTGAAATCCAAGGCATATTCAGCTACCGAGTGCTTACCTTGGCGCAAAGCTAACATGGCTGCTTCAGCTGTTGCACCTCGATTGGGGTCATCAAACACCTGTCCCATGGCTGAAATAAAATCATCAAGGTGATTCAAACAATCATCCTCAGTCTCAATCAGAGGGTTTGCCCACATTAAAGCCTTGTTGGTAAGCAACATAATTATAGTAAGCACCTTAGATCGTTCAGTGGGAAATTGTGAAGCATGTGCAGAAAAAAAAAGATTGCATTGATTAATAAATCCCCTGAATTTCTCACGTTCACCGCCAAAACGAAAAGGGGGAAACTTGGGAATCCCAGCACTCGGGGCTACGGCAGGAGCCTGGACTCGCCCCTCTAGAACCTCAATCCTGGCTCGCAAATCCTGGGTAGTCTGTCCAACCACTTGCAAATTGTGATTATTGAGGTCCTGTAGATTTGTAAAACGGGTCTTTATATTCTGCAAATCTGCAAGGATATTATCAGTCACTCCGCAAAGTTCCTTTATGCGGGCCTCCATTTTCCAGATCTTTTAAGACAGGATTACTGGAAGAAGAGGAGAGAAAAAAAAACAATAGTGTTCACCTGTGGCAACACTGCAGAGAGAAAAAAAAATTAAGGGAACTGCTCACCTGGAATGGTTGTGAGAAGTCACAACCACTATCATCACAGAAAGTTTCAACCAGACATCTGATATCCAGAGTTACAGCAGTCAAAAAAGAGAAAAGAAAGGAGAAAAAAAATACAATAGTGTTTACCTGTGGTAACACTGCAAAAAAGAAAAAACTTAAGGGAATTGCTCACCTGGAATGGTTGTGAGAAGTCACAACCACTGTCATCACAGAAAGTACAACCGGACGTCTGATATCCACAGTACAGCAGACACAGCCTTCCAGACCCAGCAGACACTAACGTTTTGGCTTCAGAATCTTGTAATGTATGTAGTACAGTTCATATAGCGTCTTGTGCTTGGGTGCGATGAACATACATGAGACACAGGTTTGATATAGAAAAGTCCTGTATTACTTCATACAAGTTGGCAGAAATAGTCACACAGTTTGCAGACACAGAAACAGGAGACACAGCAGGCCAGAGTAATCCAAGCTCAGCAATCACTCTCCAATACAGATTCAGGATCTTCTTCTCTGTTACCGTAAGTCCATGCAAACGTGGGTCTTTCAAAGAGCAGGGTTCAGAGTCCACAAGTGCTTCAGAGTTCCTCAGTAGGAATAGCTGGAGTACAAGGTCCAAGGCTTACAGGAGTCAAGTCACAGGTTCACTGCAGGCTAGATTCTGAAGCACTGATTGCTCAGCTGTGGCTGCTTAAGAAGCAAAGGAGAGAATCAGGGCGGGAACATGCAAGCTGGAAACTCCATTTTGACTGAGGGCAAGATAGCTGCAGCAAGACAGAAAGTAAAATGGCTGACGAACAAACTGAGTTTCAGGAATATATACATAGAACCTTACAGCGGGAAAAGAAGATTCCGGCGGGGACAGAGGGACAGAGTCTCAAAATCGGGACTGTCCCGCTGGATCTAGGACGGTTGGGAGATATTTGTAATGTGCTGTGTTTGTTATGCACAAGCTTAGGGACAGAAAGGCAACATAGAGTTAAACTGTGGGGAGGAGTTCAGCAGAGAGGCTGTGCAACAGACCTACAGGAAAAGGATTTCCTGTTCTTGCAGCAATGCCCGCAGGCTTTCCCAGGGCAAGACGCTCTACACAGCTGGGAAAAGAGGGTGTCCCAGTCCAGGGGATGGGCACTGCTGCAGACTTTCAGGCAGTGTGGACAGGCACTGATTCTGTGGCAGTGACTGCAGAAGGACTGTTGGTTCCCAAAATCCAGATGGGAGCCGTTGTTGCTGCATAACTCGTTAAAGACGCAGGGAAAGCATTACTTTATTTACCTCATCAAGAAAGGCACATCCAGCCCATGAATGGCAGCGCTTCCCAGGACTCACATCCAAAGATGATATTTCATATTTTTTTATTTAATAAGTTAAAATGGAGGAGATACAACGCGTTTCGGATACAGTATATATCCTTCATCAGGTATCATAAAAACACAGTACAAATCCTAATAATATAAAATTCAGTAACACTTATATATAGTGGCAATATGTTTATTAAAAGTTTTCTAACGTTGGAACAGAATCGTGGCTGTAGTACAAAAAAAAAGGTTCCTCCTCACCCAGCCGCGATCCAGCATCGTGCTCCTCCTTCCTCCTCATCCGGCCGCGATCCAGTGTCATCCTCCTCTTTCCTCCTCACCCGGCCGCGGTCCAGCGTCGTCGTCCTCCTTCTTCCTCCTCACCCGGCTTTGGTCCAGCGTCGTCCTCCTTCCTCCTCACCTGGCCGCAGTCCAGCATCGTCCCTTCCTTATCACCCGGCCATGGCCCAGCGTCGTCCTCCGCCTTCCTCCTCACCTGGTCGCGATCCAGCGTCGTCCTCTGCAGTCTCTGGTACATAGCAGTCTGGTACATAGCAGTCTCTGGTACATAGCAGTCTCTGGTACATAGCAGTTTCTGGTGCTTAGCAGTCTCTGGTACATAGGAGTCTCCGGTACATAGCAGTCTCCAGTACATAGCAGTCTCCAGTACATAGCAGTCTCTTTTACACAGCAGTCTCTGGTACATAGCAGTCTCTGGTGCTTAGCAGTCTCTGGTACATAGGAGTCTCCGGTACATAGCAGTCTCCAGTACATAGCAGTCTCTTTTACTCAGCAGTCTCCGGTACATAGCAGTCTCTGGTACATAGCAGTCTCTGGTACATAGCAATCTCCGGTACATAGTAGTCTCTGGTACATAGCAGTCTCCGGTACATAGCAGTCTGGTACATAACAGTCTCTGGTACATAGCAGTCTCTGGTACATAGCAGTCTCTGGTACATAGCAGTCTCCGTTACATAGCAGTCTCTGGTGTATAGCAGTCTCTGGTACATAGCAGTCTCCGGTACATAGCAGTCTCTGGTACATAGCAGTCTCTGGTACATAGCAGTCTCTGGTGTATAGCAGTCTCTGGTACATAGCAGTCTCCGGTACATAGCAGACTCTGGTACATAGCAGTCTCTGGTACATAGCAGTCTCTGGTGTATAGCAGTCTCTGGTACATAGCAGTCTCTGGTACATAGCAGTCTCCAGTACATAGCAGTCTCTGGTGTATAGCAGTCTCTGGTGCATATGTCTGCAGTACATAGCAGTCTCTGGTACATAGGAGTCTCTGGTGTATAGCAGTCTCTGGTGCATATGTCTCCAGTACATAGCAGTCTCTGGTACATAGCAGTCTCTGGTACATAGCAGTCTCTGGTGTATAGCAGTCTCTGGTACATAGCATCTCTGGAACATAGCAGTCTCCAGTACATAGCAGTCTCTGGTGTATAGCAGTCTCTGGTACATATGTCTCCAGTACATAGCAGTCTCTGGTACATAGGAGTCTCTGGTGCATAGCAGTCTATCGTGCATAGCAATCTATGGTACATAGGAGTCTTTGGTACAATGCTGTGCCTGCAAAAGAGGAGACAATTGTGTCTTCTCCTCATGGTCTTGTATGCTCCATTCTGGCTGCTATCTGAGTCCTGTGTGTGCCTGCTGCTTCACTGCTGTGGCTGACTGTCATGATATGCAGGTACATGGGGCCTCAGAGAGTAGCCACAAGGGAGAACACAGGAACTGCTGCTACTGCTGGAGGTCACTGTTCTTTCTTTGGCTGCAGAAATTACCTCAGTCCAGGAGAAAGTAAGCAGGACAATGAGCTGAGCTCTCTGAACCACGAAAAGAGGGGGAGACAGAGAGGGAATGTCCTGATATAAGAGGGGGTGTGTCGCCTGCTTCTCATTAGTACAGTGTGAAAAGAAGATTCCGGCGGGGACAGAGGGACAGAGTCTCAAAATCGGGACTGTCCCGCTGGATCTAGGACGGTTGGGAGATATTTGTAATGTGCTGTGTTTGTTATGCACAAGCTTAGGGACAGAAAGGCAACATAGAGTTAAACTGTGGGGAGGAGTTCAGCAGAGAGGCTGTGCAACAGACCTACAGGAAAAGGATTTCCTGTTCTTGCAGCAATGCCCGGCAGGCTTTCCCAGGGCAAGACGCTCTACACAGCTGGGAAAAGAGGGTGTCCCAGTCCAGGGGATGGGCACTGCTGCAGACTTTCAGGCAGTGTGGACAGGCACTGATTCTGTGGCAGTGACTGCAGAAGGACTGTTGGTTCCCAAAATCCGGAAGGGAGCCGTTGTTGCTGCATAACTCGTTAAAGACGCAGGGAAAGCATTACTTTATTTACCTCATGTTTATTAAAAGTTTTCTAACGTTGGAACAGAATCGTGGCTGTGGTGCATCCGGAGGACGCATTCCGTGTTGAGAGTACCCGTGTGATAGAGGTAACTGTCTGTGCCGCAGGACTGGGACTTTATCTGTCTTTCTATGTGCAAGGGGCCGGGGTGCTCACTGACTGTGACTTAGTGGATTCCACCATGACTACCACCCCCGTGCCACCTTGTTACATTTGGTGTAGTTGGCAGGGTCGAATCTAGAAGCACTGCAGCTACAAGATTGGTGGAGAAGATTCCCGAGACCTGTGGATTAGTGACAGCTGTGAAAGAGTTAAAGATGGTGGCTGACAGTGACTTTAAGAATGCGCCGAACTCTGACAATGAAGGATGGTGCCACCTTTCGTGGGCGTCATGGAAGAAACTTGGCGAAAAAAGGAAGGAGGCCACATCCCCCTGTGATTAATGCCCGCCCAAAATGGGTGCGGGCGAAGGAGTTCCAGCCTTGTCAACAGAGTGTGAGGAAATGCGTGGAGCAGCCATAAGAGACTCTGCTCACGAACGGGAGGAGCCCGACAGAGCGAGACAGCATGTCGAGAGATGAGAAGCCATTGCTGGATACCATGCAGAGGCGCAGCATGTCATTCCGCTGCGGCATCGGACGCCAGGACAGGAGGCAAACTGTGGCCCGGGCGAAGATGGGCCTGCCCTTTGAGGCCTGGTGGACGGACGAGCTTCCAGAGCACATTCCTCATTTTCCCCCAACTTCTACACTACATCAGATGAAGAAGAAAGTGACATAATGCTGCCTGCAGAGTAACAATACATCACAGCAGTAATATTATCCCTTAATTAGCACCTATAGTAATAATGTCCCACATCCTGGCTCCTTACTGTAATAACATTCCCCATTCTGGCCGCCGTGTGTCTCATTCTTGGCTACCATGTGTCTCATTCCTGGCCCCATATGTTCTCCATCCTGCCCAAATGTGCCCTCCCATCTGGCCCATGTATCCTCTGATCCTGGCCCCATGTGCCCTGCCATCTGCCCCATACGTCCACTCATCATGGTCCCATGTGTCTCCACACAGCCGCTATATGCCATCCCATCCTGGCCCCATGTGTCTCCATCCTGCCCCCATATGTTCTCCATCCTGCCTCCATTTGTCCTCCCATTCTGCCTCATATGTCTTCCCATCCTGGCATGAACTCCCATCCTAAATCCTGACCCATATGATATCCCACCCTGGCCCTATATGAACTCCCATCCTAGATCCTGGCCCCATATAAACTCCTATCCTGGCCCCATATGAACTCACATCCTGGCTCCTTATGAACTCTCATCCTGGATCCTGGCCCCATATGAACTCCCATGCTGGATTCTGGCCCTATATGATCTCCAATCCTGACCTCTTATGAACTCTTATCTTGGCCCCATATGAATGTCATACTGGATCCTGACCCCATGTGAACACCCATCCTGCATCCTGGCCCATATGAACACCCATCCTGCATCGTGGCCCCATATGAACTCCCATCCTGGATCCTGGCTTGACTTAGGGTCAAGGACAGGAAGTGAGTCAAGAAGTCAGTGGCTGGAGAACCGTGTGTGAAACAACAGGCCTAAGTCGGAGGCTGCTAGGGACAGCGTGGGCCTAATAGTCAGGGCAGTGGATTGCTGAAAATACCTTCCGTGTGATTCCGTCTAATGGCCTGGGGCAACCTCGAGATGGACGTCTGGGCCTGGGCCGCACTCAGCCTGTGAAGCTACAGGGAAAGATGGACTCAGACTACATGGGGTGGAAGGTATTGCAATACGAATATACTGCTAGTGGTGGAGAAGATTCCCTATAGCTAGAGAATCCAGTGAGAGAGACATTCAACCTATACCAAGAGCCATGGCTGAAGTTGTATCCGATATCTGTGGGAAGGATGATAACCCGTTGGGCCTTATCCTCTACATCTGCCTATAAATACTCTAAATACTGCCATTCACCAAGTAAAAGTTTGGTTGTTTTTATGAACCTCGTGCCTCATGGATTAACTGATGTCCTGGTACCAGAAGTATTCCTGGACTCAGAAAAAGAGGCCTGCAGGCCTAAAGTAAGTGTGATGCACACACAGTAGCACACCAGGATTGGGACACGAGTTGCCCGTAGGATTCCAAAGCGAGTGGAACAGAAGCTCGCCACGACTACCTCGCTTGGGCATCTTACAGTAGCATACACAATAGCCTGTGTACAGGTTGAATGGAAACTCTAAGATCATCATTGCATTTGTGACATTTTTTTCTAGTCTCTGGTATTTTCACCTAGTTTATATTTTAGTTTTTCCATTTTTTTAACTTTTTTTTTATATATTTGCCTGTTCTTTTTTTGTGTGTTCACCATTGTGGGCAGGACTTCGGATTTCCAGATGTTTTCACTTACGTAATTCATTATTTGAAAATTTTCAAAAACTTAAAAAAATTGCCAAAAATGTATTCCAGTTCACTCAAAGAAGTGATTTTATGTATGCCAGTTTTTTTGGCACAATTTTTGCAAAAAGAAAAAAAAAGTTAATTACAAAAATAAAAACATTGTTTTACTTTGCAGAATCCATGAACCACATTCACGATTTTGCAGTATTTGGACCAAATGATGAATCGAGAGAGCGTGATGTGAGAACCCATAGAATTAGTATTGAGCCAGGCCCAAGAAGAAGGGTGCCCACTTACACCTTCAAATCAGCAAGCAGGTCCTGTTATAGGGCCCATAAATTGTTCTTTCACATGGGCCCTGTTCTGTCAATGCCCACCACTGTATTGAGCCCATTTACAGCTGTGTGTGTAAACTCCTACAGGAGCAGCGGATTTCATATTGGTGTTTTTAATGATCAGTGGATGCTTCAGGAACTTAGGTAAGGCACATTTGCTAAGCCACAGTTCATGGTGAACTGAGAAGAACAAGCCAGACAGAAAATGGAGCAGCAAGGACCAGTAGAGCTGGATATTCAAGACAACATGTTAATCTGTCGATCTGGAAGCTACAAGAATTAATGGAGTAGAGGATATGAACAGATACCTTGGAAAAGCAGTCGAAAGTGCTGTCAGAGCCTTGAAACAGTGTAGACGGCTAGGTAGGCACATACGTTAATACAGCAAAGTTGAGTGTGTGGACAACAATCTGCAGCAGGAGACAAGGCGGGCTATTGCTTTTTTATAGCAGAACGTGTGTACAGTACCCAGGAACAGCAGAGCTGAGTGAAGCGCCTTGTTGTATCAGAACTAAGTCAGCAGTCAGACACCTTGTTCTAGCAAAGCCGAATGTGTGGATAGCACACAAGAACCATAGCTCCCAACGGTCCCGGATACATCTTTTTTTTTTTTTAATAATATCACAAATCAGCACATAACATGGACATATTTGTGTCACTCCTGTAATAGTAATAACCCGCACAACACACCAATCAGATTATTTACGTGGATCGGTAAACGGCGTAAAAAAATGGCATGATTGATATTTTTTCTTTATTAAACCCATAAAAAATCTAATTACCACCCCACCTTATGGCAAACTATACAGACGTGGAGGAAATGTCGGAGACTATGTCATTTGAGAGGTGATCTCTCCCCCTTTATGCCCTTTCTAGGTAACCCGGACTTTATAGGAGGTAGACCGCCCTCATCCTTTATTGAGTTGGCTGGGCAGGGTTGTATCCTGGCAGCTGACCTATTGGATGATAGCTTTTCCATACTCACATTTGACATGGCAGCATGGCGCTTCTCAGAATTTGTGAATAGACCTTTTCTTTTTCTTCAAGCAAGGAGCTTAATCCTGAGAGGCATGGCTGCTGGGGGAGGTGTAAGAGGGAAGAACGCTTTAGATGGCTTTCTTAGAACCACCAGGGTGCAGATAGCCTCGACAAGTAGTATTTATATACTATTGCGTAAGCAGTGGTCATGGGAGGGTAAGAAGACATTTCCAGCACGATGGATCAATGACATACAGAACATCACTGTTGGGGAAATCTTAGACGCCACTTTAATGCAACGGAAGGTGATCCCCTCCAGCAGTTATGCAGACATGTCTTTATTGCTCCTCCATAGAGCTTATATTACCCCACATATTAAGTCTAGAATGTCTCCAGGGGGCACTTTCACATGTTCCAAATGTGGGACAGGAAATACAGACATATTTCATCACATGTGGGGATGTCCCAAAGTACAAAAATTATGGCAATCTATTCATGCTGAACTACAGAATCTTGGCGGGATAGTGTTTCCTCTGACTCCGCAATGGGCAATATTTAATATACTTGATAGCTCTCAACATAAACTCCCCAAACATGTTAAGGCCATGTTGATAATATGGGCCTCGGCTGTCAGGAAAAGTCTATTGCAGCACTGGCTGGATCCATTGCCACCACCCAAATCTCTCATTTATTCCAAAATATTGTATATTTTTCGAATGGACTGGCTGGATACCCTAACAAATAAAGAAAAATTGACCGGGAAATTTTTATCCACATGGTCATTTTTCATTCCATCTCTGACTCAAGACATTAGGGACAAATTAAAGTCAAATTTTGAAAACACTCAGTGGTATCTTCTTCAGAAAATTAGTGGACATGATCCTATTCCTTAAAATTTTGATGGTTGTCAATTGAATGCAGGGAAATTATTGAGGTTTACATGTTGGGGGGATGGGAGGGTGGAAGGCAGAGGGGGGGACATTTATGATTATTATGATTATTATACTTATGTGACAAGTTCGACTCCTTTGAATTCGCATGACTTACTTTGTGGTAATGTTCCATATTTCATCACATCAAGTTTTAAATGTGTCATTTCAGATTGCTACTTCATGACTTGTATAAGTAAAAATTTATTGTAATACTTTTAAAATCAATAAATCATATTGGAAAAAAAAAAAAAATCTAATTACACTGTAATGCTGTGGCCGTGTTCACACATAGCGTAAATGTTGCATTTTTTTCTTATTTTTTTCTGTACGTGTCTGACTCCTAACCACACAATACAAAAACAATCTGATTATTGCTAGTTGCTGCTTTTCTTTTATGTGTTTTCCCACTTACAGTTATATGAAAAAGTTTGGGCACCCCTATTAATCTTAAGCTTAATGTTTTATAAAAATTGGTGTTTTTGCAACAGCTATTTCAGTTTGATATATCTAATAACAATTGGACACAGTAATGTTTCTGCCTTGAAATGAGGTTTATTGTACTAACAGAAAATGTGCAATCTGCATTCAAACAAAATTTGACAGGTGCATAAGTATGGCGCCACCCTTATCATTTTCTTGTTTTAAATACTCCTACCTACTTTTACTGACTTACTAAAGCACTTTTTTTGGTTTTGTAACCTCATTGAGCTTTGAACTTCATAGCCAGGTGTATGCAATCATGAGAAAAGCTACTTAAAGTGGCCACTTGCAAGTTGTTCTCCTGTTTGAATCTCCTCTGAAGAGTGGCATCATGGGCTCCTCAAAACAACTGTCAAATGATCTGAAAACAAAGATTATTCAACATAGTTGTTCAGGGGAAGGATACAAAAAGCTGTCTCAGAGATTTAACCTGTCAGTTTCTACTGTGAGGAACATAGTAAGGAAATGGAAGAACACAGGGACAGTTCTTGTTAAGGCCAGAAGTGGCAGGCCAAGAAAAACATCAGAAAGGCAGAAGAAGAAGAATGGTGAGATCAGTCAAGGACAATCCTCAGACCACCTCCAGAGAGCTGCAGCATAAACTTGCTGCAGATGGTGTCACTGTGCATCGGTCAACTATACAACGCACTTTGCACAAGGAGAAGCTGTATAGGAGAGTGATGCGAAAGAAGCCGTTTCTGCAAGCACGCCACAAACAGAGTCGGCTGAGGTATGCAAAAGCACATTTGGAGAAGCCAATTTCTTTTTGGAAGAAGGTCCTGTGGACTGATGAAACCAAGATTGAGTTATTTGGTCATACAAAAAGGCGTTATGCATGGCATCAAAAAAACACAGCATTCCAAGAAAAACACTTGCTACCCACAGTAAAATTTGGTGGAGGTTCCATCATGCTTTGGGGCTGTGTGGCCAATGCCCGGCACTGGGAATCTTGTTAAAGTTGAGGGACGCATGGATTCCACTCAGTATCAGCAGATTCTTGACAATAATGTTCAAGAATCAGTGACAAAGTTGAAGTTACGCACAGGGCCGGATTAACGTAGGGGCTGATGGAGCTGCAGCTCCAGGCCCCTTGTTAGAGATAGGCCCATCCCCCGGCCCAGCCAGCCGCTTGTTATCTAGTGGCTCTCTGCTCTCCTCCCTTCCCTGTGCTGCTGACATCAGACTGGTGGTGGAGGGGGAGGGGAGGAGCCAGGAGAGACTGTGTGCTGGAGGGGAGAGAGGAAACCTGGTGCTGAAAGTACTATAGGAGAGGAGTCGGCAGCAGCACAGTGTTATCTCATTCACCCAATCCAGAAGCAGGATGTAAATGAAGGCAGAACATGTGACCACAGAGCAGCCAGTCACAGCTCACCTTTCACTTGTCCTCATCCATGCACTGTCTTCTTACAGCTTTGCCTATTGGCATCCTGCCCTGTGTTCAGTGTCACGTTGTAGTGACGGTCCCTGTCTGGAGGAGAGAGTTAGAGACAGGCAGGCAGAGGTGTGTGTGCTGTTACAAGAATCCCAGCCATATTACAGTGAAAGCAGATGGAGAATCCTGAAGTCTCTGCACAGGTTTGTGTTATAAAGTGTGTGGTTTCTGACAAATTCCATCAGTAGCATTGAATGGCCCATAGTATATATAATGCAGCATTGAGAGGTCCATTCTAGTATATAGCGCAGCATTGAATGGCCCATAGTATATATAGGGCAGCATTGAATGGCCCATAGTATATATAGCGCAGCATTTAGAGGCCCTCTCAATGCTGCATTATATATACTATGGGCCATTCAATGCTGTGCTATATATACTATGGGCCATTCAATGCTGCGCTATATGGGCCTCTCAATGCTGCATTATATATACTATGGGCCTCTCAATGCTGCGCAACTATGGGCCATTCAATGCTGCATTATATATACTATGGTCCATTCAATGCTGCGCTATATATACTATGGGCCATTCAATGCTGTGCTATATATACTATGGGCCATTCAATGCTGCGCTATATGGGCCTCTCAATGCTGCATTATATATACTATGGGCCTCTCAATGCTGCGCAACTATGGGCCATTCAATGCTGCATTATATATACTATGGTCCATTCAATGCTGTGCTATATATACTATGGGCCATTCAATGCTGCGCTATAAGGGCCTCTCAATGCTGCATTATATATACTATGGGCCTCTCAATGCTGCGCAACTATGGGCCATTCAATGCTGCATTATATATACTATGGTCCATTCAATGCTGCGCTATATATACTATGGGCCATTCAATGCTGTGCTATATATATACTATGGGCCATTCAATGCTGCGCTATATGGGCCTCTCAATGCTGCATTATATATACTATGGGCCTCTCAATGCTGCGCAACTATGGGCCATTCAATGCTGCATTATATATACTATGGGCCATTCAATGCTGCATTATATATACTATGGGCCATGCAATGCTGCGCTATATATACTATGGGCCATTCAATGCTGCATTATATATACTATGGGCCATGCAATGCTGCGCTATATATACTATGGGCCATGCAATGCTGCGCTATATATACTATGGGCCATTCAATGCTGCATTATATATACTATGGGCCATGCAATGCTGCGCTATATATACTATGGGCCATTCAATGCTGCATTATATATACTATGGGCCATGCAATGCTGCGCTATATATACTATGGGCCATTCAATGCTGCATTATATATACTATGGGCCATGCAATGCTGCGCTATATATACTATGGGCCATGCAATGCTGCGCTATATACTAGAATGGGCCTCTCAATGCTGCGCTATATATACTATGGGCCATGCAATGCTGCGCTATATATACTATGGGCCATTCAATGCTGCATTATATATACTATGGGCCATTCAATGCTGCGCTATATATACTATGGGCCATGCAATGCTGCGCTATATATACTATGGGCCATGCAATGCGCTATATGGGCCTCTCAATGCTGCATTTATATACTATGGGCCATTCAATGCTGCGCTATATATACTATGGGCCATGCAATGCTGCATTATATATACTATATGGGCCATTCAATGCTGCATTATATATACTATGGGCCATTCAATGCTGCGCTATATACTAGAATGGGCCTCTCAATGTCGCCCTATATTACTATGGGACATTCAATGCTGCGTTATATACTAGAATGGGCCTCTCAATGTTGCCCTATATTACTATGGGACATTCAATGCTGCACCATATACTAGAATGGGAGCGTTTAAATGCCCTCTCTCTGTTATGTATTGAAAATAGATTGCTGAATGAGCTTAATCTTGATTCTGCAATTGAGGAATTTGCAAGCAAAAAAGCACGAAAAGTGAATGTGTAGTTTAATTTTCTTCTACCAGTTTGATTTATTTACGATAAAACACAGTTTAGCGTTCAGTGAATAACCCTGTTTATTTGCCTCATAAGTTACTATCAGCGTGATAACCATAACAGACTTTCTATATCCACCATATACTAGAATGGGCCTCTCAATGTTGCCATATATGTGTATGGGGCCTCTCTGACGCAATATTACTAATGTGGCTATGTATGGCAGTATTATTGAGATGGCTATGTGTGGCACTATAAGAGGGCTATGTGTGGCAGTATTAAGGGCCGTTTAGACTGTCCAAATTCTTGTCTGATCGGCCGGACTTTAATTTTTTCCCAGGGTGCCCTGAGGCTGAGAAGGTTGAGAAAAACTGCTATAGGAGGACGTCAAACTGAGGTGTGAGTTGTGTGTTCCTGTGGAGCAGGTACTAATGTTATAATACATCTTGTGCTGCTGACATATATACAGACATGTTACTGCTATGTATAGCTGTGGTACTGGTATATAAGCAGGTACTAATGTTATACATAGATGTGCTGCTGACATATATACACACACAGTACTGGTATATATGGCTGTGATACTGGTATATAGGCAGGTACTAATGTTATAGATGGGCTGCTGACATACATACAGACACAGAACTGGTATATATAGCCGTGGTACTGGTATATACGCAGGTATTAATGTTATATGTAGATGTGCTGCTGACATATATACAGACAGGTGGCCAATCAGTGGCTACTGTCTGAAGTTCTGGCATGGTGGCCGCCATCATGCTAGGAGTTCTGACAGTGACTGCTGCAGGTGGATGATTGTCACACCTGTCCGGCGCATAATCTCATTACTTGGACCATTGCCATTAATATGGAGGTTGATTGGGGATTGTGATCCACCAGCTGCTTGTTAGTCCCTGGATTGTGGATTATTATCTGTATTTACCCACATAGTCAATGTCCGCACGTGTAGATTGTGCCTGGATTGTGGATTTTAATCTGTATTTATTTGCCTCATAAGTTACTATCAGCGTGCGTAATAACCATAACATACTTTATATCCACTGTATTTATATTAGGCATGTATCATATATTTATATTTACTTTGTTCTATAGCTTTATTTACAATAAAACACAGTTTAACGTTCAGTGAATAACCCTGCTTATTTGCCTCATAAGTTACTATCAGCGCGATAACCATAACAGACTTTCTATATCCACTGTATTTATATTAGGCATGTATCATATATTTACTTTGTTTATATCTTTTACGTTACATTTTTGGCCTTTGTGAATTGCCGTGTTTGGCCCCACCCCTTGCCCCGCCCCTTGCCCCGCCCCTTCAGCTCCAGGCCCATCATGTTCTTAATCCGGCCCTGGTTACGCAGGGGATGGATCTTTCAGCAAGACAATGATCCAAAACTCCGCTCCAAATCTACTCAGGCATTCATGCAGAGGAACAATTACAATGTTCTGGAATGGCCATCCCAGTCCCCAGACCTGAATATCATTGAACATCTGTGGGATCATTTGAAGAGGGCTGTCCATGCTCGGCGACCATCAACATTAACTGAACTGGAATTGTTTTGTAAAGAGGAATGGTCAAAAATACCTTCATCCAGGATCCAGGAACTCATTAAAAGCTACAGGAAGTGACTAGAGGCTGTTATTTTTGCAAAAGGAGGATCTACTAAATGTTAATGTCACTTTTCTGGTGAGGTGTCCATACTTATGCACCTGTCAAATTTTGTTTGGATGCAGATTGCACATTTTCTGTTAGTACAATAAACCTCATTTCAAGGCAGAAACATTACTGTGTCCAATAGTTATTAGATATATCAAACTGAAATAGCTGTTGCAAAAAACCAATTTTTATAAAACATTAAGCTTAAGATTAATAGGGGTGCCCAAACTTTTTCATATAACTGTATTTGATATGATTTTGGGGCAGATATGAAGCAGAGTTTTTAACGCTTTTTTTAATACAGAGAATCTTCTTTTTCAGAAGAAGCCTATAGAACAGGGGTGGGCAATTAATTTTCCCGAGGGGCCACATGAGAGACCATGACTGTTGTGGAGGGCCGAACCAATAGCTTGAAATTAAGTTCTACTCAACTTATTAACTTATTAATATTGATTGCATCACTTAATATTGAGCAGAATTAAGTATGCTGACACCCCCTATATATATTTGAACCCCCCACAGCCCCTTATATACAGCATGAGCCTCACACAGCCTCCCTATATATACAGCATGAGCCCCACATAGCCTCCCTATATACTGCATGAGACCCACACAGCCTCCATATATATACTGCATGAGCGCCACACAGCCCCCCTATATATACTGCATGAGCCCCACAGTCTCCCTATATACTGCATGAGCGCCACACAGCCTCCCTACATACTGCATGAGTGCCACACAGCCCCCCTATATACACTGCATGAGCCCCACAGCCTCCCTATATATACTGCATGAGCGCCACACAGCCTTCCTATATACACTGCATGAGCGCCACACAGCCTCCCTATATATATATATATATATATATATATATATATATATATATATATATATATATTGCATGAGCCCCACACGGCCTCCCTATATACTGCATGAGCCCCACACAGCCTTTCCATATACTGCATGAGTATACAGCCTTCCCATAGCCTCCCCATGTGCTGCACGTCACCCCCATAGAATCCCCATGTGCTGTACGTCACCCCCATAGAATCCTCACGTTCACCCCCATAGAATCCCCATGTTTACTTCCATAGAATTCCCATGTTCACCTCCATAGAATCCTCATGTTCACCCCATAGAATCCCCATGTTCACTTTCATAGAATCCACGTGTTCACTCCCATAGAATCCCCATGTTCACTTCCATAGAATCCCCATGTTCACTTCCATAGAATCCCCATGTTCACTTCCATAGAATCCCCATGTTCACTTCCATAGAATCCCCATGTTCACTTCCATAGAATCCCCATGTTCACTCCCATAGAATCCCCATGTTCACTCCCATAGAATCCCCGTGTTCACTACCATAGAATCCACGTGTTCACTCCCATAGAATCCCCATGTTCACTTCCATAGAATCCCATGTTCACTTCCATAGAATCCCCATGTTCACTTCCATAGAATCCCCATGTTCACTTCCATAGAATCCCCATGTTCACTCCCATAGAATCCCCATGTTCACTCCCATAGAATCCCCATGTTCACCTCCATAGAATCCCCACGTTCACCACATAGAATCCTCATGTTCACCCCCATAGAATCCCCATGTTCACCACATAGAATCCCCATGTTCACTTCCATAGAATCCCCATGTTCACCTCCATAGAATCCCCATGTTCACCCCCATAGAATTCCCATGTTCACCTCCATAGAATCCTCATGTTCACCCCATAGAATCCCCATGTTCACCTGCATAGAATCCCCATGTTCACTCCCATAGAATCCCCATGATCACTTCCATAGAATCCCCATGTTCACCCCTATAGAATCCCCATGTTCACCCCCATAGAATTCCCATGTTCACCTCCATAGAATCCTCATGTTCACCCCATAGAATCCCCATGTTCACCCCCATAGAATTCCATGTTCACCTCCATAGAATCCTCATGTTCACCCCATAGAATCCCCGTGTTCACTTTCATAGAATCCACGTGTTCACTCCCATAGAATCCCCATGTTCACTTCCATAGAATCCCCATGTTCACTTCCATAGAATCCCCATGTTCACTCCCATAGAATCCCCATGTTCACTCCCATAGAATCCCCATGTTCACTCCCATAGAATCCCCATGTTCACTCCCATAGAATCCCCATGTTCACTTCCATAGAATCCCCATGTTCACTTCCATAGAATCCCCATGTTCACTCCCATAGAATCCCCATGTTCACTCCCATAGAATCCCCATGTTCACTCCCATAGAATCCCCATGTTCACTTCCATAGAATCCCCATGTTCACTTCCATAGAATCCCCATGTTCACTTCCATAGAATCCCCATGTTCACTCCCATAGAATCCCCATGTTCACTCCCATAGAATCCCCATGTTCACCTCCATAGAATCCCCACGTTCACCACATAGAATCCCCACGTTCACCACATAGAATCCCCATGTTCACTTCCATAGAATCCCCATGTTCACCTCCATAGAATCCCCATGTTCACCCCCATAGAATTCCCATGTTCACCTCCATAGAATCCTCATGTTCACCCATAGAATCCCCATGTTCACCTGCATAGAATCCCCATGTTCACTCCCATAGAATCCCCATGATCACTTCCATAGAATCCCCATGTTCACCCCTATAGAATCCCCATGTTCACCCCCATAGAATTCCCATGTTCACCTCCATAGAATCCTCATGTTCACCCCATAGAATCCCCGTGTTCACTTTCATAGAATCCACGTGTTCACTCCCATAGAATCCCCATGTTCACTTCCATAGAATCCCCATGTTCACTTCCATAGAATCCCATGTTCACTCCCATAGAATCCCCATGTTCACTCCCATAGAATCCCCATGTTCACTCCCATAGAATCCCCATGTTCACTCCCATAGAATCCCCATGTTCACTTCCATAGAATCCCCATGTTCACTTCCATAGAATCCCCATGTTCACTCCCATAGAATCCCCATGTTCACTCCCATAGAATCCCCATGTTCACTCCCATAGAATCCCCATGTTCACTTCCATAGAATCCCCATGTTCACTTCCATAGAATCCCCATGTTCACTCCCATAGAATCCCATGTTCACTTCCATAGAATCCCCATGTTCACTCCCATAGAATCCCCATGTTCACTTCCATAGAATCCCCATGTTCACTCCCATAGAATCCCCATGTTCACTCACATAGAATCCCCATGTTCACTCCCATAGAATCCCCATGTTCACTTCCATAGAATCCCCATGTTCACTTCCATAGAATCCCCATGTTCACTCCCATAGAATCCCCATGTTCACTTCCATAGAATCCACATGTTCACTCCCATAGAATCCCCATGTTCACTTCCATAGAATCCCCATGTTCACCCCCAAAGAATCCCCATGTTCACCCCCAAAGAATCCCCATGTTCACTTTCATAGAATTCACATGTTCACTCCCATAGAATTCCCATGTTCACCTTCATAGAATCCCCGTGTTCACCCCAAAGAATCCCCATGTTCACCACATAGAATCCCCACGTTCACCTCCATAGAATTCCCATGTTCACTTCCATAGAATTCCCATGTTCACCTTCATAGAATCCCCGTGTTCACCTCCATAGAATCCCCATGTTCACCACATAGAATCCCACGTTCACCTCCATAGAATTCCCATGTTCATTTCCATAGAATTCCCATGTTCACCTTCATAGAATCCCCGTGTTCACCTCCATAGAATCCCCATGTTCACTTCCATAGAATCCCCACGTTCACCTCCATAGAATCCCACGTTCACCTCCATAGAATCCCCACGTTCACCTCCATAGAATCCCCACGTTCACCTCCATAGAATCCCCACGTTCACCTCCATAGAATCCCCACGTTCACCTCCATAGAATCCCCATGTTCACCTCCATAGAATCCCCATGTTCACCTCCATAGAATCCCCACGTTCACCACATAGAATCCCCACGTTCACCTCCATAGAATCCCCACGTTCACCTCCATAGAATCCCCATGTTCACCTCCATAGAATCCCCATGTTCACCCCATAGAATCCCCATATTCACCCCATAGAATCCCCATGTTCACTTCCATAGAATCCCCACGTTCACCCCCATAGAATCCCCACGTTCACCTCCATAGAATCCCCATGTTCATACACATGAAAAAAAAAATAACACCACATACTCACATCAGTCCCGTTCCCAGGCGCCCTGCTGCTGCTGTTGCTGTCTCCGATGCGCTGACTCACCGGCGGTACACAGCTGATGCGATGACATGACGTCATCACTTCAGCTGTTTCACACGCTGATTGGTGGAGGAAGTGGCCTGAGGCCCCTCCTCCACCAATGCTGACTGCGCCTAGACTCTGTGATTTTCAACCTTTTTTGAGCCGCGGCACACTTTTTATACTTAGAAAATCCTGGGCACACCACCAACCAAAATAGCACAAAATGACACTAAAACAGTCATATTATACATAGCGCGCATCAGGAAACACGCATTGCAACCCGCAACGTGTGAAAGCACCCTTATTGTACACGTCTCCTACCTACCGTATATACTCGTGTATAAGCCGACCCGTGTATAAGCCGACCCCCCTAATTTTGCCACAAAAAACTGGGAAAACTTATTGACTCGTGTATAAGCCGGGTGTATAAACTGCCCTCCTGCTCTGTGCTGCCCCCGTCCTGCTCCTTGCTCCCCCATCCAGCTCTGTGCTCCCCCATTCTCCTCTGTACTCACCCCTTCCTGCTCCGTCCTCCGCTGTGCTCCCCCATTCCTTCTCCGTCCTCCTGTGCCCCCCCTTGTCTTGCTCCATGCTCCTCTGTGCCCTCCATCCTCTCCCCCCCGTCCTGCTCCGTGCTCATTGTCCTCCTCCATCCTCCCCCCGTCCTCCGTTCTCCCCCCGTCCTCCGTTCTCCCCCCATCCTCCTCCATGCTTACCCCGTCCTCCCCCGTCCTGCTCCATGCTTCCCCGTCCTCCTCCATGCTTCCCCCGTCCTGCTCCATGCTTCCCCATCCTCCTCCATGCTTCCCCCGTCCTCCGTTCTCCCCCCCGTCATCCTCCATGCTTCCCCGTCCACCGTTCTCCCCCGTCCACCGTTCTCCCCCCATGTCCTGCTCCATGCTTCCCCGTCCTCCTCCATGCTTCCCCGTCCTCCGTTCTCCCCCCGTTCTCCTGCTCCATGCTTCCCCCGTCCTCCGTTTTCCCCCCCGTCCTCCATGCTTCCTCCATCCACCGTTCTATCCCCCGTCCAGCTCCGTGCTCCTTGTCCTCTCCTCCATCATACTCACCCCTCCCCGTGCCATCGCTGAGGGTCCCTGCAATCCTGCGTTCTCCCTGTCTTCCTGCAGCTCTCCGGCACTGAGTGGTGACGTAATACCGCTCATTAAGGCCATGAATATGGAAGCCACGTCCATGGGAGTGGCGTCGCGTCCATATTACATGACCTTAATGAGCGGGTATTACATCACCGCTCAGCGCTGGAGAGCTGCAGAGCCGGGGAGAATGCAGGATTGCAGGGACCCTCAGCGATGGCACGGGGAGGGGTGAGTATGATCCCAGCCACCGGCTCCTGGCACCATAGTTTGGGGAACTTTCCCCACGGCACACCCGACCATGTGTCGCGGCACACTAGTGTGCCGCGGAACACTGGTTGAAAATCACTGGTAGAGAGACAGCGAGTGGGCGGGCACGGTGCAGCCTGCGGACCTCAGGTTTTCAGCCCCACGGCTGTCTCGGTCCGCGGGCCGGACTGAGACAACAAGAGGGCCGGATGTGGCCCGCGGGCCGCACTTTGCCCAGGTCTGCTATAGAAGAAAAAAATTCACCAAAACCGCAGAATTTTTTTTCCTAGATTCTTCTATGTGGAGCCTAAAAAAACGCATGTAAAAAACTGCAGTTACTTTATTAAGTGCTGAATCAAAGCTTTTCTGTACTATAAAAACACATTAAAAACACGGCTTCACATCTGCACCATAAATGCATTAAATAAGGCGGAGAAGATTGTTGGTGGAGGCACCTGCAGAAAACAAAAAACAGTATGGCTATGTTTACATGTTGCGTTTTTTTTCCCCGGTCAAAACCTGCTCTCTTGGCAGTAACAAATTGATACAAAAAAGCAGGTCTTGCTTAGTTTTTGTTTTGTGTTTTGCTGAGCTTTTGCTGCTTTTTTGGTGTGTTTTTTTCCTACGTTTTTGTCATTGTACAGTTGTCTCTTGTGCATGCTGATAAAGTTTAGTATTTAAAAAAAATCTGATTCTACTTCATCAGATTTGGCACCAAAAACGCAGCAAAACCTGATACGTGTGGGTTTTTTTTCAGCGTTTTTCACCATTTTTTAACTTTACCTTTTGCTTTCAATGGGTGAAAAACGCTGAAAAAAACGCTGAAAGAAGGGACATGCTGCATTTTACAAAAACCAAAGCATTGCACAAAACACTGAGGACAAAAAAAAAAACAAGCTGTGTGCATGTGACTTCTGAAATCTCATGGACTTTGCTGGTACTGTAAAACACAGCTGAAAATTTTCATTAAAAAAAAGCTGAAAAAATGTGTGATCATAGCCTATTTCTTCTACGTGTAAACCCAGCCTTATACACACAAAAAATGCCAGATGTCATATAGTGAAGCTACATAAAGATGAGAAAGTTCTGGTGGCTCCGACTTTGAATGAACAAAAAATAAATCCACAGGTCTCAAGTAGAGATGAGCAGGATGCACAGATCACGACCCACCAGCTCTGGCTTATCAAAAGCTGAGCCGGGGACACCGGAAGGTTGGAGACTCGCGGCCTCCCGTACAGCCGCCCGGTACCACTGATCTGGATGTGTGTAGCCCTGGTACACAATACCAGGAGGATGAGTGGAGAGGTAACAGTTAAGGTCTCTTCATGACATCATGTACACTTCTGACACACCCAGCAGGGGTGTGGAAGGGAGTGATTTCTAGTCAGTCAGTTTCCTGTCCTTGGACAGAGTAGACGTGTCCAGTTTGAGCCTGTCATCAGTTCAGAAACGTGGAGGCTGGTACAGGTGGTCTAATTCACCTTAGTCTAGTCAGAGCTGTGCCCCACTGGAAGAAAGACTGAACTATCTATTAAGAGTCGAGCAAATCGAAGGGCAAAGTGGAAGGAAGATTATTGGAAAAGTGCGTTTGGCTTGGAAGAGTCCTGCACATTGCTACCGGTCACTGGGGACCGAAGGATCACTATTGTTACAAGCATAGTGAAGAGAAAACCAGAGATTTACCGGACCCTAGGTCGCGGCAAACACCCCTTATAGTCAGTACGTAACTGGGGTCAGGGAAGTGAAGACTTTGAGTCTCTGCAGGACAAAAAAGAATTCAGCTCCCTCATAGAAAGGCTCCTAACACTAAATTAACTGGGAAGCACAGCTTTGGATAAGCTGGAATCATAGAGGGGACTACGCTTCAGGCTGGTCGTACTCATTTTCATTGGACAGTAAAGGAGGCCCTAACTTGCGTAGCTGTTGCCTCAAAGCTCATCCTCCATCAACCCCATCAGCCTCCCTGGGACCTGCCTTATCATCTTGCAAGTAAAGGTATGGAAAGACGCTGATCGTGTGAGACTGAGTTATTATTGCATGCCTGCACAATCCCTACCTAACTACCGACCTGAGGGAAGAGTCCCACCTGTAGGGGACCCGACATCTAGCTGCATCACCATCCCCTCAGAGATCTATAGCAGCGCTGGTACAAATTACCAGAATACTACAGGTGGCGTCACGAACTGTATATAAACCTATCCCCTGTAAATATATCCCCAACATACGCCAGACCGCCAGGGCCACAGACCGAGCCACAGCTACCTGTGACAATCCCCATAGACTTCTACGGGCTCGGCTCTGAGTACCCCATTGCCCTGGTAACCCACAATTGTGGTGGCGGGTTGACACAAAACTTTGGCGTCACGAACAGGATCCGAAACTTGCAGCATTGCGAGCCCTGTGTGCCTGTGGAGTGTTTTGGCGAAAAAGACTGTTGCTGTTGTTTGGCGCCAAATTACGCCATATTTGCCGCCAGATTCGCGCCCTAAGGCGTTGGAGAAGAAGGTGGGCGTACCTGAAAGAGCGCGCAGAGTCTTGGACACGCCCCCGGCTCTGACTCAGCGGCAGGTCCTGCAACAGGAAGTGAACGCTCTGACATCAGAGCGCCTGCGACGAAGGTCCTGTTCCCACTGCGGTGCCTGTGAAGTAGCAGCATCTGAAACCGGTAGGCTCCGTTTAACCAAGGGGGCGCTAAGATGTCACAACAACCGGCTGACAGTGCGGCCCCAGCCGGAGGCCCCAATCCCGCACCGTCTGGTATTGTAGCGCCAGATGGGGGCGCAGGCCCTGCACCCAGTCCGGTAGTCCCGATCATGCCACTAATGCTCCCATATATGCCTGGGGCGAAATGGCTTCCCCAATACAGCGGTGAGCCAGGCACATTAGCAGGCTTCAAGCGGAAGTTATGCAGCATCCTAGAAATGTACTCCATGCCTGAGAGACAAAAAGCTGCTGTGCTAATAGGGCAGCTAACTGGCGCTGCTGAGAGGGAAGTGGAGACCTGGGATACCGTTGATCAGGAGTCGGTACCTGCGATCTTCCTGAAGCTACATGCCATATTGAAGACCGCACAGAAACGGATCTCCGGATGGCCTTCTATCACTGTTCACAACAGCCAGGTGACAGCATCCGGGACTATGCTTGCCGACTACAGGGAGCCCTGAGAGCCCTCAAGCAAATTAACCATTTAAATGCTATCGACGAGAATAGAATGCTGAAAGAACAATTTATACAGGGATTGAGATCCCCAGAGGAACGCAGAACTGTGAATTGGTGGTCCTTAGATCATCCGATGCTACCTTTGATGCCCTAAAGGACATGGCAATAAAAGGGCTGCGGCCCCTGGGCAAACCTGAGGTGGCCACCCAACATCATCAGGCTGAAGTCACTCCGGAACCGGCAGTAACCCCCTTTTCCCCGCTAGTGGCTGAAGCCAAAGCGCAGGTGACACCTACTAGTGAATTGGACTGTCTGCGCTCAGAGGTGCGCCAGCTGACTAAAAATCTGGCTGCTGTAATGAGTGCCCTGCAGCTGCGGAAAGAGGAGGAAGGGAAGATCTTGTTAGCTGACTGTCCAGAGGACGTTCCGTGGATGCACCGGAGAAGAAAGAAGACGTCGCCCCCCCGGAGGAGGACAACGCCACCCCCAGGAGCAACCTCTGATCAACACCCTTCTCGTCGAGAGATCATCTGTTATCGCTGCAACCGGAAAGGTCATCTGTCTACACAGTGTCCTTTAAAACGGGCAGAACCTGGGTCCAAGGGCCAACACCCAGGAGAATACCCGTCAGGCCCCCTAGACTGGAACCGCAGGTATGTGGGCGGGCGACCCTACCTGTCTATTATTCTAGATGGTATTGCTGTTCCAGCATTGTTAGACACTGGGTCGCAGGTGACCCTAATACCTGATGCTCTATATACCAAGTACTGGTCAATGGACAGTCTTAAACCTCCGAGCCTTGACTTTACTGTGTATGCTTCGAATGGTCTTCCTGTAGAAGTACTCGGAACAAAATGTGTAGATGTAAAGGTGGGCAGAGAGGAGTTGAAAGACCAAGGGCTTCTGGTAGTAAAGACTGTAAATGAGGAGAACGGTTTAAATATCATTTTGGGTACTAACATTATCGGTAATTGTTTGGGAGAAGTTGTGTTCTTACTCCAACAGCTCGCTGAGATTGCCCGACCAAGGCAGAGAGGAGTAATCCAAAGAGAGATCCGGGCCCTGGTGTGTCAGCAGCAAGCGAAGCTTACCGACGGCGAAATTGGTAATGTACGGGTCACTGACTCAGATCCTATTGTGATACCCCCAATGAGTGAAATGATCATTTGGTGCAGGGCAGCCATAGGTCTGAGAGGACAGAATTACCAAGCTGTAGTAGAACCCCACCATTCAGAACATAGACCTACACTTATGACTGCTAGAGGAGTAGTAGAAGTGGTGAATGGAAGAGTACCGGTACGGCTTCTCAATTGGGGAGATGATGAGGTAAATTTACCCCGTTATGCAACCATTGCTAAACTTCATGCTGTTGATAATAATTCTATTCTCCCGGCTGAGTCCTTAGACTCCTGTCAAATAGAGGAGGACAATGACCCAGCAACTCAGGTGGCGGAATGGTGTCAGCAACTCCATGTTGGGACGGACACCACTCCCGCTCACCAGAAGCAAGGGGTATTACGGGTGGTGCAAGAGTACGCCCAAGTGTTTAGCAAAAATCCACTTGATTTTGGGATCATTAAGGGAGTACAACATCATATCCCTACAGGCAGTCATCCTCCCATCAAAGAGCAGTATAGGCCCATACCTCCAGCTCATTATCAGAAAGCTAAAGAAATGTTGAATGATATGAAGAAAGCTGGGGTGATAAGGGATAGTTGTAGCCCCTGGGCAGCCCCTCTAGTTCTGGTTAAAAAGAAAGATGGTAGTATGAGAATGTGTGTGGATTACAGGCAGGTGAACCGCATAACACACAAGGATGCATACCCGTTACCACGTATAGAGGAATCATTAGCTGCTCTGAAAACGGCTAACTACTTTTCTACCCTTGATCTGACTAGTGGTTACTGGCAAGTGGCTGTGGCTGAGGAGGATCGTGAGAAAACGGCTTTCACCACCCCAATGGGGCTCTGTGAGTTCGACAGAATGCCGTTTGGGCTCAGTAGTGCCCCAGGAACATTTCAGAGAGTGATGGAAAATTGTCTGGGACATCTCAATTTTGAAACCGTGCTGCTATACCTAGACGACGTTATCGTGTATTCCAAGACATATGAGGACCATCTGAAGCACCTGGCAGAAGTATTCGAGTCCCTGTCCAGGTACGGGATGAAATTAAAACCCTCAAAATGCCATCTACTCAAACAGAAGGTACAATACTTGGGGCACATCGTCAGTTCGGAAGGAGTAGCGCCGGACCCAGAGAAAGTCACTGCCATCCAGAAGTGGCCGGAGCCGAAGAACCTTAAGGAAGTGCGACAGTTCCTGGGACTAACGGGTTACTACAGGAGATTCGTGAAAGATTACACGAAGAAGGCAGCTCCTTTACAGGACCTCCTAGTAGGACAATCTTTAAAGAGCAGAAACCCTCCCTTTAATTGGGGTAAAGAACAGGCTGAAGCATTCCAAAAGATGAAAGAGATCCTGACAGGTGATGAGATCTTAACCTATCCTGATTACAGCCAACCGTTCCTGTTGTACACCGACGCCAGTAATGAAGGGTTGGGAGCAGTTCTCAGTCAGAAGCAGAATGGCCAAGAAAAAGTCATCGCTTATGCTAGCAGAAAACTCAGGCCAACGGAGAGGAATCCGGAAAATTATAGCAGCTTCAAGCTGGAGTTTCTGGCGCTGGTCTGGGCCATTACTGAAAGATTTAAGCACTATCTGGCCTCCAATAAGTTCACGGCGTACACAGACAACAACCCGTTAACGCACCTGGAAACCGCCAAGCTGGGTGCCATGGAGCAGCGATGGATGGCTCGGTTGTCCAATTACCAGTTTACTATCAAGTACCGGGCAGGTCGAAAGAATGCTAATGCTGATGCGTTGTCCCGAATGCCGCATGACTCTGATACGGAAGAAGAATCGGACGACCTGGAAGAAATTGAGCTACCCGCGTTCCATCGAAATGGGGTAGTCCACGAGCATCGAGTCCACAGAAAGCAGTATGGTGCAACATTAAATCCTTTACCCCATCACAGCTGGAAAGAGACTCAGGACAGTGATCCAGTGGTCAGCCGCATCAAGGAGTTGTTAAAACAGGAAGGTTCCTCCTTGGAAAAGGATGCACCTATGTCAGCCAAGCTCCTGTGGAACGAGAAAAGCAGGTTGTTCCTATACCGTGAGAAGTTGTGCAGGAGATACGTCAACCCCAGAACCCATGAGATGGTCTGGCAAATCGTGGTCCCCAAGGCAGACGTCCCAATGGTGTTGGAAGCATACCACGATCAAGCAGGACACTTTGGCTGGAGAAAGCTGGAGACCCTGTTGAGATGCCGGTTCTATTGGGTAGGGATGCGCAGCTCCATCGAGAGGTGGTGTCGGAACTGTGGACCCTGTGGTCTTAGAAGAAAGGACTACGGTAGTCAGAAGGCACCCCTGCAACCTATCCGGACGACTCGTCCCCTGGAGATTGTGGCCCTGGACCATGTCAAACTGTCGCCAAGTAGATCTGGATATTCATACGCTTTGACCATGGTGGACCATTACTCCAGATTCCTGGTGGTTGTTCCAGTGAAAGACCAGACCGCAGTGACGGCCGCGAAGACCTTTCAAGCAAGCTTTTGTAGACCGCATGGGTATCCGGAGCAAGTCTTAACCGATCAGGGACCTGCTTTCGAAGCTGATTTATTCAAGGAATTCTGTCATATGTACGGGTGCAAGAAAATAAGAACAACACCATATCACCCTCAAACCAACGGTCTTTGTGAAAAGATGAACCATATTGTCCTTGACTTGTTGAGATCCATACCGTTGGAAGACAGGAATCGATGGCCGGATTTACTGCCTGATTTGGTTGATTTGTATAATCATATACCTGTAAGCTCAACTAACTGCACTCCCGCCTATCTTATGAGAGCAAGGCCCGGAAAACTACCAATGGATCTAGAACTTGGAGTGGTAGAACCGGAGGCGGACGACGCCGTGGAAAACTGGGACGTCAATCGGCAAGAGCAATACAGAAGAGTACAAATCTGTGTGGAGGAAAGTCTCAATAAGGCACGGGAGAAACAGGAAGATGTTTACAACCGAAATGCTCCTGCCAAGCCTTTGATGCCTGGAGAGGTAGTATTAAAAAGAAAAAGGAAGATGCACAAATTGGATAATCAGTGGGAGCAAGAACCCTACGTCATACAAGATTCTAAATATGACAACAGAAAAGTTTGTGTCGTCAGTAAAGACGGAGGAAGAACAACAACCACTGTGTCCAGAGATCATTTGAAGTTGTGTCCAGAACACTTAAAGCGTTGTGAAAAGAACCCTGTCCTCAATCAAGGAGAAAGAAAGGAAGAGGTCCTACACACAGATCTGGGAGATTTTCCTGCGGATTGGCCCCGACTGGGAGATGCTGTGATAATTCCAGTGTTGCAGTTTTATCAGCCACAAGAGGAAGTTTTACCTCCAGTTGTGCCTGTGGTGCCAGTTGAGCCCGCTCAGGAGTTACCCATCCCAGCAACACCTCAACCTGTGGAACCTCAAGATGGATCATCTGAAGCAGCGCCCCATACTATGGGATCCCCTGGTGAAGCTGACTCACACCGTCCAGCCATCAGTACGCTTGCCAGATCCATGGAAAGATTAAGGCAGTTCTATAGTTTGCCGTTACGCAGTGCAGACAGATCGCAACTTGATATACCTGAAACTACACCACGTAGATCAGAGAGAATCACAAAAGGGAAGTTACCCATTAGATATCAGCAGTGATTATAACGAATTGATGTGAATATTGTAAAAAGTCTATATATATATATGTGTTTTCCCTATTATGTCTTCGTTTAACAATGGACTCAGAGGCTGAGGACTGAGCCAGCCCAAAAACTGTATCCTGTAAATAGTTGCACTAAAGTGCCTTCTTAATGGTTTCACATGAAACCTTGACTTACCTCTGAACCAAAAACCCGTGTGGTGTGGCACTGAGTGAGGTCTGCATTTGGATGTCCTGCAGCCCACCCAGGACCTACGTTGAAGGTTTGGTGCGGGTCCTTCACAAGTATACCGTATATTTATTGAATGCTATTTAATACTTTTGTATTTCTATAATGTTTGCAACGTTCAAGATATCCTCACCTCCCGGATGGGACGAACCAATGTTAATTGTTAATGTTTTCATGCATAAACAAAAATGTCTCTTTATATTTTACAGCCCGGGAGTGCTGTCGTTTACCATGGGGGAATGTGTAGCCCTGGTACACAATACCAGGAGGATGAGTGGAGAGGTAACAGTTAAGGTCTCTTCATGACATCATGTACACTTCTGACACACCCAGCAGGGGTGTGGAAGGGAGTGATTTCTAGTCAGTCAGTTTCCTGTCCTTGGACAGAGTAGACGTGTCCAGTTTGAGCCTGTCATCAGTTCAGAACATGGAGGCTGGTACAGGTGGTCTAATTCACCTTAGTCTAGTCAGAGCTGTGCCCCACTGGAAGAAAGACTGAACTATCTATTAAGAGTCGAGCAAATCGAAGGGCAAAGTGGAAGGAAGATTATTGGAAAAGTGCGTTTGGCTTGGAAGAGTCCTGCACATTGCTACCGGTCACTGGGGACCGAAGGATCACTATTGTTACAAGCATAGTGAAGAGAAAACCAGAGATTTACCGGACCCTAGGTCGCGGCAAACACCCCTTATAGTCAGTACGTAACTGGGGTCAGGGGAAGTGAAGACTTTGAGTCTCTGCAGGACAAAATAAGAATTCAGCTCCCTCATAGAAAGGCTCCTAACACTAAATTGACTGGGAAGCACAGCTTTGGATAAGCTGGAATCATAGAGGGGACTACGCTTCAGGCTGGTCGTACTCATTTTCATTGGACAGTAAAGGAGGCCCCTAACTTGCGTAGCTGTTGCCTCAAAGCTCATCCTCCATCAACCCCATCAGCCTCCCTGGGACCTGCCTTATCATCTTGCAAGTAAAGGTATGGAAAGACGCTGATCGTGTGAGACTGAGTTATTATTGCATGCCTGCACAATCCCTACCTAACTACCGACCTGAGGGAAGAGTCCCACCTGTAGGGGACCCGACATCTAGCTGCATCACCATCCCCAGAGATCTATAGCAGCGCTGGTACAAATTACCAGAATACTACAGGTGGCGTCACGAACTGTATATAAACCTATCCCCTGTAAATATATCCCCAACATACGCCAGACCGCCAGGGCCACAGACCGAGCCACAGCTACCTGTGACAATCCCCATAGACTTCTACGGGCTCGGCTCTGAGTACCCCATTGCCCTGGTAACCCACAATTGTGGTGGCGGGTCGACACAGATGCAGGACCAGAATCCCATGAGTCCATCCTCTCGTCTCTAGTCCTAACTGTCCCGGATACAGCGGACAGTCCTGGATATGGGGCTACGCCCTGCAGTCTAGTGGGTCTGCTGAATGTCCCTCACTCCCACCGCCCCTCTGACAACTCCTCCTGAAAGGGGAGAAAGGAATGGTAAATGATGTGGATTAGGGTATGACCGCATGTCATGATCTGTCATGTTTCTGATCTTCAAAAGTTGGGAGAAATGCTAGAACAGTAGAGCTGAATGGGCAGTCAGACACTTTGCTATAGCGCAGCTAATTGTATGGAGAGCACCCAGGAGCAACAGAGCGGAATTGGTAATCAGACCTCTTGTCGCAGAACTGGGTTGACAGGCACTTTATCATAACACAGCCAAGCTTGTGAATAGCAGCCAGGAATAACGGAGCTGAGTCGGCACTAAGGCATTTTGGATTTGCGGAACTGAGTTGTCAGTTTGTCACCTTTTTGTAGCAAACATGAGCATGCAGATAGAACCTAAGAACAGCAGAGCTGAGTTAATGGCCATGTGTCTTGTTGCAGAAGGGCTGGATGTGTGGACCACACTCAGCTACAGTGGATAAGTGTTTGTGAAATGGCACACTATGGATGAGTTGTAGCAGAGCCGAATAGTATAGAGCTGGATTGATTAGTGGCTGCCACAAAAACCACATGTGGAAACAGCCTATGTTGATAGCTCAATACTCAGGTGGTAAGTGTCACGTCGCCGTTGGACTCAGTGGCTGGTGTTCCTACCTCGGCCGCTGGGAGAGGCCGGACTCCTTCGGCTGGTGGTGCCGGTGATAGGAGATCGGTATCTTCATATGGTTCCGCTCCTTTGAAGCCGGCCTCTGTCGCTGGGCATCGCCATGTTTCTCCTGTGGGTGATGTTGGTGACAGAGAAGGGGTCCCTGCGCCGCAGGCGTCTGGTGGGCGCAGGCTTCGCTCTGCTGTCAGAGGTGAAGTGGTTGGTGTCAGTCATGCATCACCATCTGGCCTGGTTCTGGGGGCTGTCCAGATGAGGTCGTCAGACTGTGAGCCTGTGAGAGGTAGCCATGCCCTTCAAATGCCTTGGAGCCTGTCTTGCAGGCCGCCAGATATAGTCTTGGTTTCCCCAGTGTGCTAGTGTTTATTGCTATTTTGACTCTGACTTTTGCCTGGATTTTGACCCTTCTACAGCCTGACTATTTTGTACCTCTGCTGCCCTCCCGGTTTTGACTCTGACTTTTGCCTGAATTTCTGACCCTTCTACTGCCTGCCGATTTTGTACCTTTGCTGCCCTCCCGGTTTTGACCTTTGGACTTCTGACTACGCATTTGGTCTCGCTTTTTATTCCCTTCCTAGCGTCCTTCCTGCTTCGGTCCACTGCTCCTATAGGCAGCTACACCCTGGGCTTCGCTGTAATTCCAGATCCCTGTATAGGGGTAAAGGGTCTCGGGGTTTCTCGGGGTGCTGTCTTACCTGCAGTTCACGTGGAAAAGACACCGTGTGCACAACTACAGGGTGGTGCTAGAATCTAGGTTCCCAAGCCAAAATATTAATAATATAGACTTAGCACTCATCTTAAATACTTCTGAGGGAGTAAGTTTATTGTAGTACACATAAACGTTTCGGTCACTGGGACCTTCATCAGTTACGTGTCAAGTAAACTGTACAGCAGTCAAGTTCAAATAAATCATCCGATTTATAGTAGTAAAACATAAGGAGCGGTATCGCTCCACAGTCAGTGAGAGACTTATAGGTGCTGACAGGTGGGCACGAGAGCCTCCAGACGCGGTATCCACTGCTCCTTATGTTTTACTACTATAAATCGGATGATTTATTTGAACTTGACTGCTGTACAGTTTACCTGACACGTAACTGATGAAGGTCCCAGTGACCGAAACGTTTAAGTGTACTACAATAAACTTACTCCCTCAGAAGTATTTAAGCTGAGTGCTAAGTCTATATTATTAATATTTTACCTGCAATTCAGACCCGCAGCAGGCGGACGCTACAGTAAGCAGCCTGTCTGAGTGGCCTCAAAGGGGTTGTCCTTTCTAAAATTAAAAGTCTTCCATCACTCTGTGTGACTGTAGACTAGCGAATCCTCCCAGCGCACACAGTGTGTGATGGGAGCATATGCCATTGTCTGCCCTGGGAATGGACGGTAAAGTATGCGATAAGCATAGTCTAGGGCAGAACCCATGTACTGTAGTGGACACAGCCTTGCTCCATACATTTGTAGGGTTACACAGGGATCAACAGTTTGAGCTCTGCTAGATCTGCATCAGAGAAAACTGATTCTATCACAACTGCTCCAGCCAGTAAACGAAGTGATACATCACTGGAGCCGGGGGTCTCTTCCCCTACTTCATGCTGCTGTCAGATTACATACAAAAGAAACCTGACGACTGATTCCCTTTAAGAACCAGAAATAATTTTTTCATCAACGTCCACTACTGTAAATTGGACCAAATATGAGTAGTGATTGGAACAGAAGATCTAGTCTTCCCTCCTAGCATACATCAATGAGTCCTGGGTACCAACGACCCTATCATTAGTTCACTGGACAGCTTATAGTAGGTACTAACTACTGCATAACTGGAATAATCCACAAAACGTGCCATTTGTAGACTCTAGGATATTTCTGATTTTCCTGGCTGTATAAATTCACTTAAAAATTGCCTGCTTTTTGCTGTATAGTATATCCCATTTCTTAACAAGTGCAATTGTAACATTATAATCAATGTTATTTATTTCACCCGTTTTAATATTTTGGTTGACTGGCATGTATGTGTGTATATGTTTGCGCACATACACACTTCTGCTACACGCACACACACACACCTATGCTACACGCACACACACACCTCTGCTACACGCACACACACACTTCTGCTACACGCACACACACACACCTATGCTACACGCACACACACACCTCTGCTACACGCACACACACACCTCTGCTACACGCACACACACACACACACACACCGTTACAGCCTGGCTAATAGGGTGCAATGTAACATTATACAGTGCAGACATTATTGTAAAATATTGGGCTTCATTTATATGATGGTGGCCATTCCCATAGCCACCCATTAAAGGAGTTAATATAATAAACACTAGTACAAAGACAATAGAGTTGCCTGCATCAATTAATTCTGTTATTTTTTCAGCAGCTCCTTGGAAAATTAAAGTAAAGTTTCAATGATTTCTATGAGCTTTTCCTTTCTTTAAGTTTTTATTCATATCCTCCACTGTATTTTACAAGGAAAGACACTAAGCATCCTGCTCAAAAACTCCTCCATGAAGTGGACGATGGTCTGTTTTCATGCATTAAGGCCATTGTGTTATTATTATGGCTGCGAGGTGCTGAACATGAAAAGTTCTTTATAGACATATGGGGTTTTCTTATACTGTACATTGCTAAATGACAATGTCTTATTTCTTTTTTATTCCGCTTACAAGAGCCTTGATTTTAGCAGCTGCAAATGGAGTTGATGTGATGTTACAGTCCAAGTGGCATTGCCCCTTAGGTATACTTGGTTATCACATGCTGTACTGTACCTACTTACAAACACAATGTTCTCTACGACATAAAAATAATGGACCCCTCAATACACACAACTGATATAACAGATGCAATATCAGCAGTACAGGCTCATGCACGTATCATAGCTCAGATTTCTATGGGCGGTCTATTGTACATGTTTGTCTGATTCCTGCAGACCAGGGGTGGGCAATTAATTTTGCCAGGGGGCCGCATGAGAAATTGGGATGGTTTTAGAGGGCCGGACTAATATAATTAACTCCGTTCTACCCAATACTGTATATATACATATATATATATATATTATATATACTGTATACTGTATATATACATACCTGCCCATTATCATCATCTTCTCCCCATCATCATCAATGCCTGCCCATCATCATCATCATCTTCTCCCCATCATCAATGCATGCCCATTATCATCAATACCTGCCCATTATCATCATCTTCTCCCCATCATCAATGCCTGCCCATTATCATCAATACCTGCCCATTATCATCATCTTCTCCCCATCATCATCAATGCCTGCCCATCATCATCATCATCATCTTCTCCCCATCATCAATGCCTGCCCATTATCATCATCTTCTCCCCATCATCATCAATGCCTGCCCATCATCATCATCATCTTCTCCCCATCATCAATGCCTGCCCATTATCATCAATACCTGCCCATTATCATCTTCTCCCCATCATCATCAATGCCTCCCCATTATCAGCAATGCCTGCCCATCATCATCTTCTCCCCATCATCAATGCCTGCCCATTATCATCAATGCCTGCCCATTATCATCATCTTCTCCCCATCATCATCAATGCCTCCCCATTATCAGCAATGCCTGCCCATCATCACACACAGACAGCACATAAGCACTCTCTCACATACACACACACACACACACACACACACAAAGCACCGCACTACATAGACACAGACACACACAGAGACACGTCTTACCTGTCCAGCGTCCCCGCTCTCTGACACAGCCGGCCGCTGAATGATGACGTCATTCAGCGGCCGGCTGTGAGAGGAAGCGCCGGTGGAGCCCGGAGCTGCAGCAGCGGAGGCACGGGAGAGGTAAGTATTGTGCCAGCTGATGCCGGGGCCCTGAGACTGCCGGAGCGCCTCCGCGGGCCGGTCACTGACAGCCGGCGGGCCGGATGCGGCCCGCGGGCCGCCCCTTGCCCGGGTCTGCTGTAGACCCATACATAAAAGGCCATATGGAGAGGGTTTTTTTCACCTGGAAGCATTGTCTGCCTGTAGGTAGAGTCAGGGGTGTACACAGAAGTCAGGAGGCCCCATAGGAAAAGTTCGAATCCCACCCCCCAAAGAGAAAAAAAATATCTCACAACTTTGTAGCTTTTACAAAATAATTTTCCTGCAGTAAGAAGTAAAAATTTTGTTTTAAAAATATGAAAAAATAAAATAAAAAACAAAGTTCAAATCACCCCCCCTTTTGCCCCATTCAAAATTAAACAATTAAAAATAAATAAAATAAACATATTTGGTATCTGTCACGACCCAACAGGGTCTGTCCAGCGGATGGCACAAAACTCACAGAACGGGATGGAAAAAGGGAGAGAAAGGCCCTAACAATAGGGAACGAGGGATGGGGCACCTTCTAACAGCCTGTTCCTATCCCTAAGCTCCCCTAACACCCTATGTGGGTCCTTCCTCCCACCTCAATCACGTTCCTTGTCCCTAGCTGTCACCTCACAATACCCTGGTTAGTGCACTAGCCGGCAAGGATACTAGCCTCACCACTGCAGATAGTACATACACAGGGGATAGAGGTAAGCACTAGACAGACAAGGTAAGAAAACAGGTAACTTAGCTCCAGGCTCTGCTGCCAAACTCCACACCGCAGAAGATACAGAAACAGAACCCTGAACTCCACAGAAGTAGCAGATTCAGTGCTGACACCAGAGAGCTGCAAACTCCACAGCTGGTCTACATAGAAAAACTATTACCAACAGTCAGCTGATGCGTCATGTGACTATTTAAAGGATGGTGGGAGTGGTCACCACCCACATCAGCTGACCTAGCGATGAAGCAGCTTCCAGCAAGGAAAATGACATTAACCCTTGCTGGCACAAATGCAAAAAATAACTTTTAAATTAAAGCAGAGCCAGAGCTGTCACAAATCCAAAAATTAATCGTGACAGTATCACTGTGTTCATTAATGACTGATCTATCAAAATATAAAGTAAATTAATCCAATCAGTAAACAACGTAATGAGAAAAAAATCAAAACATTAGAATTAAGTTTTTTGGCAGCTGCAACATTGCAATAAAATGCAATAAGAGGCGATCAAAACATCGTATCTACCCCAAAATGGTATCAGTAAAAACGTCAGCTCAGGGCACTAAAAATAAGCCTTAACACAGCCACATATCCCCAAAAATGAAAACTTTACGAATTTGGAAAATGGCGACAAAAGCAATTTTTTTTTACAAATTTCTGGGTTTTTTTTTGCCCCACTTAAATTAAAAAAATAAACAATACATGGTTGGTATCTGTGTCCTCATAATGATATGGAGAATCATATTGGCAAGTCAGTTTTACCATATTGTGAACATTGCCAATAAAAAAAAAACAAAAAACTATTGTAGAATTTCAGAAAAATAAAAAAGTGATAGCTCTTGGAAGAAGAGGAGGAAAAAATGAAAACGAAAAAACGTAAAATCGCAATGTCTTGAAAGAGGTTAAGAAAAGAATAAGAGGACTGCCTACATTGGTTTGGCACAGGACTGAAGAGATATTTATTGTTTTTCTGTCTTTTTTTTGGCTTGTTCCATTTTATACTTTTTTTTTTAGACACTGCATAGCTCCTTTAACCTGTCAGGTCTGATAACTGTCCAACATAATTGGTATTGCCGTAATCAAAAAGCTCGAATTATTAAACTGTCACATTACTTATTCCGCATGGTGAAAACTGTAAATTTAACAAAAGTTACAATTTTAGCATTGTTTTTCTTTTGTCATACTGACATACAAATACTGGAATAAAAAGTGATCAGAAATTTGTGTATATAGAAAAAAAATGGTACCAATGAAAATGTCAACTTGTTCCTTCCAAAAAATTAACCCTCATACTGTTCTGTTGGGTAAAAGATAAAAAGGTTACAGCTCTCCGAATATGGAGATGCAAAAACAATCTCCGTTTTGCAAAATATTGTTTTCAATGTGCAAAAGTAGCAAAGCAGAAAAAAGGCTCTAAATCTGACATCCATATAATAATACTGACCCGAAGAATAAGTGTCTCATCTCTTACTGCACAGTGAGCAGCATAAAATAAATATGTATATAAAACTACAAATAAGCCCCCATACAGCTGAAAATCCCAGCATGCGCTAGTTCTTCCGTAAGTTGGATGAGACTCAGAGATTCAATTCTATGGTGCATGAAAAAAAATCGGATGCCATGCAGAAAGAGGCGCAGTATAGCACCCGATTCTTATGGATACATTGCAACTCAGTAACATGGGTAACTGTAAATGATCTTGTAAATGATTAATAGCTGCTGCTTTAAAAAAATGGATGGCGTGCGGACTGCACATGGATGACAAGTGAGAAAATCGTGCCATTTTTCTGGATAAGACGCTGAACGATTTCTTTATACACTTGTGTGAACCTAAGGCTGGGGCACTTACCTCATTGTTTCTGTGTAAATCCCAAAATATGATTCCAGTGAAATCCTCAAATGAAGCACACACTGTAATGAGGCAGATGGAGTGACTTTGGACTCTGTCTAGTCTCTGTTCCAGTGGTTTCTGTTCTGGTGGTCTCTGTATCTTTATTTGTCTTAGTGGCACACAAAAGTGTGGTCGATCACAGTTATGTACATGCCTACCATGACGGGACAATACCGGAATAGTTTATTTAGAAGATCATCTAAGATACCAAGTCATTAGAAAACTGATATATTGGAACGTTTTAGCTTTATTATGTCTGAGAAACGTACATAAAGAAATCACCAGTAAGAACTACTCATAGGATTAAATTGCATGCCTATTATATGTGTGTAAAAAGATTATAATAGGACATATGTCAAGCAACCATAAGTTTGGACTACTGTGAAATTATAGGGACAAATCGGGATATGAGACAATAGAAAATTATAAAACGTCCACAGTTAATTTATCAAACAATAAATACTTTATTAAAGGAACAGTAATTGGGGGGGAGTATACACACATAAAAAAGGGGTGCATATTCCATGGTAACATAATGCCAATCATGAAGAAGGCTGAGTGCTGAAACGCGCGTCGGGGTGGACGCCTTTCCAGAGGTATTGAACTGTTTAGCTATGTATAACCATGTATATATACTATGGGTCACAACTGTATATACGTAGATCGCAGCATACATCCATTGAGATAGATTGAAATTACGTTGCCGGTTTTGCCAGTGTGCATTGATTGTGTAAACTACTCCTTATGATATACATACTGCATGTGACACCTATGTTATCACATGTGCCCCTTTTTGTTTGTGTGTCTACTCCTCAACCACTTACTGGTCCTTTAATAAAGTTTTTATTGTATGGTAAATTAATTGTGGACATTTTATCATTTTCTCTTGTCATAAAGAACTCCCACAAAGGAAAGAAGACTTATCAATCAAGGGTTTATACATCGTGACCTGTCTCTGCTTATACCTGATGTTAAAAAAAAAAAAAAGATGTGCTACAAAATACACATATCAGAAAGATATTTAATAATTGATATATACAATATTATAGGTATTGGTACATGCTGCTTCTCATCTTTAGGATAGAATACTGCAAATTATGTGTGCCCACCTCTGTCATAAGCCATCCCTTTTCTAACCAGTCGGCCATCTTTAAAATAAGCACGCTTGTATTATTATAATTACTAGGTTTTGTAAGACGACGCTCATTGAAAATTCAATTTACTATGGGATGCTTAAATCAGTGGCTGTGTCATATCTTCTTCCATGATCCCAGCATGAAGAATTCAGTGGTATTGAAGGCCTACCTACACACAGCCAATAAAGGTCATCTCTGATTGCCACGTTGCTGACGCCTACATTAAACACCAGAATCTGTAAAACCAAACCCAATGAATGACAGAAAGACTTGGAGCAGAGAGGAGGTTGAGCTGTGTGGGTTCAGAATTCCATCTCACGCATTCCTAGAGCCAACCAGTTGCTTGATGAATCCTTCCCTAGACTAGATGCTGAAGATCCAGATTTCAGAATAAGGTCCATGGCATGTTCATGGTCACACGTGATAAAAGCTCCAAGCATCACTCATACAGATAGTATAACCCCCTGATGGACTGATGTATACAATTATGTATTGTGCTTGATAAATGAAGTACTTGGTCTGGAGCAGTTCCTTCTACCCTAGAGACGCTGTGATATCTCAAGAATCAGTGTGCAGTCATAGCCACCCACAGTCATTTTCTCTAGCTAGAGTCTTCCTGCATGGGAATTTGATCATTCAAAATTGCTTGGCTGTATTGGGACAGGTTGCTCTCATTCTCAATTAACTTCAGAACTTCATAGAAATCTAAACTGAAAATGAAAAAACAAAAAAAAGTTAAAATGACTCCCACAAAACACATGAAAAGAGAAAGTAGATAAATAGGATATCATAGAATATAAAAAATAAGCTCATCTCAAAGTGTCTGCATCCAGAGATCCGTAGAAATAAACCGTAATCTGTGGGAAAATCTGTTACATAGGCCCCTATTCGTCAAGACAGGCACTACTCACTCCGTTCTTTATGAGTGGGCTTGTTGGAGTCAGACACTCCTGATTAATTAAAATGGGCATGTTTCTTAACAAATCAGGAGTGTCTGAAAAGTAGTGTACGCCCCCGTGCGCCTCCCGTCAAATCTTACTCCTGTATCTGAGTGGAGTGCAATTTCTGAAGTAGGGAAAGCCAAACCTCGTCATGAATTTGAAGAGCTTGTAGTCATGCCCCTGCTGTACCCCTGTCGCATCCCAAAGTGAAAAAGACAAAAATTGCTAAATTTTCGTGCAATTTCAAGTTTTACCAAAATGTTATGACTAGTGTTGAGCATTCCGATACCGCAAGTATCGGGTATCAGCCGATATTCGCGTTATCGGAATTCCGATACTTAATTCCGATACTTTTTCAATATCGTATACCGGAATCGGAAGTTCCCATAATTCTTTGAGAGGCAATGTGATTTTAGTCAGCCAATGAGGAATCCTACGAAGTGTGGGCACATCCTGTAATGCTGCGGTCATCTTAACTAATGGCATGGCTGTGATTGGCTGCTGAAATGATGTCAGAATGCACTATAAAAGGCGCCGCAGCCATTTTAGCGTCACTGTGCTGTGAACTCAGTAAGGGACAGAACGCTGCTGTGCTGACTCTGAGGGACAGTTAGATATTGCGATTTTGTGTACTACTGTGCTTGAGGCAGGCTAGTTTACCAACCGCTGTGTAAAGCTTCATTTTGCCAGTGTTGTTTTAACAGCTCTGTGCAAGGTGTGTGTGACAGTGCAGGTGACGCTGCAGTTTGCTCTGCATCCACCGCTGTTTGTAGGCATCTGCACGTGTCACTGACTCTTTTTTTTTTATTTTATTTAGTGGAATTGGTGCAGCTCCATTATATTAGAAAAAAATCAAATCTATTAGTGTGACGTGCTTCCATCCGTATACAATACATTGGTTGCAAACACTATAGAAGTACAGAAAGGAGCTTTTCACAGATAGTGAATAGTTGTGTTTCAGTGTTCACTGCAGTCTGTGAGGTTTTGATTTTTTGAGTGCAGATCACGCTCCAGTTAGTTCTTCAACCACTGCTGGTTGTAGTCTGCTGAGCGTGTGTCACTGCCTCATCCTTCACATTTTTCTCTAATTGGTGCTGCTCCATTTTAGTGGAAAAAAATCTAATCTATTAGTGTGACGCGCTTCCATCCGTATACAATACATTGGTTGCAAACACTATAGAAGTACACAAAGGGGCCTTTAACAGCTACAGAACAGTTGTGTTTCAGTGTTCACTGTAGTCTGTGAGCTTTTCATTTTGTGAGTGCAGATTACGCTCCAGTTTGTTCTTCAACCACTGCCGGTTGTAGTCTGCTGAGCGTGTGTCACTGCCTCATCCTTCACATTTTTCTCTAATTGGTGCTGCTCTATTTTAGTGGAAAAAAATCTAATCTATTAGTGTGACGCGCTTCCATCCGTATACAATACATTGGTTGCAAACACTATAGAAGTACACAAAGGGGCCTTTAACAGCTACAGAACAGTTGTGTTTCAGTGTTCACTGTAGTCTGTGAGCTTTTCATTTTGTGAGTGCAGATTACGCTCCAGTTTGTACTTCAACCACTGCCGGTTGTAGTCTGCTGAGCGTGTGTCACTGCCTCATCCTTCACATTTTTCTCTAATTGGTGCTGCTCCATTTTAGTTGAAAAAAATCTAATCTATTAGTGTGACGCGCTTCCATCCGTATACAATACATTGGTTGCAAACACTATAGAAGTACACAAAGGGCCTTTAACAGCTACAGAACAGTTGTGTTTCAGTGTTCACTGTAGTCTGTGAGCTTTTCATTTTGTGAGTGCAGATTACGCTCCAGTTTGTACTTCAACCACTGCCGGTTGTAGTCTGCTGAGCGTGTGTCACTGCCTCATCCTTCACATTTTTCTCTAATTGGTGCTGCTCCATTTTAGTGGAAAAAAATCTAATCTATTAGTGTGACGCGCTTCCATCCGTATACAATACATTGGTTGCAAACACTATAGAAGTACACAAAGGGGCCTTTAACAGCTACAGAACAGTTGTGTTTCAGTGTTCACTGTAGTCTGTGAGCTTTTCATTTTGTGAGTGCAGATTACGCTCCAGTTTGTACTTCAACCACTGCCGGTTGTAGTCTGCTGAGCGTGTGTCACTGCCTCATCCTTCACATTTTTCTCTAATTGGTGCTGCTCCATTTTAGTGGAAAAAAATCTAATCTATTAGTGTGACGCGCTTCCATCCGTATACAATACATTGGTTGCAAACACTATAGAAGTACACAAAGGGGCCTTTAACAGCTACAGAACAGTTGTGTTTCAGTGTTCACTGTAGTCTGTGAGCTTTTCATTTTGTGAGTGCAGATTACGCTCCAGTTTGTTCTTCAACCACTGCCGGTTGTAGTCTGCTGAGCGTGTGTCACTGCCTCATCCTTCACATTTTTCTCTAATTGGTGCTGCTCCATTTTAGTGGAAAAAAATCTAATCTATTAGTGTGACGCGCTTCCATCCGTATACAATACATTGGTTGCAAACACTATAGAAGTACACAAAGGGCCTTTAACAGCTACAGAACAGTTGTGTTTCAGTGTTCACTGTAGTCTGTGAGCTTTTCATTTTGTGAGTGCAGATTACGCTCCAGTTTGTACTTCAACCACTGCCGGTTGTAGTCTGCTGAGCGTGTGTCACTGCCTCATCCTTCACATTTTTCTCTAATTGGTGCTGCTCCATTTTAGTTGAAAAAAATCTAATCTATTAGTGTGACGCGCTTCCATCCGTATACAATACATTGGTTGCAAACACTATAGAAGTACACAAAGGGGCCTTTAACAGCTACAGAACAGTTGTGTTTCAGTGTTCACTGTAGTCTGTGAGCTTTTCATTTTGTGAGTGCAGATTACGCTCCAGTTTGTACTTCAACCACTGCCGGTTGTAGTCTGCTGAGCGTGTGTCACTGCCTCATCCTTCACATTTTTCTCTAATTGGTGCTGCTCCATTTTAGTGGAAAAAAATCTAATCTATTAGTGTGACGCGCTTCCATCCGTATACAATACATTGGTTGCAAACACTATAGAAGTACACAAAGGGGCCTTTAACAGCTACAGAACAGTTGTGTTTCAGTGTTCACTGTAGTCTGTGAGCTTTTCATTTTGTGAGTGCAGATTACGCTCCAGTTTGTACTTCAACCACTGCCGGTTGTAGTCTGCTGAGCGTGTGTCACTGCCTCATCCTTCACATTTTTCTCTAATTGGTGCTGCTCCATTTTAGTGGAAAAAAATCTAATCTATTAGTGTGACGCGCTTCCATCCGTATACAATACATTGGTTGCAAACACTATAGAAGTACACAAAGGGGCCTTTAACAGCTACAGAACAGTTGTGTTTCAGTGTTCACTGTAGTCTGTGAGCTTTTCATTTTGTGAGTGCAGATTACGCTCCAGTTTGTACTTCAACCACTGCCGGTTGTAGTCTGCTGAGCGTGTGTCACTGCCTCATCCTTCACATTTTTCTCTAATTGGTGCTGCTCCATTTTAGTTGAAAAAAATCTAATCTATTAGTGTGACGCGCTTCCATCCGTATACAATACATTGGTTGCAAACACTATAGAAGTACACAAAGGGGCCTTTCACAGATACTGAACAGTTGTCTGCAGGGTTCACTGTAGTCTGTGAGGAATAACCACACTTAGGCCTTAACTTTTCTGACTTTCTTTATCAATCTACCAAGATGAAGAAGTCAGTGAGTAAGGCACGTGGTCGTGGTCGAGGCCGTGGATTTGCAGCAGGGAGAGGACGTGGGGATTCTGTGGCTGCTGCCGCACCCAGTGACACAGCATCCACCAGTTTTCCCCGTGAGCGTTCCTTTATGCGCACTTTTGTAGGAGCTCAGCGTACCCCCCTGCTGCGTGAAGAACAAATTGAAGCCGTTGTTGGTTGGATGGCAGCCAATGCATCGACTTCAATAGCTTCCACCTCCTCTCAGGACCACAGCACTGTTGAACAACCATCAGTCTCTTCACCGCCTGCCAAATTGCCCAGGCAGTCAGAGAGCTCTGTACAGGAGCCAGCTGAGTCTCTGCTTCTGTTCTCAGAATCTGTTGGCTTGGAAACAGGGGCCCAGCCAAGCAGCATTCTGGAATGTGAAGAAGAGGCAGTATGCAGTGATGCGCAACAGCTGTGTCTCTCTGAATCTGAAGAGGCGGGTGAGCCAGTGCCGATGGTCAGCACACCGCAGAACGCATCTGATGATGATGAGACTCAGTTGCCAGTTTCTGTTGAGCATGGTGCTGGCCAGACCACCCAACAACAGCAGGTGTTGGAAGAGGGTAGTGGTGGAGATGATGAGGTCCAAGACCCAACATGGCGTGAGGAACAGGAAGGTGGTGGGAGCAGCTCTGAGGAAGAGATTGCACCAACGGTCCAAACAGTAGGGAGAGGTAGGCTGCAGACTCGCTTGCCTGTAGCCTCCAGTTTGGCACCCGTTCGGAGCAGTTCTCTTCCAACAGCCAAACCGGGCGCTCCCAGGACTTGCTCTGCGTGGTCCTTTTTTGATACAGTTGCAGATGATATTTGCTATGTAAAATGCAAGCTGTGTAATCAAAAAATTAAAAGAGGTAAAAGTGTCAGTAACCTTAATACAACAAATATGTGGAAACATGTGCGGTCAAAGCACTTTGTTGAGTTACAAAGACACACTGGAGATGTAGGCCAACCTACAGCAGCACCTACATCTTCAGCTCGTGTTGGAGCCTCTTCCTCCAGTTCACACACAGCTGGTTCGGCTTCCTCAAAGGATCGCCATGGAAGAACCTCTGTCACTGTTGTCCAGAGACACAGTGTTATTCCACCCACAGCTGCAAGTTCCCTGTCATCCTCACACACCCAGGCCACAAAACAGCCATCGGTAGCACAGGCATGGGATAAAAGACGGCCATACTCGGCAAACCATCCACGAGCACAGGCTCTGAATGCTGGCATTGCAAAACTCCTGTCCCTTGAAATGCTGTCATTCAGGCTGGTGGAGACTGACAGTTTCCGTGAATTAATGGCATTGGCAGTCCCACAATACAATGTGCCCAGCCGATTTTATTTCAGCAGGCAAGCCGTCCCTGGTCTGCAAAAGCATGTTGAGGCAAAAATTAAACATGCGCTACTAAACGCCGTCAGTAGCAAGGTCCACCTGACCACCGATGCGTGGACCAGTACCCATGGCCAGGGACGATACCTTTCACTCACTGCCCATTGGGTGAATGTTGTGGAGCCGGGTACAGATCTTGCGAGTGGCGCTGTACGTGTTCTGCCAACTCCAAGGATTGCCGGAATCAAGTCTGTCCACATTGACTCCTCCTCCTACTCCAGTTCCTCAGAATCATCGCTGCAGGAGCCGTCACGGTCTACCTCCACATGGACCCGTGGACGCTTACCTGATGCGACCGATATGAGCACAGCCGTGGCCAAACGGCAACAGGCCGTTCTGAAATTAATTCCCATGGGGAATCGAAGCCACACAGCGCAGGAGGTCTGGAATGCCATCAAGCAGGAGAGCGACGTGTGGTTTTTGCCAGCGAATCTCCAGCCAGGCTTGGTAGTGTGTGACAATGGCCGAAATCTGGTGGCAGCTCTGGGCCTTGGCAACCTCACTCACATACCATGTCTGGCACATGTGCTCAACTTGGTCGTGCAGAGTTTTTTGAGGGACTATCCGGATCTTGATGCACTGCTGCACAAGGTCCGCCTAGAGTGCGCTCACTTGCGACGTTCCAGCATGGCCAGATCGCGCATTGCAGCTCTGCAACGCAGATTGCGCCTTCCTGAACATCGCATCATATGTGACGTATCCACCAGGTGGAATTCAACGTTACATATGTTGGAGCGGTTGTGTGAGCAGCAGCCAGCAGTTATGGAGTATCAGCTGCATCAGGCGCAATCAACACGCAATTTGCGCCGTCCACACTTCACCATTAATGAGTGGGCCACTATGAAGGACATGTGCCACGTTTTGCGTGCGTTTGATGAGTCAACGCGGATGGCGAGTGCAGATGATGCACTAGTCAGCCTGACTGTCCCCCTTATCTGCCTGCTTCAAAAAACACTGCAAGCAATAAGGGATGAGGTTTTGGAAGAGGTGGAGGATGAGGAGTCACAAATTCCATCACCTTCTGGAAAGTCAGCGCAACGTGGTTCCTCACAAAGGGCTGGGCAGGGCTCACTTTGTGAGGAGGATGAGGAGGAGGAGTCAATGGAGGAGGAAGACATCGCTCCAGAGGGAGGTACACAACGCTCTAGTCAGTATGTAGAGCGAGGGTGGGGTGATGCAGAGCAGGCAGAGATAACGCCTCTTGCAGAGGACAGCGTTTCTTTGCCAGTTGGGAGTCTGCAGCACATGGTTGATTTCATGCTGCAGTGCCTAAGAAACGACCGCCGCATCGCCCACATTCTCACGACGTCTGATTATTGGGTGTACACCCTCCTAGACCCTCGCTACCGGGACAACGTCAAAAGCCTCATCACACCGTTGAACCGGGAGCGTAAAATGCGGGAGTACCAAGACACACTGGTGCAATCCCTAATGTTCTACCTTACTGCCGAGAGCACTGCTGCTGCTACTGCTTTACAAAGCAGCTCTGTGCGTCGAGGCAGTGTAGAGAGCTCTGCAACAAGAGGGAGCACACGCAGTGCCTCTGCACAGGGAAAGACCAGTATGTTAAAAATGTGGCAAAGTTTTGTGGCAGCGCCACAAATGTCTACACCATCCGAGAGGGCTCCAGTCAGCGGGAGGCAACGTATCCGTCAGATGGTGACAGACTACTTGGCTTTGCCTCTCAGTGTACTCCCAGATGGCTCTTCCCCATTCAAGTTTTGGGTCTCTAAGCTGGATACATGGCCAGAGCTTAGCCAGTATGCATTGGAGGTGCTGGCTTGCCCTGCTGCCAGTGTATTATCGGAGCGCGTCTTTAGTGCTGCAGGTGGTGTACTAACAGACCGTCGCATGCGACTATCCTCCGATAATGTAGACCGGCTTACTTTTCTGAAAATGAACAAGGCATGGATCTCGGCAGAATTTGTCTGTCCGTTTTCAGATTAAATAACTGGTTCGCAACGTTATCCATGTCTCCTGTTATGTTCATCTTTCTACCACCTGAACTCTACTCCCTGGGCTCCAACACTGCCAGTTGCTGCTCAGAAGTGTCGTGTCCACAGAACAAAACACAAGCTCTACTGTTAGTGGGGTTCAGTAACGCCAGCTGTTCCCCTGCTGTGTCAACGGCAAGAAGTCTCCTGTTCCCGACACATGGACAGAAAAACACATGACCAACATGCTCCAAATAGGGAAGAGCCGTCACCCTGCTTGTTATGCTGAAAACATGAAATTGTGAAGTTTTGCAGGCCTAGAATGATAAATTTTTATGACAAATATGGACAAATAATAATTTGTCATCACAGCGCATATCTGCACATGTCTATTAGAAATGGTAACAAAAAATAAAACATAGTCTACTCTTCACATTTTGAAATTAATGCATAAAAGTACATTTCAGACTTATGAATTAATGCTTTTTAAGGAACTTTATCTGTACCTGTAAGATAATGCAGTCAATGGATGTACGAATCATTAAATCCTCATCATCATCATCACGAGTTTTATTTATGACAGACATTATAAAATACACATACTGATGCCAACTGTAACTTCAAACACCATATATGAAATGGCCAGCATGTAAACATGGTAATAATGTACAATAATAAATTATTACATCTAGAAAGTGCATCATGCATACTGACAATAGGTAGTTATACCTGCAAGTGCTGTTGAAACAACCACAAGAGATATAAATTAATACTGGTATATAGGTATCACAGTGCATAGTTACTCATGGACAATGTTGATGTAATACTGTATCTCAATTAAGTCAGCGTCAACCATTAGGCTTGTTAGTCTTGTACATTGTTAAAGAGGGAACGTAATTTTTTTGTTTGTCATAGGTGGAGTATTACACATTAAATTATTACTGCTGTATTTTTTTTTGCGTCCCTAGTGCGCAATAACGCAGCCTAACCTCACATTTGATAGTCAGCTAATTGCCACACGCTACCCTACCCTACGCGTGACAGTAGGAAGGTAGTGTTGACGGATAAAGCTTTGCGCAACCAGACATTCTTTTACCCTCTTCAACACTCTACAAGCAAAAAATGCATGATTTCAGCCGCAGACTTTATTGACGTACAGTATAACATCGGCATTACCCATCAGAGGCTGTCCACTGTCTGAAACAGACATAGCATATACCTTTGCTATCCGTAGCCTTTGTTTCACCTACACTTGCAGGCACACACTTAAATTGTGACAAACAATGCCTAATGTTTTTTTAAATGGTTATTTTTTATTGTACATTATTGTGTCATCAATCACATTGATGAGTCCATGCTGGACATGTCATACATGCTATAGAAAGTTACGATTTTATGAACTTAAATAATTGAAATGTCTGTGACTGTCACATAAAATTTGCGATGATGATGATGAGTGACTATTACAAAATCCATTGTCTTCACTATGTTATGGTTTAACATAGCGTTCCTTAAGCATTATTCATAAAAAAAAAAATGGACTTTTATTCTTAAATTTACAACACTATATTTTGTTACCAATTTTTTGGGTGTTGTGTTGTTCCATTTATTTTTGGCATGTGCATATATGCGTTTATATTTGTATTTTCTTTATTTTTCCTTCTTGAAATTAGAAAACATGTGTATCTTTGTACCGTGTTAGCCAGTAGATAGAAAAATATTTAGACTTCAGAGTCAGCAGTGGTTGATACCTTTTAATGGATAACTGAAAAGATGGAAACAAATTGCAAGCTTTCAAGGCTACTCACGTCTCTTCATCAGGGAAAGACTAACTAAAAAAATTAAGCATCACATATTTCTATACACAACAGGACACAGGAATAGTGCAATAGGTAAGACAAGTAAGTGACGTGTATCAGAACTGTCATTATCTCACAGGGATGAACATAAATATTGGAACAGTTCCTAGATAAGGATAGAAAGTTTGATTGCCCTCTCATTGGCGTATTTTTTTGGGTTTTCATGACCCTGGAAGGGCATAGACGCAGATTCCTTAATTGATATAGAATGACATAAATCCATGTGATCTATTCATTCCATCACTAACAGTGTCAAAGGTCATGATGAGCTTATATTCTGAAACCTTTGTACGTTTCTCATATTTGAAGTTATATTTTAATACCAGTAATTCCATATCCATGATGCTATGACCGGGCATACAAAAGTCTTTTGCCACAGGTAAATTCATTAATTTATCTGTGATTGTGTGGCGCTGATAATTCATCCTTGTTCTCCTTTTTGTTGCCGGTCTCCCCTCACTTGTCCCTCCCTCACTTGTCTTAGCTATTCCTGTGTCCTGTTGTGTGTAGAAATATGTGATTCTTCATTTTTGGCTTTACTCTTAGCCTGATGAAGACACCTGAGTAGTCTCGAAAGCTTTGAATTTGTTACCATATTTTCAGTTAGCCATTAAACGTTATCAACCACAGAGGACTGTCAAGTATAAATATTTTTCTATTCTTGTAATTGAAATTTATCATTTTATTGTTGTAGTAAAACTTCATTTATTCTTGTTTGAAGTACATACATTTGCAATGGCCACGTAACAAGGCAATAACTCAATATTTTATGCCTACACCCTCCTTGACCCTGGGCTTCAACAGCGCCAGTTGCTGCTCAGAAGTGTTAGATGCACAGATGAAAACAATCGCTGATGTGTTTGTGGGGTTCAGTAACGCCTGCTGTTCCCCTGCTGTGTGTCTGGCAAAAATTACTGCTGCTAACTACAACTTCAACTTCAAACGTCTCATACTAGGCCTCTGCCTACACCCTCCTTGACCCTGGGCTTCAACAGCGCCAGTTGCTGCTCAGAAGTGTTAGATGCACAGATGAAAACAATCGCTGATGTGTTTGTGGGGTTCAGTAACGCCTGCTGTTCCCCTGCTGTGTGTCTGGCAAAAATTACTGCTGCTAACTACAACTTCAACTTCAAACGTCTCATACTAGGCCTCTGCCTACACCCTCCTTGACCCTGGGCTTCAACAGCGCCAGTTGCTGCTCAGAAGTGTTAGATGCACAGATGAAAACAATCGCTGATGTGTTTGTGGGGTTCAGTAACGCCTGCTGTTCCCCTGCTGTGTGTCCGCAAAAATTACTGCTAGCTACCTAATCATGGTGAAAAAAAAAAATGACATCTCAAAGTGTCTAGTGCTACACATAGATATGAGGCTACACCATGATTTCTAAGCTGTAAACATTTGAAACGTCAACTTTCAAACCATAAAATGATTTGTCTTTGTCACAAATCTGTAACAAAATAATTGTGACATATTATTACAGATATGCACATGTCGAAAACAAATGCAAACACAAAAGCCTACTTATGCTATAGGATACTGATGGTCAACCTTGTCACTCCATAGCTTAGACAAATCCAACTCACATCATGATGACTCAAATACTGCAATGTTGGAAGTGCATAATGTGGGTTGAACTTTGACAACTGCTGCAGTGCGAAGGTTATACTTCAGTGTTCTTGCCTTTGAAATAAAAGCATACAAGTAAATATAATATCCAATGTTGATTAAGGGACGTGATGTACACCTGTAATATTGTGCAAACAATGCATGTAGGAATAGTCCTCTTCAACATTACTTATATTTGTGTCATTTTAAAAAATACATATTTGATTAGAAAGTTAACAGCCCATATCATAAAGGTCCTTCATGTAAACATGATAATCGCTAACAAAAATCATGCATTACCTTGGTAAAGTCAATAGTGCATAGTCACAATAGCAAAATATATACCTGTAAGTGGTGCTGAAAGAACGACAACTGATAGAATAGGTGAATGATATCTATTTATCAGACTGAATAGCGACACCTGTACAATGTCGATATAATACTGTACCTTAACAAAACAGCTGTGTCACACCTCACACGCATTTTTCTTGTAGCTTGTTATGTAATAGGGCACATGCGTGTATGTTTCATCATAGGTGCATGTTTACTGAGTAAAGCAGTCATGACAACGCCTTTGTGTTGTCGGTACGCTTGCGATGATGAACGATGCGCACCGTGAATGTTAGTCTGCGTCATAAGACGCACAGACGCTCCAATACCCAACGCGTCACAGCAGGAAGCCAGTCTGTGCGTCCAAACAAAGGCGCAAGCATACATGCACGTACCCTTTTAGAAAGCTATATAAAAATAAGGATGTAGTACTTAGTAACACACACTTTATTGAGGTACAGTATTACATCGCCATTCACCATCTGTGGCTATGCAGTGTCATCTATATATACCTTATCTATCCGTTGTCATGCTTGCAAGTCCACAGTCAGGCATAAATAGCTGTTTTCACTATGCACTTTTTAAAGGTTTTTTTTGTTAATATAAATGATTGGCACATATTATCAGTATTACATGATGGAAATTTTAGATATTTTTAAAAACTTTTTAGTGATATTATTCAGCAAATGAAAATGGTGTACATACTGTTACTTATCCATCATTAATGGATTCTGATATGTACTTGTATGCTTTTATTTAAAACCGTATAGCAGATTATTTAACCTATTTTTATTGTGGTTTGCATTGCTTTTCAACATGTTAATGTATGCGTTTATGTTTGTCAATTATTAATTTACATATATTTTTTAAAGTAAAATCATCATCTTATGGTACTAAAGGTTATATTTCTCTTGTTTGGAGTATAGACATTTTTAATTGACACGTAACAAGGAAAATACTTCATCTAGTATTTAAACATCCTCCTTGACCCTGGGCTCCAACACCGCCAGTTGTTGCTTGGAAGTGCTGTTAGCACAGTCTACACTTGCTCCTGTGTTACTGGGGTTCAGTAATGTCAGCTGTTCCCCTGCTGTGTGAACGGCAAAAAGTCCTGCTGCCTCCACCCTGTTCTCTTCTCATCCCTGGGTTACAACACCGCCAGTTGTTTCTCGGAAGTGCTGTTAGCACAGTCTACACTTGCTCCCGTGTTACTGGGGTTCAGTAATGTCAGCTGTTCCCCTGCTGTGTGAACGGCAAAAAGTCCTGCTGCCTCCACCCTGTTCTCTTCTCATCCCTGGGTTACAACACCGCCAGTTGTTTCTCGGAAGTGCTGTTAGCACAGTCTACACTTGCTCCCGTGTTACTGGGGTTCAGTAATGTCAGCTGTTCCCCTGCTGTGTGAACGGCAAAAAGTCCTGCTGCCTCCACCCTGTTCTCTTCTCATCCCTGGGTTACAACACCGCCAGTTGTTTCTCGGAAGTGCTGTTAGCACAGTCTACACTTGCTCCCGTGTTACTGGGGTTCAGTAATGTCAGCTGTTCCCTGCTGTGTGAACGGCAAAAAGTCCTGCTGCCTCCACCCTGTTCTCTTCTCATCCTGGGTTACAACACCGCCAGTTGTTTCTCGGAAGTGCTGTTAGCACAGTCTACACTTGCTCCCGTGTTACTGGGGTTCAGTAATGTCAGCTGTTCCCCTGCTGTGTGAACGGCAAACAGTCCTGCTGCCTCAACTTTAATTTCCATGGGTACCTTCTGCTACCCATCCGGGTTCCAGTACCGTCAGCTGGTTCTCCGCAGTACCTTTGGCCTAGGTGCCTCCATGTCGGTATCCGAGTTCCAGCAACGTCTGCTGGTCCTTGGTAGTGCTTTGGAGCACAGGTACCTCCTGCTTAGTAACCCTGTCCCAGTAACGTCAGCTGGTCCTCGGTTGTGCCATTGGCTCTTTTCCTTCTGCTGACCCTCCGGGTTCCAGCACAGTCAGCTGGTCCTCGTTACTTTCATTGGCTCTTGTACCTTCTGCTACCCATCCGGGTTCCAGTACCGTCAGCTGGTTCTCCGCAGTGCCTTTGGCCTAGGTGCCTCCATGTCGGTATCCGAGTTCCAGCAACGTCTGCTGGTCCTTGGTAGTGCTTTGGAGCACAGGTACCTCCTGCTTAGTAACCCTGTCCCAGTAACGTCAGCTGGTCCTCGGTTGTGCCATTGGCTCTTTTCCTTCTGCTGACCCTCCGGGTTCCAGCACAGTCAGCTGGTCCTCGTTACTTTCATTGGCTCTTGTACCTTCTGCTACCCATCCGGGTTCCAGTACCGTCAGCTGGTTCTCCGCAGTGCCTTTGGCCTAGGTGCCTCCATGTCGGTATCCGAGTTCCAGCAACGTCTGCTGGTCCTTGGTTGTGCTTTGGAGCACAGGTACCTCCTGCTTAGTAACCCTGTCCCAGTAACGTCAGCTGGTCCTCGGTTGTGCCATTGGCTCTTTTCCTTCTGCTGACCCTCCGGGTTCCAGCACAGTCAGCTGGTCCTCGTTACTTCCATTGGCTTTTGTACCATCACCAACAGGACAAAGAAGGTTAAGACAAACTACAAGATACAGAACAAGAGACAGAAGAACAATAAGCAGAAGATCAAAAAGCAGAAGAACATTAAGTATAAGACCAAAATGAAGAGCAAAATATATGCTCTAAATTCTAAGCAGAAGAAGACTAAGCAGTGTATGGGGGTGAGTCCGTTCCTCCTCGTGGTGCCCCTGGAAAATGCCTGATGCTGCTGCAGGCTAAACTGAACGCGGACAAATACTGTTGTAATTAAAATCTTTCGTGACAGCAAGAACGGAAGGATGAAAATTCAGAGTTTTACAGATTACAAGTACAGGAATGTCTGTCACAAATAAGAATATGATGAAAAGGATGAATAGGAAGAAGATGAAGAAGTAGAATATGAAGAATAATAACTGTTTAATAAGAACAATATAAGTAATGTTAACAAAAAGATGAATAGCAAGAAGTTTTAGAAGATTAAGAAGGTGAAGATGAAGAATAATTTGATGAGAAAGATGATGCTGCTGAAGATTATGAAGGAGAAAGTGTGTGAAAAGTTAAAAAGGTGAAGACCATGGAAGTTGTGAAACAGACATATTTGACAAAATAGAAAAAAGGTTAAAAACATTGTCAATTTCTTCGTCAATCCGAACGTATTTCCTAAAAAAAAAAATTAATGCTATTCCATTGGATTGGGTTAAACATCTATGCCTTTAATGTCTCCTCAACCTCCCCCAATACATTCTACATTATTCTTTGTTGTTTTCCTTCATGTACAATTAACCTACAAGGCAAGAATGGGGTTTTTTTTATTTCGATATTTTGTTCCCATAGACTTACATGGGACTTCCGGTATCGGTATCGGGTATCGCCGATATTTTTTGTGTATCGGCGATACCATTCCGATTCCGATACTTTTGGATATCGGAAAGTATCGCTCAACTCTAGTTATGACTTTTCAAAGAAATTTAAAGCAGAATTCTGGCAAAATTGCCTTATAAACATATTGAACTGTTGCATTTCAATGACGGGGACCAAAAGGCACCCGACATTGCAACGTTCAGCTTGACCTGTTTCTTGGATCCAACCAAGATACATTTTTAACTACTTCATGCACCATTCATTTGTTATTAGAGAAAACACCAAAGAAAAATTGATCATACATAAACTATATATTCACATCAATATAATATTTTATGATAGGTCGTAGCACAGGGACTGGAGTAAGATTTCTAGTGTAAGGAACGTCACAGCATATCCTGAATAAGATGAGCTGTGGTGTCACGGCCCTGTCTCGCCCAGTCCGGCCCCAGATCTCCCATTTTGTTTAAAATTGGTGTGAAAATGCCAAAAGTTGCCAAATTTTGGACACGGCTCCGTTTTTTTAAGTACTAAAATATTAAAATCTATACAATTTTGGAATCCATGTAATTGAACTAACCTGAACAATCATATTGCTAAATTGTTTTTACCACACAATAAAAGCTGTAAAAATGAAACCCAAACCGTATTGGAAGAATGGCTTTTTTTAACCATTTTCCCCACATTTGGAATTTTTTTCCCCATTTTGCAGTACATTATATGGTAAAATAAATGAAGTCATTCAAAACTTGCTCTGCAAAAAACAAGTCCACGTATGCTTATGTCAAAGGAAAATTAAAAAATGTCTCTTGGAGGAAGGGAAAGAAAACACAAAAGCACAAAAACCGATATTGACCGTAGTGTGAAAGGGTTAACCTTAGTGAAAAGCGGCTACGAAAAAAAATTACACTTTCTGGAGTACCTGGCATGCTTGTGTATTCTATGGACAGTCCTTGACTTTAAAGGGAAATATGTGAGGTTTCATTTCTTCCTGTGGGGGGCGCTGCAGGGGAATCGAGAAGGACACTCTGTGACCAGTTAAAGATTATAAATCTTACAGGCCAATTTTAAAAAAATATTCACTGGAGACCATAATTTAAAGCTAAATAAAACCCCAAAATGATAAAACAAAGATTTGGGTACATTTCAGGGCTGATTTATTAGGACTGGTGTTGTGTGTGCCAGTCTTAATGAATGGAGTCGGATATGCTTAACTGCTGTCCTCAGCTGCCAGAAATGTATTCAACTCAGGGACAAGATTAATTTATGGCAGTAATGTAGCATAATTTTCATGAATTTGACAAATGGGCGTAGCCACACCCCATCCTGCCATGCTAAGCCCCATATTGGCTTAGCTGGCCGGGAGTTGTGTGAAAATGGTGCAAGTTGCAATATTTAAGAGCAACTTATGAACTGTGCAAAAATATTGTGGCTTATTAAGGTATTTTACGCCAGAATTTTGGCGTTAAAACACATTAAAGGAATCTGTCAGCAGGTTTCTTGCTTGGGAACCTGAGAGCAGCATAATATAGGAGCGGAGACCCTAATACCAACAATGTGTCACTTACTGAACTGCTTGGTGCAGTTTTGATATGATCCCTGTTTTCTCTGCTGTACGTATAGAAGCGGTCAGAATACTGGCCTGTGTACAGTCATGGACAAAAGTTTTGAGAATGACACAAATATTAATTTTTACAAAGTCTACTGCTTCACTTTTTCTAATGGCAATTTGCATATACTCCAGAATGTTATAAAGAGTGATCAGCTTAACAGCAATTACTTGCAAAGTCAATATTTGGCTAGAAAATGAACTTTATCCCCCAAAACACATTTCAACATCATTGCAGCCCTGCCTTAAAAAGACCAGCTAACCTCTTTTCAGTGATTGCTCCATTAACACAGGTGTGGATGTTGAAGAGGACATGGCTGGAGATCAATTTGTCATGATTAAGTAAGAATGACACCACTGGACACTTTAAAAGGAGGCTGGTGCTTGGCATCATTGTTTCTCTTCTGTTAACCATGGTTATCTCTAAAGAAACACGTGCAGTCATCATTGCAATGCACAAAAATGGCTTAACAGGGAAGAGTATCGCAGCTAGAAAGATTGCACCTCAGTCAACAATCTATCGCATCATCAAGAACTTCAAGGAGAGAGGTTCCATTGTTGCCAAAAAGGCTCCAGGGCGCCCAAGAAAGACCAGCAAGCGCCAGGACCGTCTCTTAAAAGTGTTTCAGCTGTGGGTCGGGCTACCAGCAGTGCAGAGCTTGCTCAGGAATGGCAGCAGGCAGGTGTGAGTGCATCTGCACGCACTGTGAGGTGGAGACTCTTGGAGCAAGGCCTGGTCTCAAGGAGGGCAGCAAAGAAGCCACTTCTCTCCAGAAAAAACATCATGGACAGACTGATATTCTGCAAAAGGTACAGGCAGTGGACTGCTGAGGACTGGGGTAAAGTTATTTTCTCTGATGAATCCCCTTTTCGCTTGTTTGGGACATCAGGAAAACGCCTCATTCGGAGAAGACAAGGTGAGCGCTACCACCAGTCTTGTCTCATGCCAACTGTTAAGCATCCTGAAACCATTCATGTGTGGGGTTGCTTCTCAGCCAAGGGAATCGGCTCTCTCACAGTCTTGCCTAAAAACACAGCCATGAATAAAGAATGGTACCAGAATGTCCTCCAAGAGCAACTTCTCCCAACCCTCCAAGAGCAGTTTGGCGATCAACAATGCCTTTTCCAGCATGATGGAGCACCTTGCCATAAAGCAAAGGTGATAACTAAATGGCTCAGGGAACAAAACATAGAGATTTTGGGTCCATGGCCTGGAAACGCCCCAGATCTTAATCCCATTGAGAACTTGTGGTCAATCATCAAGAGACGGTGGACAAACAAAAACCTAAAAATTCTGACAAAATGAAAGCATTGATTGTGCAAGAATGGACTGCTATCAGTCAGGATTTGGTCCAGAAGTTGATTGAGAGCATGCCAGGGAGAATTGCAGAGGTCCTGAAGAAGAAGGGTCAATACTGCAAATATTGACTTGCTGCATTAACTCATTCTAACTGTCAATATAAGCTTTTGTTACTCATATGTTTGCAATTATATTTCTGTCTGTGATAAAAACATCTGTCAACACACACATAAAAACCAGAGGGCAGCAGATCATGTGAAAATATAATATTTGTGTCATTCTCAAAACTTTTGGCCATGACTGTATAACCCCGCCCACACCCCTGATTGGCAGCTTCCTATGTACACTGCGCATTGCCAAACTGTGCCGGTCAATGGTGGGGGTGGAGCTACACAATATAGGCACACAACACCTAGTCCTGCAGTAATAATCTCCTGCTGATAAAACACTGATTGTATTGCAATTACAGCAAACTGCTGAGCAAATGACAGAATCAGGCTATCTTGTCCCTTCATTATAGGAAAAACCTGCTGACAGATTGCATTTAATGACTAGGCCCCTTCTTTTCTTTACAACTCATTACTGGGGAACACACCATGAGCATTCATACGGTATTCTTTCTTAAAAATAGTTACAATGCTTACAGGTAGATATTATGGCATCTGGCACAGCATGCCATGATTTATTTTTCTATCGTGTTCTGTGTGAATCATACAATGACACAGCATGGCACCATACATTTCTGGGGTCGTATTACGGCATAAGGCTCCGTTGTCTCCATACATTCTAAAATATATTGTCAAGATTGATAAATGATTTAGCTAAAAGATCACTGAGACTGAAGCTACTGTATGTGAGTCCCTCATAAGTTGCAGTATTTTCCAGGGTCCCCATAGCGGCTTCTTGTACTAGAAAGAAAGTTGATAATCTATCAAACATCATTCCCATCTTACTCTCTTTGAAGACCATCTGCAGTGGTGCTTGGTGCTGGAGCATCAAAGATATACTGTGGGATGAACTGAGGACTGTCATTCTGCACAAATGGTGGACACGAAGATAGTGGTGGTGATATGTACCTACAATTAAGAAGAATAAAAATGTATGTGTTTATATATCAATTTTACAAATGTTACCATTTTTTAAACATCAGTCATTTTTCCATTAGCTAAATCAAAGGCTAAAATTAAAAAATTCTTATTGCTTCCATGCGTATACAATAATAATAATAAAATAAGGCAACTTTGTAACTAGTCCATATAAAAATCAATTGTTTGTGTCTACAGTTCCTCCAGATCTGTCTTCACACTAACAGGCTACAAGCAAACCCTGTGTGGTCATTGCGGCTTCCATTTGTCTCCTATTTCTTGATGACAAAAAGTATATTAGGAAGAAGTAGAGGATGAATGTAATGGGATATAACTGGAAAACCAGACTACACACAGTTTAGTTTCTAAGAGAATTCATATTGACCATTTCACAGCACCAAAGCTCGGGTTCCCATTGACTTCTATGGGGTTCGGGTTCAAGTTTGGGTAAAGTTCACTCGAACCAGGCGAACACGAACATCCACAGGTTCTGCTAATCCCTAGTAACATTAAAGTATGAAAAAGTTCTGAAATGATTCTGCTTGGAATAATTTTCTACATGACAAAAAACTGCCATTTTTAAGAATGGTGTGTAGACTACCTATATCCACTGTATATTAGTTCTGGACAACCCTTTTAATAGACATTCGTAACTTCATTTTATCATTTATGAAAATTTGCCAGTTGTTTCACTAACCTGGTGTCATTGGAGTTATAGAGCATTTTTTATCTCTTTCCAGATCCCTGCCTGTCATTTATTTATCATTTCATGTGCAATTAGAGAAGGTGGAGATGAAACCACACTGCCAGTAGTAAAAATGCAGTAGAAAAGCTTTAAGTATAAATGTGTTTTTTTATCAATGCGTTTCAAAGCACACCAGCTTCTTCATCAGGATACACCAGCAGCCAGTCTCTTCAGCATTCACAACCTTTGAAGGTGAGCATATTCTTTGCTTTAATTTTCCTTTTTAACCCGAATAAGACCCTATTGCACTCATTACCTTTCCAGTTTTTCATCATAATCGTGATTTATTTATCACTAACTTTCAGAAGCATAAATCATAGAATCATAGAATCATAGAATGGTAGAGTTGGAAGGGACCTCCTGGGTCATGTGGTCCAACCCCCTGCTCAAAGCAGGATTCACTAAATCATCCCAGACAGATGTCTGTCCAGCCTCTGAAGACTTCCATTGAAGGAGAATAGTGATGAGCGAGTAGCATTGTTGCTCGGGTCTCCCCGATCTCTGAGTATTTTGGCGTGCTCGGAGATTTAGTTTTCGTCATCTCAGCTGCATGATTTGCGACTTGTAGACAGGCTTAATATATGTGTGAATTCCCTAGCAAACAGGCATTCCACACATGTATTCAAGCAGTCTAGCAGCCGCAAATCATGCTGCTGAAGCGACGAAAACTAAATCTCCGAGCACGTCAAAATACTCAGAGATAACGCGAGCATGCTCGGGGAAACCCGAGCAACGAGTGTACTCGCTCATCACTAAAGGAGAACTCACCACTAGTGATGAGCGAGTATACTCATTGCTCGGGTTTTCCCAAGCATGCTCGGCTGATCTCCGAGTATTTTGGCGTGTTCGGAGATTTAGTGTTTGTCGACGCAGCTGCATGATTTGCGGCTGCTAAACAGTCTGAATACATGTGTGGAATTCCTAACAAACAGGCAATCCCCACATGTATTCAGACTGTCTACTAGCCGCAAATCATGCAGCTGCGTTGACAAAAACTAAATCTCCAATCACACCAAAATACTCAGAGTTCAACCTAGCATGGTTGGGAAAACCCGAGCAACAAGTATACTCGCTCATCACTACTCACATCACTACTCATAGCCATGCGTCTGCTCCAGACGTAGTCTGCTCCGGGCATCTTTCAAATTCCATCTTTCAAATTACAAATTTCTAATTACACTACTCTGAATTAGTCTAGAACTCTAGAATGCATTTGGCCACTCATCACTCCTACAATATTATCATCATCATCACCATCTGTACCATCTAACCGAGCTGTTTTCCTTTTCCCAGAGGTATGCACTGAATGTCCACAGCTTTTCCCAGCTCCTGACTGTGTTTGTGAATTGCATTTACTGTTTCTGGTAAGCACTGAATGTCCAAAGCTTTTCCCAGCTCCTGACTGTGTTTGTGAATTGCATTTACTATCTCGGGTATGCACTGAATGTCCACAGCTTTTCCCAGCTCCTGACTGTGTTTGTGAATTGCATTTACTATCTTTGGTATGCATTGAATGTCCACAGCTTTTCCCAGGTCCTGACTGTGTTTGTGAATTGCATTTACCATCTCTGGTATGCACTGAATGTCCACAGCTTTTCCCAGCTTCTGACTGTGTTTGTGAACTGCATTTACTATCTCTGATTTCTAATTACACTACTCGGAATCAGACTAGAATTGGACTGGAATTGACTGCAAGGTAACGGAATAGACAATCACTACAATACTTCGGTTTCTTTTCATTTTCACCCCCATACTACTCTATTTTTCCCTATCTCCTGTAATCCCCCCACTTAGTAAGGAACTATTCATTTCTCCCTCCATCCAGCTGTTTCGACTCGCACCACAATTGTGGATACCAGGGCTATGGGGTACTCGGAGCCGAGCCCATGGAAATCTATGGGAGTTGTCACTGGTAGCGGTGGCTCGGTCCGTGGCCCTGGCGGTCGTGCGATAGGGGAATATTTACAGGGGATTATTAGGATAGGTAGTTCGTGACGCCACCTGTGGTATCTGGTTAATTGGACCAGCGCTGCTATTAGGATCTTCACAGGGGATGTTATGGGGCAGCTGGGTGGTAAGTCTCCCACAGGTGAGACTGGTCCCTGGAAGTCTATGGTGGTGATGCAGGGTGTAGTTAATAATTCAGTCACACACAATGCAGCTTCTTTTCATACCTTTTACTGGTAGATGGTTCAAGCAGATCCGGGGAGCTGGTCGGGGTGGAGAATGCACATTCGGGTAACCGCTGAGCAGGTTAGAGGCCTCCTTTACTTCGTATATCTCAGAGTCCAAACTTGCATGAAGCGAAGTTAACTCTACAATCTCCAGCTTTCTCAATAGCTGACAAGCCCGGCCAACTTTGTGGTGGAGACTTCTATAGCTCTGACTAGCAGATGTTGAGAGAACTAAGTCTATATTTGCTGATCAGGCTAGACTCCTGTTTTCCCTGTCTCCGGTTACGTATCGACACATTGAGCTGCCTTCTGCGACCTGTAGTCCAGAAAGCCTCCGAGTATCTTGTTACTATGCTTGAAACTCTAGCAACGCTTCGGACCCCGGTGTCCGGTTATTTAGTGCAGGCAATCCAATACCTGAAGCACTTCTCTATGTCTTCTCCACTGCACCCTTCGTCCTGCTTTTGCTCTTTGCATAAGCACTTGTAGCTTTCGATGGAAATGTCAGCTTTCTCCAGAGCTCGCTGAGCAGCTCTCAGTTTCCTCCTTGTTTCAGCTTCTGTTGAGGTACTGATTAAGGGTAGCTCTGACTAGGCTAGGATGATGCACTTCACCCGTACTAGCCTCCACTTCTTTGTCAGGTGAGCTACGCTAGCTCTGCGAGGATTCAGTCCTCTCTCCTCTCCAAGTCCAGACTGAACTGGCACTGAACTGCACTGTCTGAAGACAGGAAACTCACTCATCTGAGCTCTTCTCAGACAGGAAACTTGAATGGTCTGTACTGTCCTAAGACAGGAAGCTTGACTGAGCTCTGCTACGTGTCACTACCTCCTATACCCCTAGTGGGTGTGTCTGAAAGTGTGAGTGAAGTGCATGAATAGCAAGCTTTTGCGATTACCTTCCTGTGCATTCTCCTGGATTTTTATGTGTGCCTGCATAGCTGGGCCACACATCCCCCCTTGATTAAACACAGCACTCCCGGGCTGTAAAAGAGAAAAAGAAAACATTTTTGTTTTGCATTAAACATAAACATTTTAACTCATCCCATCCGGGAGGTAAGACTTCTTGAACGTTACAATTTGTACAATGAAGAATACAAAAGTATCAAAATATCAAGACATTCTCATAAATACAAGATACTTGTGGAGGACCCGCACCAAAAACCTCCCACGTGGGTCCTGGGTGGGCTGCAGGACTTCTGACTGCAGACCTCACTCTAGGCCACACCATACGGGTTTTTCTTCAGAGGTAGATAGTAGTGGTTTCATGTAAAACCAAGATAATGCACCGTAGTGCAACTATTTACAAAGCAAGTTCTTGGGCTGGCACAGTCCACAGCCACGCAGTCCATTGGCATGGTTAAAACACATTTCAAATAATTACATTAATACTTTTTCAAACTTTATACAATTTGTCAGTGACAATAAACCCTGTCTGGGTCTTGCTAGACTAATTTACTAGGACTACTCATGATAGCGAATTGGTAATCTTCCCTTAGTTGTTCGTTCTGACCTACGTGGGTGGTGTCAGGTATAGTATTCTCTGGCCTATCTGTTCTGCGTAACGGCAAACGGTAATACTGTCTCAACCTTTCTATGGATCTGGCAAGCGTACTAGTGGCTGGGCGAGGCGGTACTGCTTCACCAGCTTCACCAGGGGATTCCACTTCTTGTGGGGCTGCTTCTTGCGGGTCCGCTTCTTGGGGTTCTAATGGTTGAGGGTCTGCCAGAATAGGTTCTTCTGGAACTGGCTCAACTGGCACAATTGGTATGACTGGTTGTAGAGACTCCTCTTGCGGTTGATAAAACTGCAGCACAGGAATAATTACAGCGTCTCCCAATCTGGGCCAATCCGCAGGTAAATCTCCCAAATCCGTATGTATGACCGCTTCAGCACTCTCTTCTTGATGGACAACAGGGTTTTCTTCACGGAGCTTTAATGGGCAAGGACACAACTTTAAATGATCTCTGGACACCGTTGCCGTCGTTTTTCCTCCATCCTTACTAATGGCACAGACCTTTCTGTTATCAAAATTGGAATTTTGCACAACATATGGCTCCTGTTCCCACTGATCATCCAACTTGTGCATTCTTCTTTTTCTTTTGAGCACCATTTCTCCAGGCATAAAAGGCTTAGCGGGAGCATTTTTGTTATAGTTCTTCTCTTGCTTTTCTCTTTGTTGAGACTGTCTTCTACGCAGGCTTGTACTCTCTTGTACTGTTCCTGTCGAGTTGTGTCCCAATCTTCAGCACTGTCATCAGCCTCTGGTTCTACCACTCCCAGTTCCAAATCCATTGGCAGTCTTCCTGGTCTTGCTCTCATAAGGTAGGCTGGAGTGCAGTTGGTGGAACTTACTGGTATGTGGTTGTACAAGTCAACCAGGTCAGGTAACAAGTCTGGCCACCGATTTCTTTCTTCCAGTGGTACAGTTTTCAGTAAATCCATGACAATGTGATTCATCTTTTCACAAAGGCCGTCTGAGGGTGGTATGGTGTTGTTCTGATCTTTTTACATCCATACAATTGACAGAATTCCTGAAACAGTTCAGCTTCAAAGGCTGGACCTCGATCAGTCAGTACCTGCTCTGGATATCCGTGTGGTCTGCAGAAACTTGCTTGGAAGACCTTGGCTGCTGTCTCTGCTGTGAGATCCTTGACAGGGGCGACCACCAGAAATTTGGAGTAATGATCCACCATGGTCAGGGCATATGAGTATCCTGACCTGCTTGGGGACAACTTAACGTGATCCAATGCTACGATCTCCAGAGGACGAGTCGTCCGGATAGGCTGCAAGGGTGCTCTTGACTATGATAGTCTTTTCGTCTGAGACCACAGGGTCCACAGTTCCGGCACCACTTCTCGATGGAGCTGCGCATCCCTACCCAGTAGAACCGACACCTCAACAGGGTCTCCAGCTTTTTCCAGCCAAAGTGTCCTGCTTGATCGTGGTAGGCTTCCAACACCATTTGGATGTCTGCTCTGGGCACCACTATCTGCCAAACCATCTCATGGGTCCTTGGGTCGACGTATCTCCTGCACAACTTCTCTCGGTATATGAACAACCGGCTTCTTTCATTCCACAGGAGCTTTGCTGGTATGGGTGCGTCTTTCTCCAAGGAGGAACCTTCTTGTCTTATCAACTCCTTGATACGGCTGACCACGGGATCGCTGTCCTGAGTCTCCTTCCAGCTATGATGAGGTAAAGGGTTCAACATCTCACCACACCGCTTTCTGTAGACTCGTTGCTCTTGGACCATCCCATTTCGATGGAACGCAGGTAGCTCGATTTCTTCCAGATCATCTGATTCTTCCTCCGTGTCGGATTCATGCGGCATTCTGGACAAGGCATCCGCGTTAGCATTTTTACGGCCCGCTCTGTACTTGATGGTAAACTGATAATTTGACAACCGAGCCATCCAACGTTGCTCCATGACTCCCAGCTTGGCTGTTTCCAGATGCGTCAAGGGGTTATTGTCTGTAAACGCAGTGAACCTGTTGGAGGCAAGGTAATGTTTAAATCTTTCGGTAATGGCCCAGACCAACGCCAGGAACTCCAATTTGAAGCTGCTATAGTTTTCTGGATTCCTCTCAGTTGGCCGGAGTTTTCTGCTGGCATATGCGATGACTTTTTCTTGGCCGTTCTGCTTCTGACTGAGGACCGCTCCTAATCCTTCGTTACTGGCATCTGTGTATAGCAGGAACGGTTGGCTGTAATCTGGGTAGGCTAAGATTTCATCGCCGGTAAGGATCTCTTTCATCTCTTTGAATGCCTCAGCTTGTTCTTTTCCCCAATTGAATGGAAGGTTTCTGCTCTTAAGAGGTTGTCCTACCAGGAGGTCCTGCAAAGGCGCCGCTTTCTTAGTGTAATCTTTTACAAACCTCCTGTAGTAACCTGTTAGTCCCAGGAACTGACGCACCTCCTTCAGGTTCTTCGGCTCTGGCCATTTCTGAATAGCTGTGACCTTCTCGGGGTCCGGCGCTACTCCTTCAGAACTGACAATGTGTCCCAAGTACTGTACCTTCCGTTTGAGCAGGTGGCATTTAGAGGGCTTTAGTTTCATCCCAAACTTGGACAATGACTCAAATACCTCCGCCAGGTGCTTCAGATGATCTTCATATGTCTTAGAGTACACAATTACGTCGTCCAAGTACAGCAGCACAGTTTCGAAGTTGAGATGTCCCAGACAGCTCTCCATCACCCTCTGGAATGTGCCTGGGGCACTGCTGAGACCAAACGGCATTCTGTCGAACTCGCAGAGTCCCATTGGGGTGGTGAAAGCAGTTTTCTCCCGGTCCTCCTCAGCCACAGCTACTTGCCAGTACCCACTAGTAAGGTCGAGGGTAGAAAAGTAGTTAGCCGTTTTCAGAGCAGCTAAGGATTCCTCTATGCATGGTAATGGGTATGCATCTTTATGTGTTATACGATTTACTTGCCTATAATCTACACACATTCGCATGCTACCATCCTTTTTCTTCACTAGAACCAGAGGTGCTGCCCAGGGGCTACAACTATCCCTTATCACCCCGGCTTTCTTCATGTCATGCAGCATTTCCTTAGCTTTCTGATAGTGGGCTGGAGGTATAGGCCTGTACCGCTCTTTGATGGGAGGATGACTGCCTGTAGGGATATGATGCTGTACTCCCTTAATGGTCCCAAAGTCAAGTCGGTGCTTGCTAAATACTTGTGCGTACTCTTGTACCACCCGTAGTACCCCCTGTTTCTGGTGGACGGAAGTGGTGTCTGTCCCTATATGAAGCTGCTGACACCAGTCCGCTACCGGGGTTGCCGGATCATTATCCTCCGCTGGTTGGCGGGAGGCTAAGGACTCGGTTGTGAGGATAGAATTGTTATCTACGGCATGTAATTTAGCAACTGTAGCATAACGTGGCAAATTTACTTCATCGTCTCCCCAGTTGAGAAGTCGTACTGGTACTCTCCCATTTACTACTTCCACTACCCCTCTAGCAATCATGAGTGTAGGTCTGTGTTCTGAGCGATGGGGTTCTACTACTGCTTGGTAGTTCTGTCCCCTCAGACCTATGGCTGCTCTACACCATATTAACATTTCACTCATTGGGGGTATTACAATGGGGTTCGAGTCTGTGACCCGTACATTACCGATTTCACCATCTGTAAGCTTCGCTTGCTGCTGGCACATCAGGGCCCGGATCTCCCTCTGGATCACTCCCTTCTGCTTTGGCTTGGCAACTTCAGCGAGCTGTTGGAGCAAAAACACAACTTCTCCCAGACAGTTACTGATAATGTTAGTACCTAGTATCACATTTAAGGCGTTCTCCTCATTTACAGTCCTGACTACTAGGAGTCCCTGATCCCTCAGCTCCACCCTGCCCACTTTTACATTTACGTTTTTGGCTCCAATTACTTCAACAGGGAGACCATTGGTGGCGTACACTGTCAAGTCAGGGCTCGGGGGCTGGAGACTGTCCATGGACCAAAATTTATTGTAAAGGACATCAGGTATGATGGTCACCTGAGATCCAGTGTCCAGCAGTGCAGGGATTGCAATCCCGTCCAGAATCATGGACAGGTAGGGCCGTCCACCCACGAACCTGCGGTTCCAGTCCAAGGGGCCTGATGAGTCTACTCCTGGGTGTTGGCCCTCTGACCCAGGATCGGCTCGTTTAAAGGACATTGCTGAGCCATATGACCTTTTTGGTTGCAGCGGTAGCAGACGATCTCCCGCCAAGGAGGATGTTGATCAGGAGTCGCTCCTTGGGGTGGCGTGGTCCTCCTCCGATGAGGCGACGTCCTCCATTTCCTCCGGTTCATCCAAGGAACATCCTCCGGACAGTCGGCTAGTAGGATCTTTCCTCCTTCCTCTTTCCGCAGTTGCAGGGCATCCATTACAGTGGCTAAGTTCTTAGTCAGCTGGCGCACTTCTGAGCGCAGACATTCCAACTCACTAGGGGGCGCCACCTGCATTGTAGTTTCTGCCACCTGCGGGGAAAAGGTGGTTACTGCCGGCTTAAGAGTGGCTTCACCCAGGTGATACTGATTTGCCACCTCAGGCTTTTCCAGGGGTCGCAGTCCTTTTATTGCCATGTCCTTTAGGGCATCAAAGGTGGCATCTGGATGATCCAAGGACCACCAGTTTACAGTCCTGCCTTCCTCTGGAAACTTCAGTCCCCACACGAATTGCTCTTTCAACATTTGGCTCTCATCAATGGGACTTGTAGGGTTAGCCTGTTTGAGAGCTCGCAGGGCCCCCTGTAGTCGGCAGGCGTAGTCCCTAATACTGTCACCCGGTCCCTGGAAGCACTGATAAAATGCCATCCGGAGATCCGCTTCTGTGCGGTCCTCGAAGATGGCCTGTAGCTTTAAGAGTATCGCAGGTACCGACTCCTGGTCTGCAATGGGCCAAGTCTCTACTTCTCTCTCAGCCGCACCAGCTAACTGTCCTATTACCACAGCAGCTTTTTGCTTTTCAGTCATTGAATACATATCCAAAATACTACATATCTTCCGTTTAAATCCTGGCAGGGTGTCTGGCTCGCCGCTGTACTGGGGGAGCCACTTCGCTCCAGGCATGTATGGGAGGGTTAGCGGCATGAGCGGGACCACCGGGCCAGGTGAGGGGCCCGCACCTCCATCCTGCGGCACGACGCCAAGCGGTGGGCTATTAGGGCCCCCAGCGGGGGCCGCTCCGTCTGCCGGTTGCTGCGACATATTGGTGCCCCCTTGGTTAATCTGAGCCTACCTCTTTCACAGGCTGCAGCATCGCAGGCACAGCGGTGGAGACAGGACCTTCGTTGCAGGCACAGCGGTGGAGACAGGACCTTTGTCGCTGGACTGTGATGTCAGAGCGTTCACTTCCTGTTTCACAGGACCTGCCGCCGCGTCAGAGTTGGGGGCGGGGCCAGGGAACCAGCGCACACTTTCAGGTATGCCCCCCTTCTTCACCAGCGCCTGAGGGCGCGAATTTTGCGGTAAAGATGGCGGTATTTTGGCGCCAAATGCAGCAAACAGTTCAATAGACACACAGGACTCACAATTGCAAGCTTTCGTATCCTGTTCGTGATGCCAAGTTTGTTTCGACTCGCACCACAATTGTGGATACCAGCGCTATGGGGTACTCGGAGCCGAGCCCATGGAAATCTATGGGAGTTGTCACTGGTAGCGGTGGCTCGGTCCGTGGCCCTGGCGGTCGTGCGATAGGGGAATATTTACAGGGGATTTTAAGGATAGGTAGTTCGTGACGCCACCTGTGGTATCTGGTTAATTGGACCAGCGCTGCTATAAGGACTTTCACAGGGGATGTTATGGGGCAGCTGGGTGGTAAGTCTCCCACAGGTGAGACTGGTCCCTGTAAGTCTATGGTGGTGATGCAGGGTGTAGTTAATAATTCAGTCACACACAATGCAGCTTCTTTTCATACCTTTTACTGGTAGATGGTTCAAGCAGATCCCGGGGAGCTGGTCGGGGTGGAGAATGCACATTCGGGTAACCGCTGAGCAGGTTAGAGGCCTCCTTTACTTCGTATATCTCAGAGTCCAAACTTGCATGAAGCGAAGTTAACTCTACAATCTCCAGCTTTCTCAATAGCTGACAAGCCCGGCCAACTTTGTGGTGGAGACTTCTATAGCTCTGACTAGCAGATGTTGAGAGAACTAAGTCTATATTTGCTGATCAGGCTAGACTCCTGTTTTCCCTGTCTCCGGTTATGTATCGACACATTGAGCTGCCTTCTGCGACCTGTAGTCCAGAAAGCCTCCGAGTATCTTGTTACTATGCTTGAAACTCTAGCAACGCTTCGGACCCCGGTGTCCGGTTATTTAGTGCAGGCAATCCAATACCTGAAGCACTTCTCTATGTCTTCTCCACTGTGCCCTTCGTCCTGCTTTTGCTCTTTGCATAAGCACTTGTAGCTTTCGATGGAAATGTCAGCTTTCTCCAGAGCTCGCTGAGCAGCTCTCAGTTTCCTCCTTGTTTCAGCTTCTGTTGAGGTACTGATTAAGGGTAGCTCTGACTAGGCTAGGATGATGCACTTCACCCGTACTAGCCTCCACTTCTTTGTCAGGTGAGCTACGCTAGCTCTGCGAGGATTCAGTCCTCTCTCCTCTCCAAGTCCAGACTGAACTGGCACTGAACTGCACTGTCTGAAAACAGGAAACTCACTCATCTGAGCTCTTCTCAGACAGGAAACTTGAATGGTCTGTACTGTCCTAAGACAGGAAGCTTGACTGAGCTCTGCTACGTGTCACTACCTCCTATACCCCTAGTGGGTGTGTCTGAAAGTGTGAGTGAAGTGCATGAATAGCAAGCTTTTGCGATTACCTTCCTGTGCATTCTCCTGGATTTTTATGTGTGCCTGCATAGCTGGGCCACACACAGCCATCTCACTTCCTCCTCAGTACTGTTCCTCAACATACAATCCTTTTTCTCCAGACACACACTACCACATCATGTCCTATCCTGCTCCCACCTTCTAACGCTCTGTCTGCTACTCCTCCTTGCTGGAGACGTATCCCCAAATCCTGGCCCTCCTCAACACATCCCCACACTCATTTCTAACACCCTGCCATGATCCTCTACATGTTTTCGCAATGATGATAACCTTATACCCATTCATCCAGCTCCAACTCCCCCGGTCCCCCTACCTGGAGCACTATGGAACGCACTCTCTGTCTGCAATAAACTGTTGTATATCCATGACCTCTTTATCACCAACAAACTCTCCTTCCTTTGCATCACTGAAACCTGGCTCACCCCCTCTCTCACACCCCTCGCACCTGCAACAAACGTGGTGGAGGAGTTGGCTTGCTCCTCTCTGATACCTGATCCTTTACCCCAATTCCACTACCACCCTCCACTACTCTTCCCTCATTTGAGGTGCACTCTGTCCGCATCTATTCCCCCTCCAACCTCCAGCTGGCTGTCATCTACAGCACCCCAGGATTAGCCATATTCACCTTTCTCGACCACTTCACCACCTGGCTACTTCATTTCCTCTCGGCTGACATCCCCGCTATCATCATGGGTGACTTCAACATCCCCATTGACACTTCCACCTCAGCTGCCTCTAAACTTCTATCACTCACTGCCTCCTTTGGCCTCACTCAATGGTCCTCCATGGCCACTTACAAAGATGGTCATACACTGGACCTTATCTTCACCCGCCTCTGTTCCCTTACTAATCTCAGTAACTCACCCTTCCCCCTATCTGACCACAACCTACTGACATTCTCTTCCCTCTCCTCTCCCAGTGCACAACCCCCACTCCACAAACTCGCTCACCCTCGCAGAAATCTCAAACACCTCAATTTACAATCACTCTGAGTCCCTTCTCCCTCTTACAGACGTAGCTTCCCTTCATGACACAGATGCTGTTGCCACCTTTTATAACACCACAATAACAGCAATGCTTGATTCGGCCGCCCCACTCATGCATAGCAAAACTCGTACAATCAACAGGCAGCCCTGGCTGACCAGCCTGACCAAAGAATTGAGACGGGCTTCCAGGGTCGCTGAGCGGAGATGGAAAAGATCCCGTTCTGCTGAGCACTTTATCGCATATAAGCAGTCCCTCACCAGTTTCAAGTCCACGCTCACTGCCGCAAAACAAACTTACTTCTCATCTTTCATATCCTCCCTGTCTCACAACCCTAAACAGCTTTTCAACACTTTCAATTTTCTACTAGGTCCCCCAGCACCTCCTCCCTCTCCTCTCATTACTGCTGGTGACTTTGCCTCTTTCTTTAAGCAGAAGATTGATACGATCAGAGAAAGCTTTGGCCCGCAGCACTCATTGCCCCTCTTAGCTGCTCAGCCTGTTCCTCCAATACCAACTTCTTCACCATGACAGAACATCAGCTTTCCACATTCCTGTCAAGATCATACCTCACCACTTGCATGCTTGACCTGCTCCCATCCCACCTCATCCCTAACCTCGCCACAGTCTTCATCCCAACTCTAACACACCTCTTCAACCTCTCACTTACAAATGGCATCTTCCCCTCATCCTTCAAACATGCCTCGATGACACCCATCCTCAAAAAGCCCTCCCTCGACCCATCCTCTAGCTATCGCCCGATATCTCTTCTCCCTTATGCCTCAAAACTACTGGAACAACATGTCCATCTTGAACTGTGCTCCCACCTTTCCTTCTGTTCCCTCTTTGACCGGTTACAATCTGGCTTCCGACCGCATCACTCAACTGAAACTGCCCTAACTAAAGTCACCAACGACCTACTAACCGCCAAGAGCAAGCAACACACTCTGTCCTCCTTCTCCTAGACCTGTCTTCTGCCTTCGATACTGTGGACCATTCCCTCCTGCTAAAGATTCTCTCATCTCTTGGCATCACAGACTCGGCCCTATCCTGGATATCGTCATATCTAACAGACCAAACATTTAGTGTCTCCCTCTCCCACACCACCTCCTCACCTCGCCCCCTGTCTGTCGGTGTTCCTCAAGGCTCAGTTCTAGGACCCCTACTCTTCTCCATCTACACCTTTGGCCTGGGACAGCTCATAGAATCCCATGGTTTTCAGTATCGTCTCTAATCCAATGACACGCAGATCTACCTATCTGGACCTGACCTCACCTCCTTACTGACCAAAATCCCACAATGTCTGTCTGCTATTTCAGCTTTCTTCTCTGCTCCCTTTCTAAAACTGAACATGGACAAAACAGAATTAATCATCTTTCCCCATCTCACTCTAACCCTCCATCAGACCTATCCATCAATGTCAATAGCTGCTCACTTTCCCCAGTCCTGCATGCTTGGTGCCTTGGGGTGATCCTCGACTCTGCCCTCTCTTTCAAGCCACATATCCAAGCCCTTGCCTCCTTCTGCCATCTCAAACTCAAAAATATTTCCCAGATCCGTGCATTCCTTGACCATGAAACCACAAAAACCCTAGTGCATGCCCTTATCATCTCCCGCCTCGACTACTGCAACCTCCTACTCTTTGGCCTCCCCCATAGCACTCTGGCACCACTCCAATCCATCCTACACTCTGCTGCCCAACTAATCCACCTGTCTCCCCGTTATTCTCCAGCCTCTCCTCTATGCCAAGCCCTCCACTGGCTTCCTATCGTCCAGAGGCTCCAGTTCAAAACCCTATCTATGACATACAATGCCGTCCACAACCTGTCTCCTCCATACATCTGTGACATGGTCTCCTGGTACTTACCTACACGCAACCTTCGTTCCTCTCAAGATCTCCTTCTCTACTCCCTTCTTATCTCTTCTTCCCACAGCCGCATACAAGACTTCTCCCGTGCTTCCCCCATACTCTGGAACTCTCTACCCCTACACATCAGACTCTCGCATAACATGGAAACCTTCGAAAAGAATTTGAACGCAACGCAACGACATCTGGCATGATCTGGCACTAATGAAAGTCAATGACAAAAAAACACATCCGGTACCGGATCCGTTTTTTTAACAACACGCCGGATCGCGCCTGAAGTAAAAAAACTGATGTGTGAAAGAGGCCTTAGATTGTGACTTACAGTTGCTCAGGTGACACTGAGTTTAAAAAAGGTATGATTCGATCGTGGAAATCACTACATGGGCTCAGGAATACATCTAGAAATCATTGCAATCATTTTCTGTTAACACGGTTCGCTGTACAATCCACAAATGTAAGTTAAAGTTCTATCGTGCAAAGAAGAAGCCACATATCAACACAATCCGGAAACGCTGCCGTCATCACTTGGCCAAAGCTCTTTTAAAAAAGACTGAGGAAAAATGGGAAACTGTTCTGTGGACAGATGAATCAAAGTATGAAAATCACTATGGAGACCACGTATATCGTGTCCTGTGGACTCAAGAGGAGAGGGACCATTCAGCCTGTTATCAGCAAAGTTAAAAAGCCTGCATCTCTTATGGCTTGGGGTTGAATTGGTGCCTGTGGCATGGATAGCTTAGGCTGGTTTCACACTTGTGGATGGAGGTGCTGCGGAGGGCTGCGTACCGTATTTTTTGGACCATAAGACGCACTTTTTTTCCTCCAAATTTGGGAGGAAAGTGTGGGTGCGTCTTATGGTCGGAATGTAATGTGGGGGGGGGCAGGAGCAGCGGTGGAGTGAGATTGCAGGAGGCTGGAAAATATCCCCTCCTCTGCAGGAAACAAGCACTGGGGAAACCCCGGTCCCTACTTAAGTGCAGTGAATATTAATCAGCCGCTTCCCCGCCCACCTATCAGCTGAGCAGTGAGCGGAGCAGCTAATGACAGAGCCACATGGTTCCCCAGCGCCTGATTCCTGCAGCAGCTGGGCAGATCGGTGTCTGAAGGAGAAGGAGGTGACAGGAGCAGAGTACAGCAGGAGGCATCGCATACCTGACAGCACAGGGGCTGTGCAGATGCGATGCTGAATGCTCCTGTGAAGGACCTCTGATGAGGTCATGAAGAGGGCGGGCTGGAGCATCACATGACCAAAGCCCTGCCTCTTCATGATGTCATCACAGGTCCCTCAGACACACTCTGTCTCTATCATCTCTGTCTCTATCATCTGTCTCTATTATCTCTGTCTCTATCATCTGTCTCTATCATCTCTGTCTCTATTATCTCTGTCTCTATCATCTGTCTCTATCATCTGTCTCTATCATCTCTGTCTCTATTATGTCTGTCTCTATCATCTGTCTCTATCATCTGTCTCTATCATCTCTGTCTCTATCATCTCTGTCTCTATCATCTCTGTCTCTATAATCTGTCTCTATCATCTCTGTCTCTATCATCTGTCTCTATCATCTCTGTCTCTATCATCTCTGTCTCTATCATCTCTATCATCTCTGTCTATCATCTGTCTCTATCATCTCTGTCTCTATCATCTGTCTCTATCATCTCTGTCTCTATTATCTCTGTCTCTATCATCTGTCTCTATCATCTGTCTCTATCATCTCTGTCTCTATTATCTCTGTCTCTATCATCTGTCTCTATCATCTGTCTCTATCATCTGTCTCTATCATCTCTGTCTCTATCATCTGTCTTTATTTCTTTGCAGCCGCACGCTCCAGTCTGAGTGCCGGCGGCAGTGCCGGGTGTTCATGCGAGAGACTCACACGAAATCGTGCGAGTTTCTCACATGTGTGACCCCGGCCTTATACTCACCCTCCAGCGTCTTCACATAGTAGTTTACAGACACCACACTGGTCCCGCAGCACCATCTCCTACCCGTAGCTTCCAACATAATAACATTTTTTTAACAGTTTTCTTATTACAATATAAAATTATTATGTTTGGTATTCAAAGATATTCAATGTCTTCCTTACTATCACTAACATCTGAATTCCAATGATAATAAAGAATTACATGTACAGTTTGAAAATAGTAAAAATGGAAACATGATGATGACTACTCACAGGTTAGGAAACAACTGTGTAGGTTCGATGGGATATGAAGGAGAGTCTCCTGTAGGTGTTTCCCTATAACTAAAAACATATATATACTGCAGTCAATATTAGATAGATAAATATGGAAGCAATGAAATCCCCCTAAGCTTTGAAAAATGCAATGTGCTTTTAAAGCACTTTGCTGGATATGTACTGGTGAGGAGCAGACAGAGACACAGACAGAAACACATAGACTGATCCTACAGCAGCTTCTAGTAAGTATTTCACTATATCCAAGTTGGATTCACAGTTACACAGCTCAGTACTAATATATAATGCTCTTCAAGCTGCTCTCCAGCTACTGATAATGTGCTACACACACACAGAAAATCATGCTGGAATCAGTCATGTCTGTGTGCTGTGCATGGAAAATATCATGGCAGCTAATCATCACTTATTAAGTCTGCAAAGGAGAGAACTGGTGAAAAGTGCAGGATACAAATTTTATTGCTTGAAAGGTAAGCACTCAAACCATTCCCAATGTCATGTTTAGCAAAAACTAAATGCTTCTCACATAGATTATAAAAGGGGTTCTAAACTTTGGTAAATCATATGGTTTAATCCGAAATGAAGAAAAGAAGTCATTTTATAATACAAACTTTATTCCTACTTTGTACTTTCCAATTGTGGGAAAGCAGGCAGCAATGTAAGCAATGAATGATTTGACCCTGAGGGAGCCTCTATATTCAGTTTCTATACACATGAGGTTGCGAGTCCATCGCCCAGTCTGGGAGTCACTTAATATTTTTGATTTAGGTGATATTATACTGTATATTTTAGCTCTACTGAACATCTATTTTTTCACCCTTTCAGGGAACTTTTTTGCTGCTGTGTTAATTGATATCCAGTTTATCAATCTTCATACGATAGGACGATAGGATCTCCTTTATTCATAGCTGTTGTAGTATAAATTACTTGTCTGACATACATTTGACAAAATAATATCACTTCTGATTGTTGACTCCATTCATTTATCTTGCACTTTGTCACATTTTTGTTTTAGGACTGAACATGTGGGAAATGTGATTCTTATTACAAACTGATTTTAAGTGGTTTTAATTGTATTTTGCACTTAACAGTAAGCAATAAAATGTGTTTATTTGCTTTATACAGTATGTGTTGTGTTCCTCTCTCATTTTACTTTTTTTTGCATCAGTTGTTTTTGATTTTGAGATTTTGGAGGATCTCAGCACTTTCTATTTTTAGTGTTTTACTTCAATTTTCAAATTCCTTTGTTTTAAAAATGCAGCTCCTCATTTTGGGAATTGTCCTAAGTTCACATAACCTAACTCCACAAGAGCATGAGAGGAAAGGAAAGAAACCATTCCCTTAAGATTCTGTTTCCATTTTTAGCAAAAAGGAAATATTCCTCACATCTATTAACTGTTATGAGCTCTGAACTTTTACAAATAATGTGGCTTATTCATAATCAACAAATGTAAGTCATTTTATATTATAAACCATGTTTCTGTCCTCTCCCTTCTGCATAGGCATACTACATCTCATGTGTAAGGTAAAGGCTTATTCCCCTCTCTAAATCATGGCTCGCTTTGTGATGCCATTCCATAACTCCCACTAACTTCTATCCAACCTGCGGGAAACAGAGAAACACAATAGAAGAAATGTTATCACAGACCATATCTTCATGCAAAAACTCACGGAGACATGTCTACGGTATGTTTTTCTGGTATCATGGATGAAAAGGACCATTACATGTCTATGGGTCCATGAGAAACACTTACTGCACAAGGATGGCATCAGTGTACAATCCGGGTGCTGTCTGTATTTAACATTGCAAAGGACACGAGAAGCTTTGCCATTTATCTACTGAATTACCTATCTGTGAAAACGACTGATAGTAAAAACATACGCTGATAACACACTGATCCAAAACACTGATGACACTGGTGACATTTTTTTGCATTTTTTTGCATTTTTTTGCGTTTGTGAAAAATACTGACGTCTGAATGAGACCTTAGAGTGTGGGGTGGCAGGAGCAAGTCACAGACACACCATGAACCAGGGCCAGTAAATTTAATTTTTGTCATTTCTCCTTATGTCTGAATAGCAAGAAAATACCTCTCTGTTTTTGTTGCAAAGAAAGTAGAATATTTTTTTATTTTTAACCTTTTTATCCTTACAATCACCATATCATATAGCACTGTGTACTAACAATTGCTCATTTTGCCTTTCTACCCAGATAATTCTTCTCTTTTCTCTGATCTATGTAGAAAAAGGAAGTTTCTTTTCCCTGCATAAATCATTCCCCTCTTCATTTTCTGACCCAGCTGCTCCCTTTTCCCCCTGAAAGGGACTTTTACAGTGACTGTTGACTCATACAGGGAAAATTGACCTCCTGTTTCCACATAAGAGCTTAGAAGGATTCAGATAGTCAGTTATTAATCACATGATGTCATAGACCTAATGGAAAAGAGAAGAATTAGCTGGGTAGAAAGTGAAAATGAGCAACTGTACGTGCACAGCGCTATATAATATGATGATTGCAGTATATTAAGAAGATAAAACTTTGATGGGAGGAGTGCTTCTTTAATGTATTACACTTTTGTCAAGCAGTTTCACCTTCATCAGTTATACTGTGTAACAAAAAAGGAAACTATAAAGAAATCTAAATCTTATACTATATTACACCATATACAATATGTGTTAGTCACACTGAGACATTTAGATTTTCTTTAATTTTTCTAATTTTTGTTTGCCGCATTTACACATCTGTTTTTCACATATGTGGTCTATTATTAGTATTCAAAATAGAACACGTACCAATTATAATCTATGGCGCTCTTCACATGTTCATGTTTTTTTGCAGACTATTCATCAATACCGGAGTGAAATACACCTGTATTGATAAATCGGGCCAATGGGTCCATGAAAATCACAGACGGCACATGGATAGCATCAGTGTGCTGTGCTGTACGTCATTAATATTGTAATTGATAGAACAGATTTCTATTTGTTGTATTTATTTTTTTCATTAGAAAATCACTGATGAAACTTTAATGTTAAAAACTGACATAGTGACCAAACACTGCTGAATACTGAATGCAAAACACTGATGAAAATTGGACAATTTTTTTGCATAGATGAAAAATCACAGTGGTCTGAATGAGGCCTTACTTTGTGTATTTGTTGAAGGTCAGACTGCATGATCGAAATGTAATATGCTAAAATGGTTTTCCCACGAATAAAGTACATTTTAATAAATAGATATTGGAATAATAATATGTTCCACAATTTGATGTGTTAAAAAACTGTTCCTGTGCTGAGATTATTTTATGAATGTGCCCCTGCTATGTACTGTGCAATGGCTGTGTCTGACCATGTAAAGGTGCTCAAATTTACGGTTAACATATACTACAGCCCTTGGCCAGGATGGGACACATAAGTCACTTATGATAAGTGAGTAAGCAGACAAAATACAGCTTCTGTTTACTGTTATAGCACAATTCCCTTTCTATTTTATCACAGGAATTAGTGTTTCTGTCCTGTCACCAGTCCTTTGAGCTTATCACTAATCAAGTCAGTGATACCACTGACCTGATTTATGATGGGTTCAGAAGACTGGAGATACAGCAAAAACACTTGCTCCTGTGAGAAAACAGGCAGGGAAATGTGTTACCTGAGAATGTAGCAGCTGCGAGCCATTTCCGTTTTGTCTGTATACTCATTATCATAAGTGTGTTTGTGGCGCCCCTGAGGGTTCAGTCGCCACAGAGGTGTTACACCTGACTCTCAGGTAAGGAGGAAGCACCCCTAGGACTCCACACCTGCATCCAACACACCATGCCAGCTGAGCATACAGACTTACCCCTCGGGAGGATGGTCTGACTCAGCCTGGTTAGCAAAGGGTGTAGAGTGGGTGGCTGGAGTTAGCAGCAGCACTTAGGCTGCATGTGAGAATAGAGAGCAGACAGTCACTGACTGAGTCTTCATCTGAGTTCACCTCAGGGAGAAACTGCTAGAGTCAGCGAAAGGGTCCGAAAAGGCACGGACGTTGGTTTATCCATCCGTGGCCCCCATCCTGAAGAAGGAAGGACCAAAGCCATCAGGGAACGGCCCCTAGACTAGTGGGAAAGCTTCACTCCTTGCTAGTAAGCCGACGGCGGTGATCACTTTATGGGTCATTGCCACCACCACCAACAGCATCCCCTGGAAGGCAGCTATATAGGACCAAGGACGTACAGCATTGATCTGTTTCCCGACAGGCCCGCAGCTTCTGATCCAAAGGACTGTATGGTGAGGTGCTAGAAGGCCAGAAAGGAACATACTGAGAGGGAGTCCTGGGAAGTGCGACCAATCTACCTGGGGACACAGTGCCAGGCGGGCATCTGTCTTGTGGCCAAAGACTGTGAGTAAACCTTGAAACTGCACTTGGACTGTCTCCCTGGTTATTCCAGCGTCGCACATTCCTCTCTGCTACATCAAGCACCATTCCTTCACTACCACATCTACCTGCCCTGGAAGGACACAGCCTCACCTGTAGGAGGTTTACCATCTAGCTGCACAACACCATCCCTTCCAGAGGACCTGCACAGCAGGGCTGGTCACCCTGGCCAGATACTACAGGTGGCGTCACGAATCACTATACGAACATTATCCCCTGTAAATACATCCCCTTTTTGGTGAGCGCCCAGGGCTATGGACCGAGTCGTGGCTACCGTGACATCCCCCATAGAAACCAACGGGCTCGGGTCCGAGTACCCCATGGCTCTGGCAGGCGACTCATGTTATTCTTCCCTACCTGGTCAGGGGCTATGGTATATCACTACCATAAACTGGAGCTGTTCTGCACAGTCGTACACAGCAGATAAAAGTATATAGCAGGGGCACATTTATAAGATTATCTTGGCAGAGCAACATTTTTTAACACATCCAATTGTGGAACTTATTTTTATTCCAAGATCTTTGGATTAAAATATACTTTGTTCATGGAAAACCCACTTAAGCAGGCTTGGACTGGCCTACAGGAGAACAGGAGAATCCTCTGTTGGGCTCTTGTACAAAACTGGGCTACCACCCTCTTAAATGAGCAGTTCTTGGGACAATGTATTCAAATCACTATGTACAGACGAAAGCATAATTTTATTCATTTAACAATCTACGCGGATCATTGTTATATCAATTTGCGATTGAGGATGTGACATTTGCATTTAGGTGAAAAGTGGGGCCCTGGAGATGGTTACTGGTGGGCCCTTGTCACCCAGTCCAACACCAGATGTAGTGTGGATTGCAATAAAAAATAAAACATTTTCTATTTTGCAACAAAAACAGAGTTTCTTGCTACACTTACTCCAAGAGTACCGTGCTGCATGTACAGACATTTATTCCCAAACGCTTTGACTCCATATTGTAGTGTGACGTTACCTGTGGTATTTTATTAGTTGTTTGTCTCACGGTTATAGTGGCAAATGCATAAAATATATGCATGTATTTATATTTATAACATATTGATGTGAACCCTGCTCCTCTACCTCCATTCATTTTACATGTTGTCTGTAAAGTGTGGGTTAGTAATAGTGTGTCCAGTAATAAAGGTTCACAATGAGATGTATTTTACTCTCATTGGTTATTGAATAGAGGTTTTCTTTTTGGTTTTCTTATGTAGCAGCGTACTTGCACTCAGTGTTTTCTATTGGCCACATATATTGTGATTGTTATTGGAATTACATGACGCACTCCTCTTTATAAGTCTCTTTTATTTATATTCACAGACGCAGTTACTTACTGTTGCGTTGGTACTTGGGACTTCCGATGGGTGAACAATAGATCGACCTTCAAAAAACATTAAAGTAAGGCAAGTCAATTATTTTATTTTAACTCAAGTAAGAAAAACATCATGGATGACAATAAGTCTTAAAGGGAAACTGTCAGTAGATTTCCACCAATAGTTATGCTCTTGAGCTTGTAAATAGTGTGGTATATATGTCCATGTTTAGCATCTTAGTCCTAATTACTGGCCATTTTTTTTTCATTATTGCCCTTGCTTTTTTTAGTAGCCATAATTTTTTTTTTTCCATTGACATGGCTGTATTGCTTTGTTTTATGTGCAACAATTTGTATTATTTTTAGTGTTATTTGGCGGAACATATAAATTACAGTGTAATTTATATAATGTTTTGCAATGCAAAAGAAAATAAAGCAAGTTTTGCTTCAATTTTTTACTGTTTTACATCTACATCACAAATTTTTTTACAATTTTACAATAAATTACCAGTTGAATTAATTCCATAGGTTATTATAGATGTGTAGATACCTAATATGTGTAGGTTTTTTTGTTAGATTTTTGCAATAAAATATATTTTATATGAAAATAGTTTTTTTTTTCATTGGGACTTTTTTTGTAGAGGATTTATACATATAAAAACACAGACACTTATACAAGAATACAGTATACATTTATTTTTATTTTTTTTTAATTTCCCAGAGAGATTGTAAAATATCTCTAAGGAAAATATATTTTTTCTATATTGCTATTTTTTTCCACTGGAACTGTGGGGCATCCAGAAGGGTAGAAGCACCATATTGGAGTACAGATTTTGCTACGATGGTTTGAGGATGCCATGTCACATTGGCAGAGCCCCTGAGGTGTCAGAACAGTAAAAATTCAAAGGATTGAATGACTAGCACTCAACTAAAAGTGGTATAACGGTGCAAGTGAAAGGATCCAATGGTCCTATTAACAGTAGTTCATGATTGTGTCCCTGTAGTGCGGTATATCATATAGTGAGATATATCCCAAAAGATATGCGTCGGTCTCATGTGGAGGGATGCAACCTGAGCACTGGCTCCTACATTGGTACCCGCATGAAATAGTATTAACAGGGATCTGTTCCCAGATGCTGTTCGAATTGGTTCCACACAGTCAGTTTTAGTGTGAGACAAACGCTATCCGTTGGTGGCACCGTGGTGAATGCTGACACTTCAGCTACTCCTCGCTTAGACACTGAAGTGTCAGCATTCACCACGGTGCTACTATACGATATACCGCACTACAAGGACACAATCTGTTTTTTCTCCTAGGATGCTTCAATGAAAGGGCGACTATGTGATCAAGGCCATTAACTGGCTGAAACGTCATTTGCCAGTCGCTTCACCAACCACTATAAATAAATTTTCACTTGAAGCATATTTCCTACTTCTACGTGTGCAGTGATTTCATGAACTGGTGTCAGAACAGTAGACTCCCCATAAGTGACCCCATTTTACAAACTACACCTCTCAATGAATTCATCTAGGGGTGCAGTGATCATATTGACACCACATGTGCCTCACAGAATTTTATACCATTGGGGAGTGAAGAATGAATAATTATATTTTTACCACTAAAATGTTGTTTTAGTCTCGAGTTTTTAATTTTATAATTGCTATTTGGAAAAAATGGACCTTACTGGTTGTTCTGCAATTTCTCCTCAATGTGCCAAAACCCTACATGTAATCGGGAAATACTTTTCAGGCACAGTGGAAAGCTCAGAAGGGAAGGAGCGCCATATTATAGGGCAGATTTGACTGTTATGGTTTGTGAGTGCCATGACCCACTCAAAGAGTTCCTGAGGTGCCAAAACAGCAGAATCCCCCATAAGTGACCTTATTTTACAAATGTCACCTTTCAATGAATTCATTTGAGGATGCAGTGATTATATTGACATCACAGGTGCGTCATAGAAATCTATATGATTGGGCAGCGAAAAATAAATGATTTTGTTACCAAAAAATATAGTTTTAACCCAAGATTTTAAATATTCACACTGGGAAAGAAGCAAAACTGGCATCAAAATTTGTCCCACAATTTCTGCTGAACGTGAGAATACCCCATATGTTGCTTTACAGTACTGCTTAGCCACACAGCGAAACTCAGGAGAGAAGGAGCGCTATTTGACTCTAGGATTACAAATTATTGAAGAATAGTTTGTGAACTCCATATACAGAGCCCCTAAGTGCCAGAAGAGCAGAATCCCCACCCACATGTGACCCCATTGTGGAAATTACACTCTATCCACAGGTGTAGTGACGATTTTGACTCTATTGATGTTTTCCTGAAGCAAGCAGCAGTGGATGTTGCTGACTGAAAAAAAATTGCAAATATGCCATTTTAGTGCCCAGTACACTGCAGTGCCCAGTATGTTGTAGCACCCAGTACGTTGTAGTGCCCATACTTTGTGCCCAGCTAGTGTTTTTGAAGAGATGGACCAGGTAAATTAGTCAGGTTCTCATCGCCACAGAAATGCCAAATGTGTGGACACTAAATGTGGTTTATGCATACTAGGGCTGATTTTCTTTTGAGGGTGAGGAGCCAGAGCGCTTTCCCAGAACCTTTGTGCTACCAGTAATGTGAAAGCCCTATATATTTCCGTTAACAGATGACGACCTGTGTGGGGACTTGCTTTTTTTTGAATTGAGTAGGAGCCCCATCCCTCTCCATCTTTCTAAATGCAGTGATTGATATCAATTGCAGCATTTAGGTGGTGTGGGCACCGCTCCTAGTATGACAGCTGTGTCTCAGCTTTAACTTAAGACGAGTTCCTTGGGAAGATCACGCAGGCACAACTCATGTGCTTCGCACAATCGCCATGACGTATCCATACGTCAAAGATCGGGAATTCCTATCTGACGATGATGTATGGGTACATCAAAGGTCCTGAAGGAGTTAACCTTTATAGGGATATTTCAATGTGCTGTATATTAGCTTCCGTCAAGAGCTCATGGTTAGAGATGGTGCAAATCGATTTACATGACCCGGTCCAATGGCCACACCCTTAACCTGAGGCTGACGGACAGGACCCCCATGAATCACCTCCCAAGTGACGGAATCCTGGACTCTTCTTTTGATTAGCCAGCCTTGTGTGATGTCATCATTGTGGCATGATGCACATGTGACGTTGTACCAGGTCAACTAATCAAAACAAGAGCTGAAGATGCTTGATTTGCGTCATCTTTATTCATACTGTCCTGGGGGCTTACACTTTTTTCCAAAGATAAGCAAATCATCAAAGTTTTACTCACGGATAACTTGGTAAAGATTGTTGGTCCATTCGAACGTCATTCCCTGAAGATTTATTTTCCACAGTTTCATCTCTGTGTAAAAGAAAAGACACTACATTTTGGAAGCTTAAGAAAATGCTTAGGACAATAATTACTGTATATGGGGCTTACACACACTATGTGTACTTATTAATTTTACATAAGAATCTTTGCTTAATCACACACAGCTGAGATATTAGCACAAAGTAACAAAAACTACATACAAAAGCATAGTAATGTATACAGCCTTCCTTAAATCAAAATAGTTATACAAAAACATATGGTACTGCTATAGAAGGTCAAAGTACTGTGCAGGTTCCACATGTGCAGCACTGGCGTTCTGGATTCAAGTCCCACCAAGGAGTTTGCGTGGGATTCCTCTCACACTCCAAAGACATACTAATAAGAAATTTAGATTGTGAGCCCCAATGGGGGCAGGGAGGATTATGCCTATACAGTTCTGTGGAATATGAGGTTTCTGCATAAGCATAACTATATCAATAGAAAATACTGTAGTATATTATATAAGGGAGAGGACACAAGTCAAGACAAGAAAGTGAATTCCAAATAGGCCTAGACCTGTGTCAAACTTGCCAACAGTCCTGGTTTTGCCATCACATGCCCCAATGAAGCATACAAAAAAATGGTTCTCACACTTTTAGTATGACATTAATGTACAGATGCACCATATGCTGTGACCAAGATACAATCATATACATACACTCAGCACCCAGATCCATCCATCTTTGTTAGAACGGTTTAAATAAGAGTTAAGCCTGGATCTCATCAGGTCCACAGTTCACATAAGGTCTGTTTGGGCACATTGAGAGGTGAGTTATTCGAGTTAGGGACCATCCAAAATTAAGGTACACTTTGTCGTAATTGAATAGCTTTTTCATTTCTCGATCAAAAAATGTTAGCATGTATGTAAAGAGTATGTATGTAAAGCTCATAAGACACACTTACCATAAGGTCTAAAGAACCCATGAATGCTATGTTGTTATTTTGGCATACAGTGGCCAAGTATATGTTGGTACACCTTCATTATTGACTATATAGGAAAGTGTGGTCTCCTGTGCCCGCTCTACAGTAGGCCACCATGACAACATGTTTTTAAACATGAGGCCTAGTATGATATATTACCAACTTATGGCATACAGTGGCAGATGTCTGTGCTTTATCTTAACATGTGCTGGCAGAATTACAGAGCAAATGTCCTGAACATAAAGCCCAAACCCAATGCAGCCTGGAGAAACTAGAAAGGAGTGGAGGGGCTGTTGACACTCCCCTTGAAGACCCTATGATAATATAATGCATCGCCATGGTTTATATGCTGTTTTATCTGGTTTGAGGCCTACAGCAGTTCACTAACCAGTAAATAGAGTTAACTATTAGGTCTAGAACAGGTTGGAAGGAGTTACGTTGGGATAGGAAATTCAGTTTCCTGTTTGTTAGCGGAACGTATTGAAAAGGGAAAGACCTATGGTTCTATTGTTCATAGATCTGTATGGAAAACAGTGTTTTGTGCAAAGAAGGGAGACCATACTCCGATAGCACATTCTGAAGTACACAAGGCAGAATGATTCCTTATCTCAGGCAAGTCAGGGGACCTACCGCTAGCATTATCTATACTTGATAAGAGGTGCAAGTCAGACCTGAGGGTCAAAGAGAAAAATATGGTAAAGCTGGGACATGTGTTTTCCTACAGGGAATTGAAGATGCAGTGGGACATCAAGTGAAAGTTGAGAATGGTTGTGAGGGATCATAACTACACACCTCAGGGCATGCGGCCTATTCAAGGGAACATGGGCGCTCCTATTGGGATCTGGTTGTTGACTGTATCATGTAGTGGAAGAAATGTGCATCACGTGTAATCGTGAAGTTCCTGCCTCTGGTTTGTGACAAGATGTATTATTAAAGTGTCATGACAGCTATCTGATGTATATACAGTGGGTACGGAAAGTATTCAGACCCCTTTAAATTTTTCACTCTTTGTTTCATTGCAGCCATTTGGTAAATTCAAAAAAGTTCATTTTTTTCTCATTAATGTACACTCTGCATCCCATCTGACTGAATAAAAATAGAAATGTAAAAAGTTTTGCAAATTTATTTAAAAAGAAATACAAATATCACATGGTCATAAGTATTCAGACCCTTTGCTCAGACCCTCATTGTCAGGACTCTGAACATTTTTGATCACCTTTTGTGCATTACTGCCCTTTTCCAAGATGGCGTCTTTGGTCTCATGTGCACTGTGTCTTCCTGCTATATAACTCCACCCCAGCCTTTAGTCTGTGCTAGAGTATTCTGCCTTGCATCCAGCTTCTGACCTCCGGTGGCTCCCTGGCTTTGTACCTGCTCCTGTAAACCTGTTTTATGATCCTGCTACTCTGCTCTGAGTTCCTGCTGCATACATCGGTTTCCAGTAATCCTCCTTCATCTGGCTGCTTGTGTTACTCCCATCTGCATTTGCAGGACATGTAAGCTGTTGCAGCCCTGCGCTGCTTAAAACTGAGACGATCACCCAGGCCTCCCTGGTTGAGCTAAAGATATCATTTGAACTGCCTACCTGTGCTTGGACTAAACTAAGACTTAGTCGTGTCAAGTATCCTCAAGTTTAACTGAGCTTCATAGACTCTCTGATTGATTGCATTTCTCTCTGAAGTTTCCTATAGACTGTTAAGCTGCATTTATTATCTACATCAAGTGTTGTGGACTTGAACTTTGCTTTGCACCTGTTTGAATCACCATGTGATAATATAGACTTTTCCACTTATAAGACTGTGTCCTGTAGTTGTCTTGTTTCCACGCAAGAAGTCTCCTGAGTTATCCCCTATAATTACAGGATACTCTAGCCTCAAAAGAGGAGACTGCTGGAACAATGACTGCAGAAGGCAGATTAGAGCAGGTGTTTTCCATAATTAGATCACTGCAGAAAGATGTGGAAAGTCTGCAAAAGAAATGTGGAAGCTTTGAACGCAATGAACAGGAGCTTGGACAAACTTTGCAGGACTTAAGCACCCGCAATGCAGCCCAGGAAAATAAACTTGCTGGCATGGAGTCCCAGTATGGACGGGCTTTTCAAGACATAAGCACGCAAATAGGGCACAACCTTCTGGGCAACCGCCACCAGCTAGCCCACCTAAGTTGCCCCCATTCAGATTTAATGGTGATCGCGACAAATTTCGTGGCTTTGTCAATCAATGTATGTTATATTTTGATGTGCATGCTGACCGCACGCAACTGAAGTTGTCCCTGAGCCCACTGCTATGGAACCACCTGTACAGGTATTTACTTTACCTTCAGCATATAAAGAGTTCTCTGACATCTGTGACAAGAAGAATGCAGATCAGCTTCCTCCACACAGGCATTATGACTGTCCCATTGAGCTGCTTCCTGGGGCAGCTATTCCTTTTGGCAACGTATACCCTTTGGCGGCACCTGAGCTCCAAGCCCTTTAAAGGAGTATATTGATGAAAACCTGGCCATAGACTTCATACATCCTTCTTCTTCACCAGCAGGGGCACCTATATTTTTTGTAAAGAAGGATGGGACCCTGAGACCCTGTGTAGACTATCGGGAACTCAATAAGGTAACCATACGAAACCGTTACCCTTTGCCTCTGATTCCCGAACTACTGGAAAGAGTCCGCCATGCTAAGGTGTTCTCTAAACTGGATCTTCGTGGGGCTTATAATTTGGTGCGTATTCGTCCAGGGGATGAGTGGAAGACAGCATTCAGATGCCGGTATGGACACTTTGAATATCTCGTGATGCCCTTCGGGCTTTGTAACGCCCCTTCAACATTTCAACACCTTGCTAATGACATCTTCAGAGATTTGTTGGACCAGTTTGTGGTGATCTATTTGGACAATATTTTAATCTTTTCTGACTCTCTACAGGAACATGAAGAACATGTCAAAGCGGTTTTAAGACGTCTGAAAGAGAACCATCTGTATATCAAGCCGGAGAAATGCGAGTTCCATCATTCTGAGATACAGTTCTTAGGTTATATCATCTCTCCTCAGGGGCTGAACATGGAATCTGGTAACATTCAGGCTATCCTTGACTGGCCGGTACCCAAGAACGTTAAGGAGGTCCAAAGTTTTATTGGTTTTGCAAATTTCTACAGACGTTTCATTCATAATTTTTCTGATATTGTCCGTCCCAAAGAAGGAAAAGCCTTTTAAGTGGTCTTCACAGGCTCAAGAAGCTTTTGATTGGCTTAATATCTGTTTCACCTCAGCACCGCTGTTGATACACCGAGATCCAACACTGTCTTTGATTGTGGAGGTGGACGCTTCTGATAATGCTTTGGGGGCTATTCTCTCTCAAAGAACTAGAGAGAAGGGGCTGCTATATCCTTGTGCTTTCTTTTCCCGTAGACTAACCTCAGCAGAGAAGAATTACGACGTGGGAGACAAGGAATTGCTGGCTATTATAGCGGCTTTCAAGGAATGGAGGCATCATCTGCAAGGAGATGCACAACAGATCGTAGTGCTAACTGACCATCGCAATTTAGAGTTCCTTAGAGCCGCTAGATGTCTTTCTCCTCGTCAGGCTCGTTGGAATTTATTTTTAAATCAATTTAATTTTGTTATCTCGTACCGTCCAGGTTCTCGTAATGGGAAGGCTGATGCTTTATCCCGAATCCATGCTGCGGATTCCGTACCTGGAGCCCCGTCCAAGACCATTCTATCTGATGCCAATTTAATCGGAGTTATCCACGATCAAGACTTGTGGAAGGAGTGCAGGGAGGCTTATGACGGTGATGTATTTCTGGCCAACCCACCTGTTGATATTAATCTTGTCTTTAAGGGTGGCATGTGGTTCAGAGATCGACGTATCTACGTCCTTGAAGCCGTCCATCTGCAAATCCTCAAGTTGGTACATGACTCCAAGTTGGCTGGTCACAGGGGGGTACAGAAGACACAAGAGTTCCTAAGCCGATTTTTCTGGTGGCCAACTTGCCTGAAGGATACCAAGGACTATGTTCTCTCTTGTGAGGTATGTGCTCGTTACAAGACTCCTCATGTGGCACCTATGGGTCTTCTGCAACCATTGCCTGTTCCGTCCCACCCTTGGGGGTCTATATCAATGGACTTTATTGTGGAGCTGCCTACATCGGGGGGCATGAATACGATCTTGGTGGTAGTTGATCGCCTGACTAAAGCCGCTCATTTTGTTCCATGCACCGGCCTCCCATCAGCTAAGGATACAGTGAACTTGGTTATACAGAATGACTTTCGGCTGCATGGGGTCCCGGATGAGATCATCTCTGACCGTGGAGTACAGTTCACTTCAAGATTCTGGAAGGGGTTTTGCTCTGCACTCAATATTAATGTCTGTCTCTCTTCAACTTACCATCCCCAGACAAATGGTCAGACTGAGCGTACCAACCAGACGCTGGAACAATATCTAAGATGCTATGTCAGCCATCTCCGGGATGATTGGTTGGAGTTGCTACCGTTAGCCGAATTTTCATACAACAATTCTCAGAGTGCCTCCACTAAGTTTACACCTTTCTTTGCCAATCTGGGTTATCATCCGTGTATCTTACCTAGGTCTCCGATTAATTCTCCGGTTCCAGCAGTGGAGGAAAGGCGGACTGCGATGAGGCAAAATTTGGAGGTACTGAAGGAGTCCCTGACCACAGCTCAAGAACGCTATAAGAGATTGGCTGATAGATTCCGTAAACCTGCACCCATGTTCAAGATAGGAGATTCCGTGTGGTTGGCAACTAAGAATCTGAAATTAACCCCTTCCCGACCTTTGACACAGCGTATGCGTCATGAAAGTCGGTGCCAATCCGACCTATGACGCATACCCTGTGTCATGAAAGGATCGCGTTCCTGCGGGCTGGGAGACCGGGGTCACTCAAAGGTCACCCGACCCCAGTTACAGGACCCTTTGTGCTTCACCACAGGGGGGTTGGCTTAACCCCCCGTGGCCACGATCGCTCTGATTGGCTGTTAAAAGTGAAACAGCCAATCAGAGCAATGTGTAATATTTCACCAATTTAATTGGTGAAATATTACAATCCAGCCATGGCCGATGCTGCAATAGCATCTGCCATGGCTGGACACCGAGCCCTGACCCCCCCACACGTAGTCACGGCGGCGATCGGCCGCCGCCACCAAAAGATGGCGGTGATCGGTCACCGCCGTCAATATCTGCTCCCCTCCTCCTTTGCTCCGCTGCCCCCACCTTCCGATCCCCCCCCTAACCTTCCGATGCCCCTACTCACCTCTCCCGGTCCACCGATGTCCCTGGATCGGTCCCGTGTCTTCAGGCGCAAAATGGAAAAATGCTAATGCCAACCCCGTCGCCGTCCATAGAGTGGACCAGTAAAATTCAAAAATTTTTTTTTTGATCACTGTGAAAGTTTCACAGCTGATCCCAGAATTATAGTAAGGGAACCCTGCAGGGGATAATAGATTTTGTATTCCAGCGGATTTTGCTGCTGATCCGCAGCTGATTTTGCTGCGGATCCGCGGCGGATTTTGCTGCGTCCGCGGGGATTTTGCTGCTGATCCGCGGCGGATTTTTGCTGCTGATCCGCGGCGGATTTTGCTGCGGATCCGCGGCGGATTTTGCTGCGATCCGCGGCTGATTTTTGCTGCTGATCCGCGGCGGATTTTGCTGCGGATCCGCGGCTGATTTTGCTGCAGATCCGGGCGATTTTGCTGCTGATCCGCGTGGGATTTTGCTGCGGATCCGCGGTTGATTTTGCTGCGGATCCGCGACGGATTTTGCTGCGGATCCGCGGGGGATTTTGCTGCGGATCCGCGGATGATTTTGCTGCGGATCCGCGGCTGATTTTGCTGCGGATCCGCGGCGGATATTGCTGCTGATCCGCGGCGGATATTGCTGCTGATCCGCGGAGGATATTGCTGCTGATCCGCGGCGGATTTTGCTGCGGATCCGCGGCTGATTTTGCTGCGGATCCGCGGCTGATTTTGCTGCTGATCCGAGTCTGATTTTGCTGCGGATCCGCGGCGGATATTGCTGCTGATCCGCGGCGGATATTGCTGATGATCCGCGGCGGATATTGATGCTGATCCGCGGCGGATATTGCTGCGGATCCACGGCTGATTTTGCTGCGGATCCGCGGCGGATTTTGCTGCTGATCCGCGGCTGATTTTGCTGCGGATCCGCGGCGGATATTGCTGCTGATCCGCGGCGGATATTGCTGCTGATCCGCGGCGGATTTTGCTGCGGATCCGCGGCTGATTTTGCTGCGGATCCGCGGCGGATTTTGCTGTTGATCCGCGGCGGATATTGCTGCTGATCCACGGCAGATTTTGCTGCTGATCCGTGGCGGATTTTGCTGCGGATCCGCGGCGGATTTTGCTGCTGATCTGCGGCGGATTTTGCTGGGGATCCTCGGCGGATTTTGCTGGGGATCCTCGCGACGTGCCGTCATTCAGTGACGGAGCCTCGGACACGGGCTGCAGCGTCTGGGCTCCGTCACCGCTAGCACAGATGAATCATCTGCTGATTCATCTGCGCTAGCGGGTATAGCATAACGCGATCGCGTTATGCTATACCGTTACCAGCCGGTCAACACTACGTGTTGAACGGGCTGGTAAAACGCAATATGAACCCAGCCTTAGGGTTAGCATTAGGGTTAAGGTTAGAATTAGGGTTAGGGCTGGAATTTGGGTTAGGGTTGGAATTAGGGTTAGAGTTGGAATTAGGGTTAGGCTTGTGGTTAGGTTTATGGTTAGAGTTGGGATTAGGGTTAGGGGTGTTGGGTTAGGTTGGTTAGGGTTTGTTAGGGTTAGGTGTGTGTAGGTTAGGTGGGTTAGGGTGTGTTAGGGGTTAGGGTTGGAGTTAGAATTGAGGCACATCAGGGGGTCTCCATACGCGACATGGCGCCACCATTGATTCCTGCAAATTTTGCGTTCAAAAAGTCAAACAGTGCTCCCTTTATTCCAAGCCCCGACGTATGCCCAAACAGTGGTTTATCCCCACATATGGGGTATCAGCGTACTCGGGAAAAATTGCACAACAACTTTGGGGGTTCTAATTTCTCCTGTTAACATTAGGAAAAAAAATTGGGGACTAAAAAATTATTTTTGTGGAAAAAAAATGATTTTATATTTTCACGGCTCTGCGTTATAAACTTCTGTGAAGGACTTGGAGATTCAAAGTGCTTATCACACATCTATAGGAGTTCCTTAGGGATCTAGTTTCCAAAATGGGGTCACTTGTGGGGAGTTTCTACTGTTTAGGCACATCAGGGACTCTGCAAGCGTAACATGACGCCCGAAGACCATTCCATCAAGTGGGCATTTCAAAACGTCACTACTTCCCATCCGAGCCCCGACGTGTGCCCATACAGTAGTTTTCTCCCACATATGGGATATCAGCATACTCAGGACAAATTGGACAACAACTTTGGGGTCTAATTTCTCATGTTACCCTTGGAAAATAAAAAAATTGGGGACTAAAAGATCCTGATTGTGGAAAAAATATGATTTTTTTATTTTCATGCCCAGGCGTTATAAACTTCTGTGAAAACATAACAAGGACTAAAGAATATATGAGACATAATAATAATGTGTGACGCTCTCCAAACAGGATAGAAACCATAAGAGCAAAGAAGAGGGAGCTCAAGCCACCAATATGTAACTAAATAATAAGAAACGAATACAAAAAATAGCAAAAAAGTATAACAAATTTTATTAAATATTCAAATAACTATGCTACAAAATTACATAATATGACAAATATTTAAAAGAAACACCAGTAGAAAAGATGATTAGACCATGATGCGATAACAGCAGAAAAAAATACGTACATAATAGTACTCCCATTGGGTGAGAAGGACATGTGTAGGGGGGATCAGTAGTTGTGAACATGCCCATATGTGAAGTGGTAGAAAGATTAGGTATCTCAGTAAGATAAAGGCGAATGCCTAACGTATTAGCCCATAGTGGGTCCCACTGATAACCAAATGCAGTCACTATAAACCACAAACCACCGAAAACCCAACCTAAAGATGGAAGAAAACCAAGATCTATAGCCAAGTGCTAAGTCCTATGGTCTCACTCACCCATGGTAAAAAGCTGCTGGTCACTACTTCCCATCCGAGCCCCGACGTGTGCCCATACAGTAGTTTTCTCCCAATATGGGATATCAGCATACTCAGGACAAATTGGACAACAACTTTGGGTCTAATTTCTCATGTTACCCTTGGGAAAATAAAAAAATTGGGGACTAAAAGATCCTGATTGTGGAAAAAATATGATTTTTTTATTTTCATGCCCAGGCGTTATAAACTTCTGTGTAGCCTTTGGGGGTTCAAAGTGCTCACCACACATCTAGATAACTTCTTTGTGGGGTATAGTTTCCAAAATGGGGTCACTTGTGGGGGTTTCTACTGTTTAGGCACATCATGGGCTCTGCAAACGTAACAAGATGCCCGCAGACCATTCCATCAAGTCGACATTTCAAAGCGTCACTACATCCCTTCCGAGCCCTGACGTGTGCCCAAACAGTGGTTCCCCCCCACATATGGGGTACTAGCGTACTCAGGAAAAACTGGACAACAACTTTTGGGGTCCAATTTCTCCTGTAACCATTGTGAAAATAAAAAATAGTGGGCTAAAAAAATCATTTTTTGAGAAAAAAAAATGATTTTTTATTTTCACGGCTCTGCGTTATAAACTTCTGTGAAGCACCTGGGGGTTCAAAGTGCTCACTATGCATCTAGATAAGTTCCTTAGGGGTCTAGTTTCCAAAATGGGGTCACTTGTGGGGGAGCTCCAATGTTTAGGCACACAGGAACTCTCCAAATGCGACATGGCAAACGCTAAATATTCCAGCATATTTTCCATTCAAAAAGTCAAATGGCGCTCCTTCCCTTCTGAGCCCTGCCGTGCGCCCAAACAGTGGTTTATGACCACATATGAGGTATCTGTGTACTCAGGAGAAATTGCCCAACAAATTTTAGGATCCAATTTATACTGTTGCCCATGTGAAAATGAAAAAAACTGAGGCTAAAAGAATTTTTTTGTGAAAAAAAAGTACTTTCTTTTTTTTAAGGATCAATTTGTGAAGCACCTGGGGGTTCAAAGTGCTCACTATGCATCTAGATAAGTTCCTTAGGGGGTCTAGTTTCCAAAATGGGTCACTTGTGGGGGAGCTCCAATGTTTAGGCACACAGGGACTCTCCAAATGCGACATGGCAACCGCTAAATATTCCAGCATATTTTCCATTCAAAAAGTCAAATGGCGCTCCTTCCCTTCTGAGCGCTGTCGTGCGCCCAAACAGTGGTTTATGACCACATATGAGGTATCTGTTTACTCAGGAGAAATTGCCCAACAAATTTTAGGATCCAATTTATACTGTTGCCCATGTGAAAATGAAAAAAACTGAGGCTAAAAGAAATTTTTTGTGAAAAAAAAGTACTTTCTTTTTTTAAGGATCAATTTGTGAAGCACCTGGGGGTTCAAAGTGCTCACTATGCATCTAGATAAGTTCCTTAGGGGTCTAGTTTTCCAAAATGGGGTCACTTGTGGGGGAGCTCCAATGTTTAGGCACACAGGGACTCTCCAAATGCGACATGGCAACCGCTAAATATTCCAGCATATTTTCCATTCAAAAAGTCAAATGGCGCTCCTTCACTTCTGAGCCCTGCCGTGCGCCCATACAGTGGTTTATGACCACATATGAGGTATCTGTGTACTCAGGAGAAATTGCCCAACAAATTTTAGGATCCAATTTATACTGTTGCCCATGTGAAAATGAAAAAAACTGAGGCTAAAAGAAATTTTTTGTGAAAAAAAAGTACTTTTTTTTTTTAAGGATCAATTTGTGAAGCACCTGGGGGTTCAAAGTGCTCACTATGCATCTAGATAAGTTCCTTAGGGGGTCTAGTTTCCAAAATGGGGTCACTTGTGGGGGAGCTCCAATGTTTAGGCACACAGGGACTCTCCAAATGCGACATGGCAACCGCTAAATATTCCAGCATATTTTCCATTCAAAAAGTCAAATGGCGCTCCTTCCCTTCTGAGCCCTGCCGTGCGCCCAAACAATGGTTTATGACCACATATGAGGTATCTGTGTACTCAGGAGAAATTACCCAACCAATTTTAGGATCCAATTTATACTGTTGCCCATGTGAAAATGAAAAAACTGAGGCTAAAAGAAATTTTTTGTGAAAAAAAAGTACTTTCTTTTTTTAAGGATCAATTTGTGAAGCACCTGGGGGTTCAAAGTGATCACTAAGCATCTAGATAAGTTCCTTAGGGGTCTAGTTTCCAAAATGGGGTCACTTGTGGGGAAGCTCCAATGTTTAGGCACACAGGGACTCTCCAAATGCAACATGGCAACCACTAAATATTCCAGCATATTTTCCATTCAAAAAGTCAAATGGTGCTCCTTCCCTTCTGAGCCCTGCCGTGCGCCCATACAGTGGTTTATGACCACATATGAGGTATCTGTATACTCAGGAGAAATTGCTCAACAAATTTTAGGATCCATTTTATCCTGTTGTCCATGTAAAATGAAAAAATTGATGCTAAAAGAAAATTTTTGTTGGAAAAATTAAAATGTCCATTTTTTCCTTCCATGTTGCTTTAGTCCTGTGAAGCACCTGAAGGGTTAATAATCTTCTTGAATGTAGTTTTGAGTAGCTTGAGGGGTGCAGTTTTTATAAAGGTGTCACTTTTGGGTATTTTCTGCCATATAGACCCCTCAAAGTGACTTCAAATGTGAGGTGGTCCCTAAAAAAAATTGTTTTGTAAATTTTGCTGTAAAAATGAGAAATCGCTGGTCAACTTTTAACCCTTATAACTTCCTAACAAAAAAAATGTTGTTCCCAAAATTGTGCTGATGTAAAGTAGACATGTGGGAAATGTTATTTATTAACTATTTTGTGCCACATAACTCTCTGGTTTAACAGAATAAAAATTAAAAATTTAAAAATTACAAAATTTTCAAAATTTTCGCCAAATTTCCATTTTTTTCACAAATAAACGCAAAAATTATCGACCTAAATTTACCACTAACATGAAGCCCAATATGTCACGAAAAAACAATCTCAGAATCGCTAGGATCCGTTGAAGCGTTCCTGAGTTATTACCTCATAAAGGGACACTGGTCAGAATTGCAAAAAATGGCAAGGTCTTTAAGGTCAAAATAGGCTGGGTCATGAAGGGGTTAAACGTTCCTTCACAAAAACTTGGACAGAAGTTCATTGGCCCTTTCAAGATCAACGGTATTGTGAGCTCCGTGGACTGCCGTCTGAAGCTGCCTAGGACTATGAAGGTACACCCAGTTTTCCATGTATCTTTACTAAAGCCTGTATCTCCTAAAACCTTCCAGGGACGTGTTGTGCCACCTCCGCAGCCTGTGGTGATTGATGGGCAAGAAGAATTTGTGGTGGAGGAAATTATTGATTCCAGGATTCGCAGGAATCGACTTCAATATCTAATAAGATGGCAGGGATATATCCCTGAGGAAGACTCTTGGGAACCGGTGGAAAACATCAATGCCCAACAGAAGATTTCTTGTTTTCATCAGAGATTCCCTGAGAAACCAGGTCCAGGATCGTCCTGAGGCCGCTTCTAAGGAGGGAGTAATGTCAGGACTCTGAACATTTTTGATCACCTTTTGTGCATTACTGCCCTTTTCCAAGATGGCATCTTTGGTCTCATGTGCACTGTGTCTTCCTGCTATATAACTCCACCCCAGCCTTTAGTCTGTGCTAGAGTATTCTGCCTTGCATCCAGCTTCTGACCTCTGGTGGCTCCCTGGCTTTGTACCTGCTCCTGTAAACCTGTTTTATGATCCTGCTACTTTGCTCTGAGTTCCTGCTGCATACATCGGTTTCCAGTAATCCTCCTTCATCTGGCTGCTTGTGTTACTCCCATCTGCATTTGCTGGACATGTAAGCTGTTCCAGCCCTGCGCTGCTTAAAACTGAGACTATCACCCAGGCCTCCCTGGTTGAGCTAAAGATATCATTTGAACTGCCTACCTGTGCTTGGACTAAACTAAGACTTAGTCGTGTCAAGTATCCTCAAGTTTAACTGTGCTTCATAGACTCTCTGATTGATTGCATTTCTCTCTGAAGTTTCCTATAGACTGTTAAGCTGCATTTATTATCTACACTAGTGTTGAGCGATACTGCTCGATATCTAAAAATATCGGATCGGAATGGTATCGCCGATATCACTAAATATCGGCGATATCCGATTCCGATACCGGAAGTCCCATGTAAGTCTATGGGAACAAAATATCGCAACTAAAAAAAAACCTTTATTTCTTTGTAAACACTAAATATACACACATAGAATACATATATATATATATATATATACATGTCATTGTGACATATATATATACATATATGTATAGTTTATACACTTCTACATAGTAAAATATCCTCTGATTCAATTGCCGGGTAAAGCCGGCTTCTGTGAAAAGACAGAAGCACCTGACATGAAATGACACTTGGTGTACATAGGGTTAACCATGTCTTTTCATGTCGTTTGCAATCTGATTTGCACAAACAATTACATCAGTCTATGTGTGCAAAATTTCACACCTGTAGGGGTTAATTAAAGGTGTAAATTCGTTGTAAATAAAACGGACTTTTTTGCTACGAATTTACACCTTTAATTAACCCCTACAGGTGTGAAATTTTGCACACATAGACTGATGTAATTGTTTGTGCAAATCAGATAGCAAAGGACATGAAAAGACATGGTTAACCCTATGTACACCAAGTGTCATTTCATGTCGGGTTCTGCATTTTCACAAAAGCCGGCAATTGAATTAGCGGCTATTATACTATGTAGAAGTGTATGAACTATAAATATAAATATATATATATATGTGTCACAAATTCAATGACATGTATTATATATATATATATGTAGCCTTTCCGGGGGTTTTAGCTCTAGGATCGCTGTCTGGGTAGACAGAATGGCACGGAAACAGTTCATTCAGACAGCAGTTTGGTGAAAACTGGCCGCAACCAGTTTTATTAAAGTCCACAGCACACAGATAAAAACAAAGCATAAACAAAAGACCTGGGCTTGTCTAGCCTCTAATTACACTTAGATAGATGGCCCTCTCTATCCGGGACCCAGACTCTACCAGTCTGTGCCCAAAACAACACATATGATCTCTGTTACCAGTATGGAGTTTCACAGACACTCCTCCTTGTGTCTGAAGGCAACTCCAACATCCAGACTTGAGAGAGGTCACCTCCTATTCAGTAGTCACCAGCATGGAGTGTCGCAGAGTCTCCTCTTTGTGTCCGGGGTACCTCGAGCACCCAGACAGAGAGAGCCCACCTCCCGGAGTCTCCTTCCGTGCCTGGACTCCTGTCCAGACTGAATGAGCTCTTTGACTGTGCTCCCAAGCACCTACTTCTGGCTTCCTAATCAACACCTGAGTGGATTCAGGTCTGAGCTGCAAGCGTGTACTGAATGGCAGGTGTAGTGACCTTTCTCTACCACCAGGTCTACAAAGCCACACATTTCGCTCATACCAGTCAGCAAGGTACTTAGGTGAAATATACACCTCATTCACCACATATTCCTTCACTGTCTCACATATCCCCTCCCTCTTCTCCAGACCGGAGGGCTGGTCATCCAGACCGGAGGGCTGGTCAACAATCCAACAGAGACAGTGAACTCTGGACCAGTCATGGCCCTCATCAGCTTCATCCTCACCACTGTCATAGCCAACATCAGTTTTCTCTTCATCTGAAGCATCCGCACTACCCTGTACCCTCCCAGGCCTATACTCTCTGCGGGCCTCGGGTATCCTGCACGGTTTCATCTTGACTTTAGTGCCAGCCTCAGTCTTGGTATAGTGGCTCACCAGATAAGTACGACCAGGCACGTCAGAACAGCTCTGCTGATTCTTCCTCAGAAACTTTCGTACCTCCTGTTTTTGGGGCACTGACCCTATGTCACCAACTGTCACAGGAGGTATAGGGGTTTTCTCTATTTCCCCCTGAACTTTCTTTAGCACATCTACTTTCTTAATATCAGTTGATTCATAAATTCTACCTCACAGAACCCAAGCGCCTCTGTCATGGTCTCTGACCATTCCGAGCCACACTGTTCAAACGATTGGCACTGTAGAGGGAGCTGATCGTTTTTCTTGGTCGGTATCGGTACACATAATTTATCCTCTTCTGGTACAGGCTCACTTTGCATAAGACTCAGAGCTCTTACTTCTTTCTCCAGGAGATCCTCATGGCTACGCATCTTCTCCTGTAGTTGTTGGACGTCCTTTACGTCTTCGGCCCTTTCTTCAGGCTCCTCTGGTAGGACATGCTCAGAAGCCCTACCATCAGTCTTCTTTTCCACCACGTTCTGCATCCCATCTGAGCTCCCGTGTATCTGCAGCGGCAACGGAGCGACACATCGCCCCTCCCACTCACTGGGACGTGGTTCAAGTGTAGACTCCATGAAAATGCGCCTGAGCTCACCAAGGCCAACCCGAGGTCTCAAAATCTCATCTTGGGATTTATCCAGATCCTTTGGGTCGCTCGGGAACTCCGATGGCGCACCGGGCGCCGAACTTCCGGCCCGAGCTTCGCGAGTCGCAGCCACGGATCCGGACAGTACACCGTCCACGCCGCTGTCTCCAGCAGAAACATATTCCGGGGCAGAGTCATTCCCCACATCTTCAGTCTTGTTCCTCACAGCTTCACTTGAGACATCAGCCTCTGGTGAGGCACCTGGCCTGGTGTCCACCACTTCCATGGCTTTCTCCACCTCTGCAGCATCACCTTCCGAGTCCTTGGCCTGATGCAGATCCACACCATACATTGATAACTTCTCATTTTCAACAGCATCCACTTGTGCTGTGTTCAGTTTCAGAGTCCTGTCTTTCACCTTAGTCTTCGCCAGGGAACCGGCCAACGGTACAACATCTTCAGATGCCATCCTCCGTCCGACTGCAAGGTCAGCCTCAGCCTTCCTCTCAGGACTCTCAATCTCCTCTGCTACCATGCCTTCCTCACTTGCACTGGTTGCTTTATTGTCATCAGATGACTCACTATCACCACCACTATCCCTGTCTGACCCCCTTTTCTCAGCCACATCTGGCTCACTTCCAGGGTTAGACACTTCATTTTCATTCACATCCGGCTCACTGTCAGGGTTATACAATTCATTCTCATTCACATCTTGATCTGGAACCTTAGTTAACATGTCATCCACAACATTAACTTCACCATCTGGTCCCTGGTTTCCCTCAGGTGGTCCCTCAAGTATGTGACTATGTGATAACCCCAGCACTATACTTCCATATAGCTCAGATACCAGGAGCTGACTTACGACCTCTCCCTGGACTTCAGTGTCCCTATACAACAGGTTATTGTTCATGGCAGCATGAGGAAACCTCTCCTCAGAGCCAGGCTCTTGGGGAACCTCATTCAGAACAATTACATTTTCCTGTGCCGTTTTAAGAGTGGGGTCTCGCACCGGCTCACTCCCAAAATTGTCACAGGAGTCAGGCAGGTCAGGGACACTCGGTTCCCGAGAACCACCATCCTCGTCTCCCAACATCACCTGCAAAGAAATGTCATCTTTATCACGGTCATCATCAGTATCATCACTATTATGATTAGCATTATCATCATTATCAATATCAGCATCCTCATCATGGTCATCATCATTATCATGATCATCATTATCATTATCAATATTATCATGGTCATCATCATTATCACATAAGTTTAACGGCCCACTAGCATTGTGTTCCGCCCCTCGGACTGCGCACCCTCAGTAGGAGCTTCATCACACTGTCCATCAGAAACATTTTTCCCCCAGAGATCCTTAGACCGGGAAAGTCATTACCCAATATAACGGGGTGCACCAGGTCTTCACTACCCCCACTTCATATGAAACCTCCCCGAGTTTGGGGACCAAGTCCACGGCAGTCTCTGGGTAGACTTTGGTGTCTTCATGGATGTACACCACACTCAGGTGCTTATCAGGGATGAAGTCCCTATCACTCAGGCTGTCACATACGGAAGTCACTGGACTCTCTGAGTCCAAGAGGGCCTGTGCTGGGCAGTCACTTACAACCACCGGGGACCCCTGTGGTCCAGTCTCTTCGGCTGAGGTGGACACACACACAGGCTCTGCGCAGGGAGAGAGGGATCTGCCAACATCACAACACATAGGCTCCCCCACAGTTGGCTGCAATTTCACGCCAGCTCCAACACTGTCCATCACACTCTCCCACCCACATGTCCCCTCGGGCCTGAACCCGCTTATCAGCATACCCCATGTCCCCAACAGCTGGAACGCTCTTACCGGGAGAGTTCAGCGTCCGGGAACTCTGAAGTGACGTCCGCTCAGACGGCTGGTCACGGAGGCAGTCTTTGGGGCCAAAGTACCTTTCTCTCTGTACCTCAGGAGGAAGTGCTCGGGTGTAGCGGTCCACTGTCACCTTTTCGACCCTTTGGGCAGTGTTGCTGACGGCAGACTCCCAACTGTATCTCCAGTCATGGACTCTCCTGGCACGGGCTGCAACCGTAACACCCAGCCGGGTAAGAATCGCCGCTTTCAACTTGGCATAGTCTTCGCTGTCCTGCTTGCTCAGGTCAGCCCAGACTTTTGGGGTTCCCCAATCAGATAGGGTACGACCGCCATGGCCCATTCAGATAGTGGCAGATTCTCCTTCTCTGCCAGTCTCTCAAACTTAGTAAGATATTCCTCCACATCATCACGAGGTGTCATCTTTTCCAGGGACCGTCTTACCGCCTTCTTTACAGCGGGCAAGGCAGGTGCCTTCACAACATTACTCTGGGACGAGGTGCTGAGAGCTGCAATCTGCTCCAACACCCGGTTATTCTCCTGTTGCTGCTGCAGGATTTGCTGCTGGTGCTGCAGGCGCTGCTGTTCCATGCTCTGCTGCATGCTTCGCTGGGCCTGTACCAGGTACTCAATGAGCTCCTTCACACGGCCGGACTTATCTGTCTCAACCACGGCAGTTTTATGTTGCACATTAACTTGCGCCATTTGTTCAAACAGTGCCTCCATGCTGTCAGATATCTCTGTCTTCACAACGGCAGACTTCAGTCAAGGCATACACACTACACAGCTTTTTTCCACAGAAAATTCAGCCTTGCTGTGCAACCACTTTTTTTTTTTTTTCCTTTGCAAAGTCTATTAGGGCTACTGTCTCTTTAAGACTGCTCCACAAACTTTTCTTTTGCTGCTGCACATTCCACAGTCATTTTCACAACAAGTTCAGCTTTGCTGTGCATACATTTTCTCTCTGCAGACCCTATTAGGGCCACTGTCTCTCCAAGACTGCTCCAAACAGACGTTTCTGCTGACACACACTTTTTTTTTTTTCTGTTGCTATTTCAATAGACTTCACCTTTAATGCTGTCTCTCGCCACTGTGCTGCATGCACACTCCAGCACTAACTGTACCAGGCCCTGCGCTGCCCCAGCATTCTCCACCAATTGTAGCCTTTCCGGGGGTTTTAGCTCTAGGATCGCTGTCTGGGTAGACAGAATGGCACGGAAACAGTTCATTCAGACAGCAGTTTGGTGAAAACTGGCCGCAACCAGTTTTATTAAAGTCCACAGCACACAGATAAAAACAAAGCATAAACAAAAGACCTGGGCTTGTCTAGCCTCTAATTACACTTAGATAGATGGCCCTCTCTATCCGGGACCCAGACTCTACCAGTCTGTGCCCAAAACAACACATATGATCTCTGTTACCAGTATGGAGTTTCACAGACACTCCTCCTTGTGTCTGAAGGCAACTCCAACATCCAGACTTGAGAGAGGTCACCTCCTATTCAGTAGTCACCAGCATGGAGTGTCGCAGAGTCTCCTCTTTGTGTCCGGGTACCTCGAGCACCCAGACAGAGAGAGCCCACCTCCCGGAGTCTCCTTCCGTGCCTGGACTCCTGTCCAGACTGAATGAGCTCTTTGACTGTGCTCCCAAGCACCTACTTCTGGCTTCCTAATCAACACCTGAGTGGATTCAGGTCTGAGCTGCAAGCGTGTACTGAATGGCAGGTGTAGTGACCTTTCTCTACCACCAGGTCTACAAAGTCACACATTTCGCTCATACCAGTCAGCAAGGTACTTAGGTGAAATATACACCTCATTCACCACATATTCCTTCACTGTCTCACAATATATATATATATATGAGGTGTAAAATTGTTTAAAAAAAATGCGTGGGCTCCCGCCCTATTTTCGCAACCAGACAGACAAAGCCAGCGAATGGGGGCAGATAATAATAGCCCAGAGAGGGACCATTATTTTTGCCCCCCCCTGGCTGCTAACATCTGCCCCCAGACACCCCAGAAAAGACAAATCTATAATTAGATTCGCCCTTTCTGGCACTTTGCCCGTCTATTCCCATTGCCCTGTAGCGGTGGCGAATGGGTTAATATGGGGTTAAAGCCACATTGCAATTGAAAGGTGACCTTAAGCCAGGTTAATAATTGAGAGCTGTCAATTAGACAACTATCAATTATTAATCCTATTGCATGAAATAAAAATAAAACACACACACTTTAATTAAAAATCATTTTAATGAAATAAAGACACATGTTTTTGACCATCTTTTATTTGACTGCAAAAACCATTTCCTGTAATAAAAATAAAATAAAAAAGCAAAATTATTCTTACCTATCCCATGCACAGTCAGGTCCCACGGTGTAATCCTTCAGAAAGGGTTAATGTTTACTGCAGGGACCGCAGCTAATGCTGCAGCCTCACAGTAAACCCCCAAATGAATGAGTTCCTCTCCTGGCTGACAGGAGAGGAAGTGGAAAGCTTAATTGATTGCTTTCCACTTTCACTTCAGGTCAGCCAGGGACACAATCAGTGATGTCAGAGGGAACTGATTAACAAAAATAGGGGTTCCCTTCGAATAAAAAATGGCGTCGGGTCCCCCCTATTTTTGTTAACCAGCCTGATGAAGCAGACCGCTGAGGCCTGGATTTTCAGGCTGTTAAGGAGCCAAGATCCATGGACCTTGCCAGCCTGATAATACCAGGCCACAGCAGTCTGCATATCTTGGCTGATTAACAAAAATAGGGGATCCCCTCGAAAAAAATTGGCGTGGGGTCCCCCCTATTTTTGTTAACCAGCCAGATGAAGCAGACCGCTGAGGCCTGGATTTTCAGGCTGTTAAGGAGCCAAGATCCATGGACCTTGCCAGCCTGATAATACCAGGCCACAGCAGTCTGCATATCTTGGCTGATTAACAAAAATAGGGGATCCCCTCGAAAAAAATTGGCGTGGGGTCCCCCCTATTTTTGTTAACCAGCCAGATGAAGCAGACCGCTGAGGCCTGGTTTTTCAGGCTGGTAAGGATCCAATATCCATGGACCTTGCAAGCCTGATAATACCAGGCCACAGCAGTCTGCTTAGCTTGGCTGGTTAACAAAAATAGGGGATCCCCTCGAAAAAAAAACGGCGTAGGGGTCCCCCTATTTTTGTTAACCAGCCAAGTAAAATGCAGACTGCTGCGGCCTGGTATTAAAAGACTGTCAAGGCCCATGGATTTTGGCCCTACAACAGCCTGATAATACCAGGCTACAGCAGGCCCACATTTGGCGCATCAAAAGATGTGCCAATTGTGGCACTTTACCCGACTCTTCCCACTGCCCTGTAGCGGTGGCAAGTGGGGTAATAAGGGGTTAATGTCACGTTGATTGCACGGTGACAATAAGCCCGGTTAATAATGGAGAGGTGTCAATAAGACACCGATCCATTATTAATCCCAAAGTTATTAAATGTATAAAAAAAAGACAAAGCAAGAAAAAAGTCTTTTAATGAAATAAAAGAGACAATACAGTTTTCATTAATTTTATTATACACTCATTCCTGCGACGCCATCGATCTCCTGTAAAAAAAGAAAAAAAACAAACCAACAGTATACCACCTGTCCGACGCAGTCCATAGTAACGACAGTCCCACGATGATCCAGCTCTGCTACATCGCAATGACAGGCAGAGCCTGTCATCGCAACGCAGCACAGCTGATTACCTGCTTCCCCCGGCGGTGACGTCATCGGACTGACTGCTTTACGGCCGGGATTACCCAGCAGTCACTGCAGTTATCGCGAGAAACTGCATGTGACCGCCGGGGAAAGATGATGGCGGCCATGAAGCAGTCCAGCCCGTGACCGCCGGAGATCTTCTGCCAGGTAAGTGCCGCTGACTCCTGACAGACCCGACCGACGGACACTGACAGTGACAGTGACAATCCCGATTCCGGTATCCGATAAGACGAAAATATCGGAACTAAGTATCGAAAGGCCGATAGAGCTAATATCGGCCGATACCCGATACTTGCGGTATCGTATCGCTCAACACTAATCTACACCAAGTGATGTGGACTTGAACTTTGCTTTGCACCTGTTTGAATCACCGTGTGATAATATAGACTTTTCCACTCATTAGACTGTGTCCTGTAGTTGTCTTGTTTCCACGCAAGAAGTCTCCTGAGTTATCCCCTATAATTATTACACTCATATTTAAGTCACATGCTGTCCATTTCCTTGTGATCCTCCTTGAGATGGTTCTACTCCTTCATTGGAGTCCAGCTGTGTTTAATTAAACTGATAGGAATTGATTTGTAAAGGCACACACCTGTCTATATAAGACCTCACAGCTCACAGTGCATGTCAGACCAAATGAGAATCATAAGGTCAAAGGAATTGGCCAAGGAGCTCACAGACAGAATTGTGGCAAGGAACACATCTGGCCAAGGTTACAAAAGATTTTCTGAAGCACTCAAGGTTCCTAATAGCACAGTGGCCTCCATAATCCTTAAATGGAAGAAGTTTGGGACCACCAGAAGTCTTCCTAAACCTGGCCGTCCAGCCAAACTGAGCAATCGTGGGGGAAGAGCCTTGGTGAGAGAGGTAAAGAAGAACCCCAAGATCACTGTGGCTGAGCTCCACAGATGCAGTAGGGAGATGGGAGAAAGTTCCACAAAGTCAACTATCACTGCAGCCCTCCACCAGTCCGGCCTTTATGGCAGAGTGGCCCGACGGAAGCCTCTCCTCAGTGCAAGACATATGAAAGCCCGAATAGAGTTTGCTATAAACACATGAAGGACTCCCAGACTATGAGAAATAAGATTCTCTGGTCTGATGAGACGAAGATAGAACTTTTTGGTGATAATTCTAAGCGGTATGTGTGGAGAAAACTAGGCACTGCTCATAACCTGCCCAATACAATCCCAACAGTGAGACATGGTGGTGGCAGCATCATGCTATGGGGGTGTTTTTCAGCTGCAGGACAGGACGACTGGTTGCAACTGAAGTAAACATGAATGCGGCCAAGTACAGAGATATCTCGGATGAAAACCTCTTCCAGAGTGCTCTTGGCCGAAGGTTCACTTTCCAACAAGACAATGACCCTAAGCACACAGCTAAAATAACAAATGAGTGGCAAATGAGTGGCTTCAGAACAACTCTGTGAACATTCTTGACTGGCCCAGCCACAGCCCTGACCTAAACCCAATTGAGCATCTCTGGAGAGACCTAAAAATGGCTGTCCACCAACGTTAAGCATCCAACCTGACAGAACTGGAGAGGATCTGCAAGGAAGAATGGCAGAGGATCCCAAATCCAGGTGTGAAAAACTTGTTGCATCATTCCCTAGGAGACTCATGGCTGTACTAGCTCTAAAGGGTGCTTCTACTCAATACTGAGCAAAGGGTCTGAATACTTATGATCATGTGAAATTTCAATTTTTCTTTTTTAATAAATTTTCAAAAATTTCTACATTTCTGTTTTTTTCAGTCAAAATGGGCTGCAGAGTGTACATTAATGAGAAAAAAATTGAACTTTTTTGAATTTACCAAATGGCTGTAATGAAACAAAGAGTTAAAAATTTAAAGGTGTCTGAATACTTTCCATACCCACTGTATGTTTTATTGATTTGTTAAATAAAGTTTATTTATGCCATGTCAAGGGGCAGCATGCAGTCTGTAGAGGCAAATCACACAGCCAGCCAGGATTCCCCTTTTTCTTTAATGTCCGGACACACAGAAGCAACACTCGGCTTTATCACACATGAACAGCAGGGTTGTGCATCATGGTACTGTGCAAGATAGAGAATATAACAGTTTCTTTAATTAAGCATGTGCTAATTGGATTAATTAACACTTACCCCAGAACCTGCACTACAATAGCAGTTGGCTTATAGCCACTACTACAGCTTGAAGGCTCTGTAGGATTGAAAAGAACAGATATGAGAACTATAACATTCACAAAATAATCTACTCTTCTGGATACATAGGGTTATTTAAAGCTGTAAAAATGTAAAATAATTCATATACATGTCAACAATGTTAACCTCAACACTCAGCTATTCTCCATCTGTCCTTCCATCCATCCATCCATCATCATCCAATCTGATTTTTGTACAGTAAAGAGAATTTTCGCATACCTATTCCTTGAAGTATACAGTTATATAGGATACAATTGTATATGTCAATATTTGCAAACATAGTTTTGTTAGAGATCGTAAAACCAGAACATTAAATGGCTGAGTCGTTACACGCCTGTAGAATTATGATGTTTTTGTTAATATGTTCTCTAATTATTACAAACATCTTCGTAATTAATCACAAACTGAGATTGGAAACAATGCATCATTCACTGCTGTAGAGTCAGTGCCAATCCATCTTTAGCATATGGACACCATTATTTATGTAAGACAGGGACGGGCAGACCACAAAGGGACCGGACTGAATAATATTTGGGCCTTTCTCTCTCCCACATATATTATCATAGCACACCTTCTTCGTTCCTCCCAATTAAAGTTACAAATAAGCAAATTGCTTTAAGTGACTCAATTACGCATGACACTGGTATTGTCGAAGTTTCCTGTGGGGATAACCCCTTACAATTCGTACCCCCTGACTATACCACCCCTTAATTAATACCCCTTAAAATAAACAGTGACACCAAATTCTTTGGATAATTATGGCCACAGCAGCCTTTATTTCAAACAAACAAACAATAACATTAAAGTATAAATAACATTCACATGCTCGGAGGAGTCCTTGAAGCTCCCAAAAATCTGGTGATTACCAAATATAAAGTGAACATAAAATATACCAACAATTACTACCAGCCGTTACCCCACCGGCTCGGGAGCACCATAACCACGAGGGTTCCAATGTTCACTTGTACTTCCTGGGGATCCGACAACCCTTCCTGAAACTCCCCTCCACATTTCACCAGATCCAAAACCATACTAAATTCCAAAGGAGGAAACCATATCCCAATGGATCCCCCAAACCAATTTTCAACCAACTTCAAGGACCCCCCCAACCGCCAAAAGCCACATGACCCAAAATTGCCTTAAAACACGCCAAGCACATAATCCAGAACCGTAAGGGTGGGCCCAGATTCGACCCTAGAGAGCAGGAACAGAAGGAGCCCCACCGCTAACCTGACCCTATAAATGACCCCACCAAAGCCATCCCACTAATTAATATCGCCTGCCTACTCCAACCCATAGTCATGCCGACCTCCGCCCACGCTGTTGGAGGGGGGGTCGGATCTGTTCCGACCTTTACTGTTCGGCCATATTCATACAAACGTGTCTCATGCACTTTAGTGTGTGGTCCGTTTATTTTACGGATAGCACTCGGACACATTGTGGTGTATTGTCCTTACACATAACCTTTTTTTTGCGATCAGATGACCTGCAAAAAGATATGACATGTCAGAGGTTGGTCTGATTTGAACCAAACTCAAAATGTCAAAGCAATCCATGATGTGAATGGACACCATCGGTGTCAGTTCCATGTGTTGGCTATTTCAAAGAAACATGTGTCCGTTCAGCCTGTGAGCCATTAAATTCATTAGCTGTCTCTATGGCCTCATTCACACATCAGTTTTTTTCCAAATATTTTAAATACTGACTATATTACATCTGTTTTGTATCCTTTTTCCCTTAACTATAGCATCCATTTTTTTTGCATGCAAAAATAAATTAATAATTTTCAAGTTTCATTAAACAGTAAAAAAAAACAAAACAAAAAAAAAACACAGCGTTGAAATGACACATTGGTGGTATCCAAGAGTTATCCATTTTTTTCATGACACATTAACTTGCATATGAAAATTTGATCTTCAAATCAGATTAAAAAGCAATGCGCTAATTTTTTTTGTGGGAGTAATGAGTCTGATAAAAAAAAAACAAAATTAGTGATCATGCACAGAGACTATAAAGGGAAACATAGCAGGGATAAAACTCGTACAAAAAATAGACTTCTGGATGAGGCTTAAAGGGGACCTATCATGTCCAAAATCACTATTTACCTGCAGGGTCAATATGCTGGTAAATAACATTAAAAAGCCTGCCTACCTTACTAGAAGAGCGGCTATAGAGAGAAAATTAACTTATATCCTCTGTGAGCCAGATCATATTCGAGGGTCGATATGTATCCCCCAGGATGCGCATAGAAGCGTATTGAGGCCTCTGTAGTGCACTGCAGTCACAGACAGAGCCGTGGTTGCAAAGCAAAATAAAAGTAGGCGTGGACCTGGTCAAGTTATGTGGCTAAGGCAATGTTTAGGAAAACCCGTTAAGGTCTTTTATTTTTAGAGCGAACTACAGGATGGTAGTGGGGCGGTTTGCTCTTTCCAACCGGGTCTTACAAGTGGCCCATGGCCACAAATTCCATTTTAAAAACCCAGCAGCAAAGGGTTGGTGGGTCAGTCTTGGTTTGCAAACTGAAGAGCAGGTGGCTCTGCAAAATTTGGCTTACGCGTGAAGTAACACGGAGCCAAGCAAAGCCAAAACGCCTGGCACCCCTCAGAGTGACACGATGGTGCAGTCGCTCATGGCAACCGGTCTCAGATACGGACTGTCTTGACGCCCCGGCTGCGATCCAAAGGATGCCATTTGTTTTCCATTTGTGAGTTACGTTGGACATTAAAGACACTTTGTTTTGAGCATTCCTGCGGTCCCTGCCTATCTGTCGCACTGCACCAACCCCACTGCACTACACCTCCCTGTAGCCAATCACTTTCAGATGTTCACACTAAGTTTTTTCTAGGTATTAGTAGCAGAAACATTTCAATCAAAACTTGTGGATTTGAACTCTGTGGTTTTAAGAGAATTTCTGCTCAGTGTGAACATACTTTTATAGTCACTGTTCCACCCTATGACTTAAAGTGAGCAGCTCTAGCGCGGTTATGATTATTTTTCTCTGTATCCCTATGTCTGCAGTTATATAGTGGTGTTGAACATAATAGGTTCCCCTTAAGGCCCCCTCTACTTAAAAAAAGTACGTGTGAGACAATACGTTTTACTATCCATATGGCTTACTATTGGCCGTACGTGAAATACACAAGAACAATTGGTGCAACTTGTATTCGATGGATAATGTCTATATATGATATAATGCTAGAGAATAATGAGTATATCAATAAATGACAAGAAAGTACCAATAGTCCAAGAAAGGGTGAGATGGCAGACCATCCGGAAGAGTGAAAAACCCTATATACCAAACGTGGACAAAAAGCCAGAGAACCCGATAGATCTGAATATGGGACGATAAATATGAAGACTCAAATGTGTATGACAAAAATAATCTTTATTAAACAATGTTGTACAAAAAATAAAGAGTAAAAACATAAAAGCTTGACTGACAGTAACAGCACCCAATTAATGATCTCAGACTAAAATGTGTACCAGGAGCAGTGATACAACAAGCCAAATACACCCATCACCTATGGATGACATACATAGTCTAATATCACTGTGTAACTGGTGCTGAGGATATGAATGTGTCCTCAGTATCTAACACCACCGATGTGTGCACAAAATATATTAGATAAGAGCTTGTGAAAATCAAAAGACAAATGCATTGATGAAAATAAATAAAAATGAACGCTACCTGGGAGCCTGGAGGGATGCTGTCAGACTGTCAGCCTGCAAGAACGCGCCCCCCTGGTCAGTCTTGCAGGCTGACAGCATTGTGAAGGATTACAGTGTTGGACCTGACAGAGCGCCGGATAGGTGACATGTATATATATATATATATATATATATATATATATATATATATAATATACAGTATGTATTCTATGTGTAAATATCTATTCTTTCTTTTGTGATTTAAAAACTATTCATTTGGATCCATTCTATGTCGGTTTTGCTAGCCACCGACAAAATCTCGCAAGTGGGATGTCAATCGGATGTGAAACGTACGCTCAGATGCGACTAAATCGCATCATCACAGTACAATCGGATGATAGATGGATCAATGTTCATGAAACTTTTGTGCGATAATCGTCCGACTAAAACGGTCCGATTTTTTAGACGTTGTGTGTGACCCCGGCCTTAGCCTTATTGTGGCAGCAGCTTGGCCACAAATTCTGAGTGCAGACTAAAGCACAACCTAAAAGCTTATTCACACATCAATATTTGGTTAGTATTTTGTATTAGTATTTGTATGCCAAAATCAGGAGTTGAACTTAGGCCGGCGTCACACTAAGGAGGAATACGGACGAGTGAGAGGCGTGAAAACCACGCATTACACTCGGACCAATATTTCTCTATGGGGCAGCTCTGATCATGCGTATTTTCTCGGCCGTACGTTACGGTGCGAGACACCCGCAGCATGCTGCGATTGTCAGCGTATTACGTCCGTTGTACGCCAATGAAAGTCTATGGGTGCGAGAAAACAACGGATTACACACGGACCACACGTGTGACTTGCGAGAAATCCGCACCGGTGTCCTTTAGAAAAGCCGGCAATTCATCCCCGGCAATACTGTAAAATCACACTGACAGGTTTAATAAAGAATAGAAAGAATAGATATATACACATAGAATATATATATATATATATACATGTCATTGTGACATATATATACAGTGCCTACAAGTAGTATTCAACCCTCTGCAGATTTAGCTGGTTGACACATGCGGAATTAACTTGGCATTGTGACATTTGTACTGTAGATCAGCCTGGAAGTGGGAAATGCACTGCAGCAAAAAAAAATTTTTAATTTTTTTTTTTTTTTTTTTAAAAACGTTAAAAGTTAATTCAGAGTGTCATTTATTATTCAACCCCTCAAACCACAAGAATTCTGTTTGGTCCCCCTAAAGTATTAAGAAGTAGTTCAGGCACCATGAATAATGAGCTCCACATGTGTGGATTAATGATCTCTTTTGCCAGCCTTTTCTGACTATTTAAGACCCTCCCCAAACTTGTGAACAGCACTCATACATGGTCAATAGTGTTGAGCGATACTTTCCGATATCCCTAAGTATCGGAATCGGAATGGTATCGCCGATACCATTAAAATATCGGCGATACCCGATACCGGAAGTCCCATGTAAGTCTATGGGAACAAAATATCGGAACTAAAAAAAACCCCATTCTTTCCTTGTAAACACTAAATATACACACATAGAATACATATATATATATATACATGTCATTGTGACATATATATATACATATATGTATAGTTTATACACTTCTACATAGTAAAATATCCTCTGATTCAATTGCCGGGTAAAGCCGGCTTCAGTGAAAAGACAGAAGCACCCGACATGAAATGACACTTGGTGTACATAGGGTTAACCATGTCTTTTCATGTCCTTTGCTATCTGATTTGCACAAACAATTAAATCAGTCTATGTTTGCAAAATTTCACACCTGTAGGGGTTAATTAAAGGTGTAAATTCGTTGTAAAAAAAAACGGACTTTTTTGCTACGAATTTACACCTTTAATTAAACCCTACAGGTGTGAAATTTTGCACACATAGACTGATTTAATTGTTTGTGCAAATCAGATAGCAAAGGACATGGTTAACCCTATGTACACCAAATGTCATTTCATGTCGGGTTCTGCATTTTCACAAAAGCCGGCAATTGAATTAGCGGCTATTATACTATGTAGAAGTGTATGAACTATAAATATATATATATATATATATGTGTCACAAACTCAATGACATGTATATATATATATGAGGTGTAAAATTGCTGAAAAAAAAATGCGTGGGCTCCCGCCCTATTTTCGCAACCAGACAGACAAAGCCAGTGAGTGGGGGCAGATAATAATAGCCCAGAGAGGGACCATTATTTTTGGCCCCCCCCGGCTACTAACATCTGCCCCAGACACCCCAGAAAGGGCAAATCTCTAATTAGATTTGCCCTTTCTGGCACTTTGCCCGTCTATTCCCATTGCCCTGTAGCGGTGGCGAATGGGTTAATAAGGGTTAAAATGACCTTGCAATTGAAAGGTCACTTTAAGCCAGGTTAATAATTGAGAGCTGTCAATTAGACAACTATCAATTATTAATCCTATTGTATGAAAGAAAAATCAAACACACACACTTTAATAAAAAGAAGTTTAATGAAATAATCACACAGTTTTTGACCATATTTTATTTACCTGCTAAAACCATTTCCTGTAATAAAATAAAATAATAAAGCAAAATTATTCTTACCAATCCGATGCACAGTCAGGTCCCACGGTGTAATCCTTCAGAAAGGGTTAATGTTTACTGCAGGGACCGCAGCTAATGCTGCAGCCTCACAGTAAACCCCCAAATGAATGAGTTCCTCTCCTGGCTGACAGGAGAGGAAGTGGAAAGCTTAATTGATTGCTTTCCACTTTCACTTCAGGTCAGCCAGGGACACCATCAGTGAGTCAGAGGGAACTGATTAACAAAAATAGGGGTTCCCTTCGAAAAAAAAAATGGCGTGGGTCCCCCCTATTTTTGTTAACCAGCCAGATGAAGCAGACCGCTGAGGCCTGGATTTTCAGGCTGTTAAGGAGCCAAGATCCATGGACCTTGCCAGCCTGATAATACCAGGCCACAGCAGTCTGCATATCTTGGCTGATTAACAAAAATAGGGGATCCCCTCGAAAAAAATTGGCGTGGGGTCCCCCCTATTTTTGTTAACCAGCCAGATGAAGCAGACCGCTGAGGCCTGGTTTTTCAGGCTGGTAAGGATCCAATATCCATGGACCTTGCAAGCCTGATAATACCAGGCCACAGCAGTCTGCTTAGCTTGGCTGGTTAACAAAAATAGGGAATCCCCTCGAAAAAAAACGGCGTGGGGATCCCCCTATTTTTGTTAACCAGCCAAGTAAAATGCAGACTGCTGCGGCCTGGTATTAAAAGACTGTCAAGGCCCATGGATTTTGGCCCTCAACAGCCTGATAATACCAGGCTACAGCAGCCCCACATTTGGCGCATCAAAAGATGTGCCAATTGTGGCACTTTACCCGGCTCTTCCCACTTGCCCTGTAGCGGTGGCAAGCGGGGTAATAAGGGGTTATTGTCACCGTTGATTGCACGGTGACAATAAGCCCGGTTAATAATGGAGAGGTGTCAATAAGACACCGATCCATTATTAATCCCAAAGTTATTAAATGTTTAAAAAAAAGACACAGCAAGAAAAAGTCTTTTAATGAAATAAAAGAGACAACACAGTTTTCATTTTTTTTTACTCTCTCATTCCTGCGACGCCATCGATCTCCTGTAAAAAAATAAAAAAAACAAACCAACAGTATACCACCTGTCCGACGCAGTCCATAGTAACGATTGTCCCACGACGATCCAGCTCTGCTACATCGGAATGACAGGCAGAGCCTGTCATCCCGGCGCAGCACAGCTGATTACCTGCTTCCCCGGCGGTGACGTCATCGGACTGCTTTACGGCCGCGATTACCCAGCAGTCACTGCAGTTATCGCGAGATACTGCATGTGACCGCCGGGGAGAAGAGGATGGCGGCCATTAAGCAGCCCGGGATGTGACCGCCGGAGATCTTCTGCCGGGTAAGTGCGCTGACTCCTGACAGACCCGACCGACGGACACTGACAGTGACAGTGACATTCCGATTCCGGTATCCGATATGACGAAAATATCGGAACTCGGGATCGGAATTCCGATACAGCCAATATCGGCCGATACCCGATATTTGCAGTATCGTATCGCTCAACACTAATGGTCAACATGGGAAAGACAAAGGAGCATTCCAAGGCCATCAGAGACAATATCGTGGAGGGTCACAAGGCTGGCAAGGGGTACAAAACCCTTTCCAAGGAGTTGGGTCTACCTGTCTCCACTGTTGGGAGCATCATCCGTAAGTGGAAGGCTTATGGAACTACTGTTAGCCTTCCACGGCCTGGACAGCCTTTGAAAGTTTCCTCCCGTGCCGAGGCCAGGCTTGTACGAAGAGTCAAGGCTAACCCAAGGACAACAAGGAAGGAGCTCCGGGAAGATCTCATGGCAGTGGGGACATTGGTTTCAGTCAATACCATAAGTAACGTACTCCACCGCAATGGTCTCCGTTCCAGACAAGCCGTAAGGTACCTTTACTTTCAAAGCGTCATGTCAAGGCTCGTCTACAGTTTGCTCATGATCACTTGGAGGACTCTGAGACAGACTGGTTCAAGGTTCTATGGTCTGATGAGACCAAGATCGAGATCTTTGGTGCCAACCACACACGTGACGTTTGGAGACTGGATAGCACTGTATACGACCCCAAGAAGGGTAAACTGATCAAATTTGCTGATGACACAAAGCTAGGAGGGGTAGCTAATACTAGAGAAGAGAGAGAGAGGATTCAAAAAGATATACATAAACTGGAGCAGTGGGCAGCAACTAACAGAATGGATTTTAACAGGGAAAAATGCAAAGTACTACATCTGGGCAATAAAAATGAAAAAAGCATATACAAAATGGGAGGAATAGGGCTAAGTAACAGCACATGTGAAAAAGACTTGGGTATACTAATTGATCACAGACTTAACATGAGTCAACAGTGTGATGCAGCAGCAAAAAAGGCAAATGCAATTCTAGGATGTATCAACAGAAGCATACAGTCTAGATCACGTGAGGTCATTATTGCCCTCTACTCCTCTTTGGTCAGACCTCATCTGGAATACTGTGTCCAGTTTTGGGCACCACATTTTAAAAAAGACATCAACAAACTGGAGCAAGTTCAGAGAAGAGCCACCAGAATGGTGACCGGTCTGCAAACCATGTCCTATGAGGAACGGTTGCAGGATTTGGGAATGTTTAGCTTGCAAAAAAGAAGACTGAGAGGAGACTTAATAGCTGTCTACAAATATCTCAAGGGCTGTCACATTGTAGAAGGATCATCTTTATTCTCATTTGCACAAGGAAAGACTAGAAGCAATGGGATGAAACTGAATGGAAGGAGACACAGATTAGATATTAGAAAAAACTTTTTGACAGTTAGGGTGATCAATGAGTGGAACAGGCTGCCACAAGAGGTGGTGAGTTCTCCTTCAATGGAAGTCTTCAAACAGAGGCTGGATAGACATCTGTCTGGGATGATTTAGAGAATCCTGCTTTGAGCAGGGGGTTGGACCAGAAGGCCCAGGAGGTCCCTTCCAACTCTACCATTCTATGATTCTAAGAATACCATCCCTACAGTCAAGCATGGTGGTGGCAGCATCATGCTGTGGGGCTGTTTCTCAGCCAAGGGGCCTGGCCATCTGGTCCGCATCCATGGGAGGATGGATAGCACGGCCTACCTGGAGATTTTGGCCAAGAACCTCCGCTCCTCCATCAAGGATCTTAAGATGGGTCGTAATTTCATCTTCCAACAAGACAACGACCCAAAGCACACAGCCAAGAAAACCAAGGCCTGGTTCAAGAGGGAAAAAGTCAAGGTGTTGGAGTGGCCTAGTCAGTCTCCTGACCTTAACCCAATTGAAAACTTGTGGAAGGAGCTCAAGATTAAAGTCCACATGAGACACCCAAAGAACCTAGATAACTTGGAGAAGATCTGCATGGAGGAGTGGGCCAAGATAACTCCACAGACCTGTGCCGGCCTGATCAGGTCTTATAAAAGATGATTATTAGCTGTAATTGCAAACAAGGGTTATTCCACGAAATATTAAACATAGGGGTTGTATAATAATTGACCCACACTTTTATGTTTAAAATTTATTAAAATTCAACTGAGCAACATAACTTTTGGTTTGTAAGATTTATGCTTCTGTTAATAAATCCTACTCTCGTTTGCAGTTTGAAGGCTCTAACTTATTTGCATCTTATCAAACCAGCTAAATCTGCAGGGGGTTGAATACTACTTGTAGGCACTGTATATATATATATATATATATATATATTTATTTATTTATAGTTCAAACACTTCTACATAGTATAATAGCCGCTAATTCAATTGCCGGCTTTTGTGAAATTACAGAACCCGACATGAAATGACACATTGTTTACATACAGTTAACCATGTAATTTCATGTAGTTTGATATATGGTTTTCACTAACAATTACATGAGTGTATGTGTGCAAAATTTCATAGATGTAGGGGTTAATTAAATGTGTAAATTCGTTAAATAAAAATGCGTGGGCTCCTGCGGTATTTTCTCTCCACCAGACAGGGAAAGCCAGCGACTGAAGACAGATATTAGTAGCCCAGAGAGGGACCATTATTTTTGTGCCCCCCTGGCTACTAACATCTGCCCCAGCCACCCCAGAAAAGGCACATCTCTGGTTAGATGCGCCTTTTCTGGCACTTAGCCCATCTATTCCCATTGCCCTGTAGCGGTGGCTAATGGATTAATAATGGGTTAAGGCCACCTTGCTATTCAAAGGTGACTTTAAGCCAGGTTAATAATTGAGAGTTGTCAATTAGACAACTCTCAATTATTAATCCTATTGTATGAAATGGTTAAAAAAACACACACATTAATCAAAACATTTTTTAATGAAATAAACAGTTTTTGACCATCTTTTATTGTACTGGTACTCCATCCGATTCCCTTGTTCTCCTGTAATAAAACAAAAATAATAAAGCAAGCTTATTCTTACCTCTCCGGCGCTCTGTCAGGTCCAACGCTGTAATCCTTCACAAAGGGTTAACTGGTTTACAGCAAGCTGCACAGCTAATGCTGGCAGCTCAGCTGTAAGCTCCCGAATGAATGAGCTCCTCTCCCGGCTGACAGGAGAGGAAGTGATTAGCTGGGAAGCTTAATTGATTGTTTCCCTGGCTAATCAGTTCAGGTCAGCCGGGGACACCGCACAGCATCAGTCACGTCAGAGGGAGTCCCCGGCTGACCTGAACTGAACTGATTAGCCTGGGAAACAATCAATTAAGCTTCCCAGTTAATCACTTCCTCTCCTGTCAGCCGGGAGAGGAGCTCATTCGTTCGGGGGCTTACAGCTGAGCTGCCAGCATTAGCTGCGCTGCTTGCTGTAAACCAGTTAACTCTTTGTGAAGGTTACAGCGTTGGACCTGACAGAGCACCGGATAGGTGACATGTGTATATATATATATTGTGAGACAGTGAAGGGGTGTGTGCTGGACGGCGTGTATATCTCGCCCAGGTTTCTTAGCTGGGGCGCATAAAATAGGTTGTCAGTGCGGTGTTCATTCCATTCCTATCTGGGACAGGTTTGCAGTGCAACCCGGAGTGAACACAGCTGCTTAATTAGGCAGCCATAAGTACCTGCTTGAGGAGTTCAGAGGGGGCTCTCAGTCTGGATCTGACTACAGACAACGTTGGAGTCTCATGTGAACCTCACGCTGGTAACTACAGATTATATGTGTTATTTTGGGTCAGGTGGTAGAGCCGGGACCCGGATAGACAGGGCAATCTATCTATGTGTAATTAGTGGCTAGACAAGCCTAGGTTTTCTGTTTATGATTTTGTTTTAATTTATGTTCTGTTTGCTGTGGACTTTAATAAAACTGGTTGCGGCCAGTTTTTAACAGAACCACTGTCTGTGAATGGTCTCTTTATGCCACTCCGTCTCCCCAAGACGGCGATCCCAGAGCTATATCCCCTGAAAAGCTTACAATTGGTGGAGAATGCGGGCAGCACAGTGGCTGAAGACTTTGAAAAAAAAAAAAAAAAAAGGAAGGTGTCTGCACCGCAAAACTGAACTTATTGTGGAGAAGACTGTGGAGTGTATATGTCTTGGGTGAAGGCTGTCAGCCAGCCCAAGATGTCCGGCAGTATGGAGGAGCTCATTAAGCAGCTGGCCCAGAACCAGCAGGCCATGCAGCAGCAACATCAGCAGGCCATGCAGCAACAACAGCAGAGCATGCAACAGGCCCAGCAGGCCATGCAGCAGCAACAGCAGGCCATGCAGCAACAACACCTAGAGGCCCAGCAGAGCCAGCAGCAACAGCAGGAAACCAACGGTTGTTACTGGAGCAGCTTGCAGCACTAAAAAAAACTCCTAGCACCTCGTCCCTGAATGAAGACGCCGGGTTACCGGCATTATCCGCTGTAAAGAAGGCGGTAAAACAGACTCTGCAGAAGATGACGCCTCATGACAATGTGGAGGCATATCTGGCTATATTTGAGAGACTGGCAGAGAAGGAGAATCTGCCACAATCTGAATGGGCTATGGTGGTCGCGCCCTATTTGACTGGGGAACCCCAAAAAGCCTATTTTGACCTCAGTGAGCAGGACAGCAAAAACTATACTAAGTTGAAAGCGGAGATTCTTGCCCGCCTGGGTGTGACGAGGGCAGTCCGTGCCAGGAGGGTCCATAACTGGAGATACAGGCGAGACAAGCCTGCTCGCTCACAAATGTATGACTTGATTTCTTTGGTAAAGAAGTGGTTGGAACCTGACGTCAGCACCCCTGCCCAAATGGTTGAAAAGGTGGTGCTGGACCGGTACATCTGGGCCCTTCCCCCTGAGGTCCAGCTCTGGGTCGGACAGGGAGACCCCAAAGATGCCGATCAACTGGTCAGTCTGATAGAAAGGTATTTCGCCACCAAAGACTATCTACGTGACCAGCCGTCCGAGCGATCATCAGTTCGGAATACCCGGCCTCCGTCATCTCCCGGTAAGAGGGTTCCAGCTGTGGGGGCAAGGGGGGCTGTTGATAGTCCGGGTCAGCCCGAGGGGACATGTATGAGCGAAAGGGTGATACTTACCTACCAGGAGACCCCAGACCTAGGAAGGTCTCCCCGTCTCAACACCCTGACCTGAGACAGTGTTGGAGATGCCGTGAACAAGGTCATATTTCAGCCAATTGTCCACTAGTGGGGGAACCTATGGACTGTGACGCTGGACAGTCTCTCTCATTCCTCGCCGAGCCCGTGTGCGTGGCCACCCTAGTCGAGGAGACTGGCCCACAGCTGTGTCAGGTCGTGATAAATGGGTGCCCAGTACAGGCCCTACTCGACTCAGGAAGTCGAGTGACTCTGATACATGCTAGTCTGGCTGATAGGGACTTCGTCACAGGTAGGCACCTAAGCGTGGTGTGCATACATGGAGACATCAAAGTCTACCCAGTAACCTCCTCAGACTTCGTCACAAAACTCGGGGAGATCTCATATGAAGTGGGGGTAGTGAAGAACCTGATGCATCCCGCCATATTGGGTCGTGACTTTCCCCTGTTTTGGGGTCTTTGGAAAAAAAATGTTTCTGCTGGACAGTGTGATGAAGCTCCTACTGAGGGTGCGCAGTCCCGAGGGGCGGAACACAATGCTAGTGGGCCGTTAAACTCATGTGATGATAATGATAATAATGGTGATGATGATGACCATGATAATGATGATGACCATGATAATTATGATGATCATGATAGTGATGATGACCATGATAATTGTGCTGATGCTGATAGTAATCACGATAATGATATTGATAATGATGATGACTGTAAAAAAAATGAATTTCCATTTCAGGTGATGTTGGGGGAGGGGGAGGATGTTTCTCTAGAACAGAATGTCCCTGACCTACCGGTGTCCCGTGGCAATTTTGGGAGTGAGCAATTGCAAGACCCCACTCTTAAACATGCCAGGGAGAATATAACTGTTCTGAATGAGATCCCACAAGAGCCCGGCTCTGATGAAAAATTTCCCCATTTTGCCATGAACAATGACCTGCTATATAGGGTCACTAAAGTAAAGGGAGAGGCCGTGAGTCAGCTCCTAGTACCTAAGCCATATAGAAGTATGGTGTTAGGTTTGTCCCATAACCACGTGCTGGGTGGGCACCTGGGGATGGACAAAACCCAGGAAAGAATTCTTCAGAGGTTTTACTGGCCCGGGATTTATCGAGATGTGGAGGATTATTGTAAAACCTGCCCCTCGTGTCAGATAAATGCTCCGGTGTCTCACTTCCGGAGTCCATTAATCCCGCTGCCGGTTATAGAAATACCCTTTGAAAGGGTAGCAATGGACTTGGTAGGTCCTATTGTAAAATCAGCCAGGGGACACCAATACATCTTAGTTGTACTCGATTATGCAACCCGGTACCCCGAGGCAGTCCCTTTAAGAAATATGGCATCTAAAAATATTGCACGGGAACTCTTTCATATGTTTTCCAGGACAGGAATTCCTAAAGAGATCCTCACGGACCAAGGCACACCTTTTATGTCCAAAGTGATGAAGGAACTGTGTAAGTTGCTTAAAATCTCGCACATTCGGACATCTGTGTATCACCCCCAGACGGATGGGTTGGTTGAACGTTTTAATAAAACATTAAAACATATGTTAAAGAAAGCAGTAGAGAAAGATGGGCGGGACTGGGACTACCTGTTACCCTACTTATTGTTTTCGGTCAGAGAGGTCCCCCAGGCCTCTACGGGATTTTCTCCCTTTGAGTTGGTGTATGGTCGGCATCCGCGGGGCTTGCTGGACATAGCCAAGGAGGTTTGGGAAACCGAGACAACTCCATACAAGAGTGTTATAGAGCATATTGCCCAGATGCAAGAGAGGATGGCTAAAATTATGCCATTGGTGAAGAATCATCTGCAGAGAGCACAAGAAGCTCAAAGCAGAGTCTATAATCGGTCAGCAAAAATTAGGTCTTTCAACCCCGGGGATCGAGTCCTAATTCTAATTCCCACGGTGGAAAGTAAGTTTTTGGCCAAGTGGCATGGTCCATACGAGATCATACAAAAAGTGAGCGAGGTTACTTACAAAGTACACCAACCCGGGAGACGGAAGCCCTACCAGGTATATCATATCAATCTGATCAAGCCCTGGAGGGACAGAGAGGCATTGTTGGCCTCGGGTGAAGTAGAGAAAGGGGTTAAAACCATCTCTACCTCCTGTGACCATGGGAGAGACGTTGTCCGTGCACCAAAAACAGGAAGTGCGGGAGTTTCTGCAGAAAAATCAGAAAAGATTTTCTGACTTGCCCGGCCGGACTTCTCTAATAAAACACCATGTCGAGACCGAGCCCGGTACTAAGGTCAAGATAAAACCGTACAGACTCCCAGAAGCCCGCAGAAAGATAGTCTCTGCTGAAATTAAACGCATGTTAGAACTCGGGGTCATTGAGGAGGCCCAAAACGAGTGGTGTAGCCCGATTGTACTCATCCCAAAACCTAATGGAACCTGGAGATTCTGTAATGATTTCAGAAAGTTGAACGAAGTGTCAAAGTTTGACGCATACCCGATGCCACGGGTAGATGAGCTAATCGAGAGGTTAGGGGGTGCCCGTTATATTACAACCCTCGATCTGACAAAAGGGTACTGGCAGATACCCCTATCTGAGGAGGCAAAAGAAAAAACGGCCTTTGCAACCCCGGAAGGTTTGTTTCAGTATCTGGTGATGCCATTCGGGTTGCATGGAGCCCCAGCTACCTTTCAGAGGCTTATGGACCAGATCCTACGCCCGCATCAAGCCTATGCAGCTGCCTACCTGGATGATGTGGTAATTTTCAGTTCTGATTGGGAGAGCCACCTCGCTAAGGTACAAGCCGTCTTAGACTCGATAGGCGGAGCTGGGCTGAACATAAACCCAGAGAAATGTGCAATTGGCCTAGAAGAGGCCAAGTACTTGGGCTATGTGATTGGCAGAGGGCTGATCAAGCCACAAATCGATAAGGTAGAGGCAATTCGAAACTGGCCTGTACCCCTTACAAAACGACAGGTCAAAGCATTTCTGGGCATCACTGGGTACTATCGCAGATTCGTACCAAATTATGCCTCCATTGCTGCCCCATTGACTGACCTGACAAAAGGGGGGAAGTCCAAAATGATAAATTGGAATCCGGAGGCAGAAAAAGCATTTCTGTCGTTGAAAATGGCTTTGTGTCAAAGACCAGTTCTGGTCACCCCTAATTTCAGGGAAGAGTTTCTTGTTCAAACTGATGCCTCTAATGTGGGGTTAGGGGCGGTGTTATCACAGGTCGTGAAGGGTGAAGAACACCCAGTCCTGTATCTAAGTCGAAAAATGACACCGGCTGAACAAAATTATGCCATTGTGGAGCGAGAGTGCCTCGCAATCAAATGGGCGCTGGACTCCCTACGGTATTACCTCTTGGGTAGGAGATTTAAATTGCAATCAGACCATGCTCCTCTGGCATGGATGAAGCAGAACAGGGAAAGGAATGCCAGGGTGACAAGGTGGTTCCTTTAACTTCAAGAGTTCAATTTCTCGGTTGAGCATAGACCTGGGAAATTACAGGGTAATGCTGATGCCTTGTCCAGAGATCACTGTCTCTTCGGAGTTTCTGACCAGTCCTCCGGTCTGGAGAAGAGGGGGGGGATATGTGAGACAGTGAAGGGGTGTGTGCTGGACGGCGTGTATATCTCGCCCAGGTTTCTTAGCTGGGGCGCATAAAATAGGTTGTCAGTGCGGTGTTCATTCCATTCCTATCTGGGACAGGTTTGCAGTGCAACCCGGAGTGAACACAGCTGCTTAATTAGGCAGCCATAAGTACCTGCTTGAGGAGTTCAGAGGGGGCTCTCAGTCTGGATCTGACTACAGACAACGTTGGAGTCTCATGTGAACCTCACGCTGGTAACTACAGATTATATGTGTTATTTTGGGTCAGGCTGGTAGAGCCGGGACCCGGATAGACAGGGCAATCTATCTATGTGTAATTAGTGGCTAGACAAGCCTAGGTTTTCTGTTTATGATTTTGTTTTAATTTATGTTCTGTTTGCTGTGGACTTTAATAAAACTGGTTGCGGCCAGTTTTTAACAGAACCACTGTCTGTGAATGGTCTCTTTATGCCACTCCGTCTCCCCAAGACGGCGATCCCAGAGCTATATCCCCTGAAAAGCTTACAATATATATATATATATATATATATATATATATATATATGTATTCTATGTGTATATATCTATTCTTTCTTTTGTGATTTAAAAACTATTCATTTGGATCCATTATATGTCGGTTTTGCTAGCCATCGACAAAATCTCGCAAGTGGGATGTCAATCGGATGTGAAACGTACGCTCAGATGCGACTAAATCGCATCATCACAGTACAATCGGATGATAGACGGATCAATGTTCATGAAACTTTTGTGCGATAATCGTCTGACTAAAACGGTCCGATTTTTTAGACGTTGTGTGTGACCCCGGCCTTAGCCTTATTGTGGCAGCAGCTTGGCCACAAATTGTGAGTGCAGACTAAAGCACAACCTAAAAGCTTATTCACACATCAGTATTTGGTTAGTATTTTGTATTAGTATTTGTATGCCAAAATCAGGAGTTGAACTTAGGCCGGCGTCACACTAAGGAGGAATACGGACGAGTGAGAGGCGTGAAAACCACGCATTACACTCGGACCAATATTTCTCTATGGGGCAGCTCTGATCATGCGTATTTTCTCGGCCGTACGTTACGGTGCGAGACACCCGCAGCATGTTGCGATTGTCAGCATATTACGCCCGTTGTACGCCAATGAAAGTCTATGGGTGCGAGAAAACAACAGATTACACACGGACCACACGTGTGACTTGCGAGAAATCCGCACCGGTGTCCTTTAGAAAAGCCGGCAATTCATTCCCGGCAATACTGTAAAATCACACTGACAGGTTTAATAAAGAATAGAAAGAATAGATATATACACATAGAATATATATATTATATATATATATATATATATATATATATATATACATGTCATTGTGACATATATATTATATATATTTATTTATTTATAGTTCAAACACTTCTACATAGTATAATAGCCGCTAATTCAAATGCCGGCTTTTGTGAAATTACAGAACCCGACATGAAATGACACATTGTTTACATAAGTTAACCATGTAATTTCATGTAGTTTGATATATGGTTTTCACTAACAATTACATGAGTGTATGTGTGCAAAATTTCATAGATGTAGGGGTTAATTAAATGTGTAAATTCGTTAAAAAAAAAATGCGTGGGCTCCTGCGGTATTTTCTCTCCACCAGACAGGGAAAGCCAGCGACTGAAGACAGATATTAGTAGCCCAGAGAGGGACCATTATTTTTGTGCCCCCCCTGGCTACTAACATCTTCCCCAGCCACCCCAGAAAAGGCACATCTCTGGTTAGATGCGCTTTTTCTGGCACTTAGCCCATCTATTCCCATTGCCCTGTAGCGGTGGCTAATGGGTTAATAATGGGTTAAGGCCACCTTGCTATTTAAAGGTGACTTTAAGCCAGGTTAATAATTGAGAGTTGTCAATTAGACAACTCTCAATTATTAATCCTATTGTATGAAATGGTTAAAAAAAACACACACATTAATCAAAATTTTTTTTAATGAAATAAACAGTTTTTGACCATCTTTTATTGTACTGGTACTCCATCCGATTCCCTTGTTCTCCTGTAATAAAACAAAAATAATAAAGCAAGCTTATTCTTACCTCTCCGGCGCTCTGTCAGGTCCAACGCTGTAATCCTTCACAAAGGGTTAACTGGTTTACAGCAAGCTGCACAGCTAATGCTGGCAGCTCAGCTGTAAGCCCCCGAATGAATGAGCTCCTCTCCCAGCTGACAGGAGAGGAAGTGATTAGCTGGGAAGCTTAATTGATTGTTTCCCTGGCTAATCAGTTCAGGTCAGCCGGGGACACCGCACAGCATCAGTCACGTCAGAGGAGTCCCCGGCTGACCTGAACTGAACTGATTAGCCTGGGAAACAATCAATTAAGCTTCCCAGTTAATCACTTCCTCTCCTGTCAGCCGGGAGAGGAGCTCATTCGTTCGGGGGCTTACAGCTGAGCTGCCAGCATTAGCTGCGCTGCTTGCTGTAAACCAGTTAACTCTTTGTGAAGGATTACAGCGTTGGACCTGACAGAGCGCCGGATAGGTGGCATGTATATATATATATATATGTATTCTATGTGTATATATCTATTCTTTCTTTTGTGATTTAAAAACTATTCATTTGGATCCATTATATGTCGGTTTTGCTAGCCATCGACAAAATCTCGCAAGTGGGATGTCAATCGGATGTGAAACGTACGCTCAGATGCGACTAAATCGCATCATCACAGTACAATCGGATGATAGACGGATCAATGTTCATGAAACTTTTGTGCGATAATCGTCCGACTAAAACGGTCCGATTTTTTAGACGTTGTGTGTGACCCCGGCCTTTGCCTTATTGTGGCAGCAGCTTGGCCACAAATTGTGAGTGCAGACTAAAGCACAACCTAAAAGCTTATTCACACATCAGTATTTGGTTAGTATTTTGTATTAGTATTTGCATGCCAAAATCAGGAGTTGAATTTAGGTCGGAGTCACACTAAGGAGGAATACGGACGAGTGAGAGGCGTGAAAACCACGCATTACACTTGGACCAATATTTCTCTATGGGGCAGCTCTGATCATGCATATTTTTCTCGGCCGTACGTTATGGTGCAAGACACCCGCAGCATGCTGCGATTGTCAGCGTATTACGCCCGTTGTACGCCAATGAAATCTATGGGTGTGAGAAAACAACGGATTACACACGGACCACACGTGTGAGTTGCGAGAAATCCGCACCGGTGTCCTTTAGAAAAGCCGGCAATTCATCCCCGGCAATACTGTAAAATCACACTGACAGGTTTAATAAAGAATAGAAAGAATAGATATATACACATAGAATATATTATATATATATATATATATTATATACATGTCATTGTGACATATATATATATATATATATATATTTATTTATTTATTTTATAGTTCAAACACTTCTACATAGTATAATAGCCGCTAATTCAATTGCCGGCTTTTGTGAAATTACAAAACCCGACATGAAATGACACATGGTTTACATACAGTTAACCATGTCGTTTCATGTAGTTTGATATATGGTTTTCACTAACAATTACATGAGTGTATGTGTGCAAAATTTCATAGATGTAGGGTTTAATTAAATGTGTAAATTCGTTAAAACAAAATGCGTGGGTCTCCGCGGTATTTTCTCCACCAGACAGGGAAAGCCAGTGACTGAAGACAGATATTAGTAGCCCAGAGAGGGACCATTATTTTTGTGCCCCCCCGGCTACTAACATCTGCCCCCAGCCACCCCAGAAAAGGCACATCTCTGGTTAGATGCACCTTTTCTGGCACTTAGCCCATCTATTCCCATTGCCCTGTAGCGGTGGCTAATGGGTTAATAATGGGTTAAGGCCACCTTGCTATTGAAAGGTGACTTTAAGCCAGGTTAATAATTGAGAGTTATCAATTAGACAACTCTCAATTATTAATCCTATTGTATGAAATGGTTAAAAAAACACACACATTAATTAAAAATTTTTTTAATGAAATAAACAGTTTTTGACATCTTTTATTGTACTGGTACTCCATCCGATTCCCTTGTTCTCCTGTAATAAAATGAAAATAATAAAGCAAGCTTATTCTTACCTCTCCGGCGCTCTGTCAGGTCCAACGCTGTAATCCTTCACAAAGGGTTAACAGTTTTACATCGAGGACCGGAGCTAATGCTGCAGCCTCGATTTAAACCCCCGAATGATTGAGCTCTTCTCCCTGGCTGAGAGGAGAGGTAGTGATTAGCTGGGAAGCTTAATTGATTGTTTCCCTGGCTAATCAGTTCAGGTCAGCCAGGGACACCGCACAGCATCAGTCACGTCAGAGGGAGTCCCTGGCTGACCTGAACTGAACTGATTAGCCTGGGAAACAATCAATTAAGCTTCCCAGTTAATCACTTCCTCTCCTGTCAGCCGGGAGAGGAGCTCATTCGTTCGGGGGCTTACAGCTGAGCTGCCAGCATTAGCTGCGCTGCTTGCTGTAAACCAGTTAACTCTTTGTGAAGGATTACAGCGTTGGACCTGACAGAGCGCCGGATAGGTGACATGTGTATATATTATATATATATATATATATATGTATTCTATGTGTATATATCTATTCTTTCTTTTGTGATTTAAAAACTATTCATTTGGATCCATTATATGTCGGTTTTGCTAGCCACCGACAAAATCTCGCAAGTGGGATGTCAATCGGATGTGAAACGTACGCTCAGATGCGACTAAATGCATCATCACAGTAAATCGGATGATAGACGGATCAATGTTCATGAAACTTTTGTGCGATAATCGTCCGACTAAAACGGTCCGATTTTTTAGACGTTGTGTGTGACCCCGGCCTTAGCCTTATTGTGGCAGCAGCTTGGCCACAATTGTGAGTGCAGACTAAAGCACAACCTAAAAGCTTATTCACACATCAGTATTTGGTTAGTATTTTGTATTAGTATTTGTATGCCAAAATCAGGAGTTGAACTTAGGCCGGAGTCACACTAAGGAGGAATACGGACGAGTGAGAGGCGTGAAAACCACGCATTACACTCGGACCAATATTTCTCTATGGGGCAGCTCTGATCATGCGTATTTTTCTCGGACGTACGTTACGGTGCGAGACACCCGCAGCATGCTGCGATTGTCAGCGTATTACGCCGTTGTACGCCAATAAAAGTCTATGGGTGCGAGAAAACAACGGATTACACACGGACCACACATGTGACTTGCGAGAAATCGCACCGGTGTCCTTTAGAAAAGCCGGCAATTCATCCCCGGCAATACTGTAAAATCACACTGACAGGTTTAATAAAGAATAGAAAGAATAGATATATACACATAGAATACATATATATATATATATATATATATATATATATACACACATGTCATTGTGACATGTATATATATATATATATATATTTATTTATTTATAGTTCAAACACTTCTACATAGTATAATAGCCGCTAATTCAATTGCCGGCTTTTGTGAAATTACAGAACCCGACTTGAAATGACACATGGTTTACATACAGTTAACCATGTAATTTCATGTAGTTTGATATATGGTTTTCACTAACAATTACATGAGTGTATGTGTGCAAAATTTCATAGATGTAGGGGTTAATTAAATGTGTAAATTCGTTAAAAAAAAATGTGGGGGCTCCTGCGGTATTTTCTCCACCAGACAGGGAAAGCCAGCGACTGAAGACAGATATTAGTAGCCCAGAGAGGGACCATTATTTTTGTGCCCCCCCCTGGCTACTAACATCTGCCCCCAGCCTCCCCAGAAAAGGCACATCTCTGGTTAGATGCGCCTTTTCTGGCACTTAGCCATCTATTCCCATTGCCCTGTAGCGGTGGCTAATGGGTTAATAATGGGTTAAGGCCACCTTGCTATTGAAAGGTGACTTTAAGCCAGGTTAATAATTGAGAGTTGTCAATTAGACAACTCTCAATTATTAATCCTATTGTATGAAATGGTTAAAAAAACACACACATTAATCAAAATTTTTTTTTTAATGAAATAAACAGTTTTTGACCATCTTTTATTGTACTGGTACTCCATCCGATTCCGTTGTTCTCCTGTAATAAAACCAAAATAATAAAGCAAGCTTATTCTTACCTCTCCGGCGCCCAGTCAGGTCCCACGCTGTAATCCTTCACAAAGGGTTAACAGTTGACAGCGGGGAGAGCTAATGCTGCAGCCTCGCTGTAAGCCCCCGAATGAATGAGTTCCTCTCCCGGCTGACAGGAGATGAAGTGATTAGCTGGGAAGCTTATATGAATGTTTCCCATGCTAATCAGTTCACTTCAGGTTAGCCAGGGACTCCCTCTGACGTCACTGATGCTGTGCGGTGTCCCCGGCTGACCTGAAGTGAACTGAATAGTGTGGGAAACAATCAATTAAGCTTCCTAGCTAATCACTACCTCTCCTCTCAGCCAGGGAGAAGAGCTCATTCATTGGGGGGTTTAAATCGAGGCTGCAGCATTAGCTCCGGTCCTCGATGTAAAACTGTTAACCCTTTGTGAAGGATTACAGCATGGGACCTGACTGGGCGCCGGAGAGGTAAGAATAATGTTGCTTTATTATTTTAGTTTTATTACAGGAGAACAAGGGAATCGTATGGAGTACCAGTACAATAAAAGATGGTCAAAAACTGTTTATTTCATTAAAAAATGTTTTGATTAATGTGTGTTTTTTTTTAACCATTTCATACAATAGGATTAATAATTGAGAGTTGTCTAATTGACAACTCACTCTCAATTATTAACCTGGCTTAAAGTCACCTTTCAATAGCAAGGTGGCCTTAACCCATTATTAACCCATTAGCCACCGCTACAGGGCAATGGGAATAGACGGGCTAAGTGCCAGAAAAGGCGCATCTAATCAGAGATGTGCCTTTTTTGGGGAGGCTGGGGGCAGATGTTAGTAGCCAGGGGGGCACAAAAATAATAGTCCCTCTCTGGGCTACTAATATCTGTCTTCAGTCGCTGGCTTTCCCTGTCAGGTGGAGAAAATACCGCGGGGACCCACGCATTTTTTTTCAACAAATTTACACATTTAATTAACCCCTACATGCATGAAATTTTGCACACATACACTCATGTAATTGTTAGTGAAAACCATATATCAAACTACATGAACTGACATGGTTAACTGTATGTAAACCATGTGTCATTTTATGTCAGGTTCTGTAATTTCACAAAAGCCGGCAATTGAATTAGCGGCTATTATACTATGTAGAAGTGTATGAACTATAAATATATATATATGTATGTCACCATGACATGTATATATACATGTATTCTATGTGTATATATCTATTCTTTCTTTTGTGATGTAAAAACTGTCATTGGGATCCATTATATGTCGGTTTTGCAAGCCGGCGAGAAATTCTCGCCGTACGGATGACATACGGACGCTTATATGCACAAAATACGCAGCCACACCTTGACAACGGATGAAATACGGATAAATGTGCCGGCAACGTTTCTGCGTAATACGGCCGTACAATACGGTCATTTTTTTTCTACGGTGAGTGTGACGCCGGACTTACAGGGAAAATCTCCATTGAAAGACTGACACATGTTCCGTGTTTTGGAGACAATCCTGGTTTTGGCATACAAATACTGATGAAATCCTGATCAAAAATACTGATGTGGAATAAAGCCTAATAGATAGTAGGAAACAATAGTATTTGTTCTTAAGGCCATGATCACACTTTCAGTATTTGGTCAGTATTTTACATCAATATGTGTAAGCCAAAATCAGGAGTGGAACAATCAGAGGAAAAGAAACACGTCACCACTTCTGTATTTATCACCCTCTCCTGGTTTTGGCTTACAAATACTGATGTAAAATACTGACCAAATGTCGTACTGATAGGCCACGTTCACACTAAGACTACAGCTACATGGAGACTCTTTAGTCCTACTTAGTGATTTTAGCTATTAACTTATTAAGTGATCATTGCTGTATTCATGTGGATTGTAATCCTTGAAAAAATTCAGTAGCGCTACAATATAGGGAGTTTTTCGGATGAGGTTGTCAGGTAATACATCCCTTCCAACAAGCTCCAATCTGATGTTAAATTAGGTAGAGCACCCTTGAAATAGTCACCCCATGTTCAGACAGCTGTAAGAAGGGTGTTTTTTTTATTTCTTTATGAACACCTCAGTACTGGGGTTAGTGACTTATAGACTTTCACGGTGTGGTAATTCCCATTCTGATGAAAATTATTATTTATTGGAAATTGATTTCTCCTAAACAATTCCTTATAATAATTCATACGTAAAATGACTGAAATGGTCACGTACTTTTGTAGTATTTGTCAAAGGCATCGTCTTTTCTCCCTTTCTTGTATAGATATGTCAGCTGTTTCAAATCTTTCACCCGGTCGCCCAAAGACAAGATCTGAAGATCTTTAGAACCAAATGGTTGAATATTTTGAATCTGTCCAGAACCTGAAACAAGCAAGAAAAGATTATAGAAATGTACACATCGTAAGGCTAGGTTCAGACAAGGGTATGAAAAATCATCTGACTTTCATCCAGAAAACTCAGTCGATTTTCTTCTGTATCGTCATCCATATTCCATCCGTGTGCCCATTTAGACATTCATGTTACACATTGTCAGGGTGCTGTGAGCGGGTGATCTGATTGTAACTCGCACAACACACATCCATGTAGTAGTCATAACTCTAAATCTCACACAAGATGAATGTTGTGAAGTGTGAATTTCTGATATTTTTGTATCTAGTTTTCATTTGTAGTTTATTACATTTAAAGATAAAGAAATACCAGTATACAAAAAGATCATTATGCATCAAATAAGACTATTAATACCCATCATATCGCTGTAAGCCAAACACAAGATCCTAAGAAATAACACTGTGTGGCCATGATCACCGATGTGAAGGAAGAATCCTAAGGCAGTGTTCCCACTATGGAGTTTTGGTGAGTTTTTCACGTTGCGCATTTTCGAAAAAATGCAAGTAACCTATTTTACTTAATACGTGCAGAAAATCTGTAATATCAAACACTCGCCAAAAACGAATTATTGGATCTCAGCGTCTTCCAGTTCCAATAAAGTGGATGGGATTTATAGAAATCTCACACCCACTGTGGTTTTTTACTGACCTGCGGTGCGAGTTTCAAATTCGCAACATGTCAATTTCTCTTGCCGGTACGCTGAATTTTATGTGCAGATTTTTTCGCATAGACTTGCACTGGATGCAGAAAATCCAAAGGTAAAAAATGCACAAGCGTGTTTAGTATGTTGCAGAAACGCATCAGAAACGCAAGTCACCTGCACATTACTGTAGCAAAAAAGCTTTGTTAAAGCTAAATACCAGGAACCATAAAAAACAAAGCAATTTTATTTAAAGCATGACATAGTAAAAAGAGACAAAAAACGAGGATTCAAAAATGCAATAAAAGCGCATGTAAAAGAAACGCAATGAAAACACACAAGTGACCTAATTTCTATAATAGGTTCAGAAATGCTGCATAGTCCTGCAACATCAAAAACTGAACAAAAGCTCATTGTGGGAGCGTAGCCTTAAGACGACATAGGCCCTGATTAGTGATGAGCAAATTTGCTCGGAGAACGAGTTATTGGAGCATGCTCGGGTGTTATCTGAGGATCTCGGGCGTGCTCGGATAAGTGTTCGTGTCCCTGCGACTGCATGTGTTGCGAATCCTGGACATTCACAATACATGCAGGGATTACCTGTTTTCTAGGCAATCCCCACATGTGTTGCGGCTGTTAGACATGCAGCCGCAGGGACTCCAACATATTATCTGAGCATTATTATAACGTTCGCTCATCGCTAGCCCTAATTAACCAAGACTGGTGTTGTTCGCACTAAGAACAAGCCTTTTAATGAATCAGGAGTTTCTGACTAGTGATGACGAGCAAACGTGATCGGATAAGGTGTTATACGAGCATGCTCAGGTGCTAACCCAGTGTCTTCGGCGTGCTCGAATAATATGTTCGAGTCCCCGTAGCTGCATGCCTTGCGGCTGTTCGACACCTTATCTGAGCACGTTCACTCATCACTATTTCTGACATATAGTGTGAGCCTTGCCAAAAATCTTACTCTAGGCCGTGACTGGAGTAAGATTTGTGGCATAAGGAACACAGCCACTAGTCATGAATTTGATTCTAAGGATTAGTAGGAACCGCAAGCGTCAGACACCCACCAATCATAAAATGATGGTATATTTTAAAATAAGGGAGTACCAATAACAGACCTCTTGCTGATTACAGCTGGCCGAACCTTGTACCCTCCAAATTGCATGGAACCATTGAGGCACATTGTTCTCATATGTCCCTAATATTGATTTTTTTTTGTTCAACTCCATATTATTCCCAGATAATATAATGGTGACATGCCCCGTTGGATAATGTATCACAAAAATCACAAAGACACTTACAATACAGTGCCATGAAAAAAACAATGATCATAGCTTTGCTTTTCTACATGTCTACATTGTGAACTTTGGACTGTTATCTTCTCAGCTATTTATATTACAATTTGTATTCTAATATTGGTTAATAAAAGGCCATAAATGTATTTCATTGTTTGCTTTTTTTTACATGGGTTACTTAAGTTCCCTCGATGAGTTTTTGGTGCGTTTTTATGGTATGTAATTTTGTTGAGCAAAAAACACAGCATCTTACAGTTCCAGGAAAGAGGTTGGATTGATAGAAATCTCATGTCCACTGTGCTTCTTTTTAGCGCAGCGTAAAGTGACCTGTGGTGCGAGTTTCAAATCCACAGCATGTCAATTTCTCTTGTGGGTGTGCTGAGTTTTCTGTGCAGAACTTCCCCAAAGATGTGCATTAAGGGCGGAAATTCTGCAGGTAAAAACACACATGCGTTTTTAGTGCATTTCCAAGGTAGAAACGCATCAAAAACGCATGAAATCCACACCAAAAAATGTCAATAAAGTTTTGTTAAAGCCAAATACCAGGAAAAATCATAAACTATACAGTGTTATTTAAAACACAACATACGAAAAAGACAAAAACTGCAGTGTCAAAAACGCAATAAACTTGAATGTAAAAAAAGTACTCAAAAGTGCAATAAAAAAAAAAATCGCAAGAAGCTTAATTTGTGAATTACTGCAATAATACTGCAGAAAATCTGGAATCAAAATCTCTCATTGTTTGAATGTACAGTGGGTTCGGAAAGATATAGAGATTGGGTCGTGGTGGAGGGCCAATCGGGCCATGTTTGATCTCCAAGCGACAGTCAAAACAAACTGCAATAGCTGGTACCTCTCGTGTCCTGATCAGATCGTCCTGGAGAAAGTTAACCCCTTTCTTAGATATTGGGAAAAAATTCTGCAGGGAGCTGAGGATGGAAATTATTAGCCCACCCTCTGACACCGAGGGGAGGGACCTAGCAGGTTTAAGAACTGTGAGCAGATGACAGACTCTCTCTATTCACACAGAAGTACCAGACGATGATGAACTAAGAAGGAACAGGGGACAGATCTGCCAAGGGAGCAACGGCATACGTTTTGGGGACTGTCCGGCAACTAAGATTCTTACCTGTGGATCGCAGAGCTTCCGGCGTCCACATGCAACCTACAGCCTGGTAACATTGACCTTTAGCTAATACCTCTAAGCCTTGTACATTATTGTAATATTTTACTCTGACTGCAAATCAACTGTAATTCCATTGTATAGCTTACTGTATATTTCTGTAATTATCTAGTGCGCCCTTAAGGCAATTAAACCATAAAATTAATTTTGGGCTGATGCTTTTACTCTGATCACGAATCTTAGAATACCCAGTGGGTAACAGGACCTCCTCCCCGGCGGCCAGTGTTCCCTTACTGACCTGAGAGACAAAGGGGGCACCGGAGAGCTGTGTCTGTGTAGTTACGTCACAGTGGTGACGTGGAAGGAACCGGGTTTCCTTCACATCTACATTTCTGGTTTATTTCAGTCAAGATAGAGTGCAGAGTGTACATTAATGAGAAAGAAAAATGAACTTTTTTGAATTTACCAAATGGCTGCAATGAAACAAAGAGTGAAAAATTTAAAGAGGTCTGAATATTTTCCGAACCTACTGTAAGCCTAAGAAACATTACTACTTCTTTAGCTATATCACAAAATCACTGCTTATTAAAGAGTTATTGCCATTTGCCATTATCATGTAATTTTTTAGCTGGTCTAAATACCATGGTTCTCTTTGTTTTCTTTTGTTCTGGTACCTTTCTGTTTCTGAAATACTGCCTCCTCTTCCCTACCATGGTTCTTTGACTAGCAAGACTAGATTTATATATAGGGAAAATAGGCAACAGAAAGAAGGAAGGCACTACTACTGTGGATATCCAGTAGATTAGAGGACAGGCCTTTGAAGATGACCGCGCTGCTGTAAGAGATGAGATGTTCCACACTCCAGGTGGATTCAAGTCATTTCATTTCGCATTTCTAGCTTGAATTAAGCCCTTTCTCAACTCAAACTACTTTGATAAAGTTGTTTGATTTGAAAATAGCTTAGTTCAAGCCAGAAATTCATAATACAACTACTTGAAGCCACCAGGAGTGTGGAACATCTCATCCCATACAGCAGCACGGTCATCATCACACACCTACCTCTAATCTAAAGCCACAGGAACAAAATAAAAACCAATATTACATTCAAGTGAACAGCAGCATTAACAGCAGGTTAAAAAAACATTATGTTTATTGGAAGTGACAAGTTCTCATTGACATAAACTTTAAAAACTATAAAGCTCACATCCTTAGTAGTGTTTTCAATTGTCACTGTGATGGAGCCGCATCACAAATCAGAGGACCTGGCATTATAATGGTGTCTAATACAAGACAATGCCCGCTGCTAATGCCTCGATTCATTTTATCACCAATCAGGGGGCTTGACTTTCTCATTGCTTGTTATACAAGCCAGCCCTCTGACCGAACCTGGTGTCTTTTGTACAAGGTTGAAATGTAATTTCTTAGTTTGTGCTCTCCCTGGATTACTACCCCTGTGATCTATACTTGATTCTTAACAGCTTATCTGTGAAAGTCCTAACTTCCCTCCATGTTCCTAAGCATTTCACAATCTGTACAGCTTGAGACTGTATGCCTCCATTTGTCTGTTTTTGTGCTTTCACTCTTCCCACAATTTCTTGGGAGCATCCTTCACCATTTAATTTTGTCTTTCCTCTTTTACAGGTGCCTCCTCAGCATCACATGACGTCATTTGCGGGGGCAGCGCTGGTCTCTGCACCCTGGCCGTTCTTACAATGCGCACTGACAGTGTGCTCTCCTGCTGATCTGAGATGTTGAGAGAGCGCACTGTCACTCTTCATATTCAATAGTGACAAGAGTCTACTGAGCATACATTGACAACTGTCACAGGCTCAGTAGAGCAGGGACTAGCCTAGCCCCTGAAAACAAGGTCACTGATGATCCTTTGTTTGAATATTCCAGCATGCACTGGGATTCTTAAAGAAAGTGTCATCCAAGAGGAAGTAGTAAAAAAAAGCATTTAGATAGTGTAGCGAGGGAGGTATAGGGAATTTTTTATTAAAATGTACTAGAAAAATAGATTACAGCAGATTAGCTTATGACATTAAATACATAGGCATTTACAATTTCCTTTTGTTTTGGACTAACCCTTTAAGCATGCAGTTGTTGTACTAAGTTATCATACAAATTACGATAGAAACTGAATTTACCATCCTCTCCACGAATGACGTGTGCAATTGTGATGCCACCAATTTCTGAGTCACTAAACCGCAAGAGAAATGTACCACTCGGCTCAACGCTGAGAAGCTTGTGTACATACTGCTTACTGACAAATCCCATTATTAAGCTGGAACAAAAGGAAATGAATGGCATCATGTTATTCATACTCAACAAGTACAGGATCTCATGCACGTATTTCCCAGAATATGTGTATACGCACACTTACTGACATACTTATTCCTGTAAACTGCTCTCTAATTTTACAGTTTGAATGACTCATTGTACTTTTTATCCTGTTCACATTACTAATCTATATTCAATAAATGAATTCTCCACTTCATATACAGACTGCATGTATATCATGGACCGCATCAGGATTACATCAATTCTTTTTGTCCCTGTTCATTATAACATACCTGGCATGCTTGACAGATGATAAGATGTCCTGGTACTGTAGAATGTCCCAGGAGTGGACATCTTAGCCACAGAATGTATAGGAAGTGGTGAATCCGCTCGGTTCAGTGAACACTCGCGGATACACCTGCGTTCAATAGACGGCTGCGTTTTGGACGGAGTGGACATGTGCTGCATCCAAAGCGCTACCGATTCTGGATCATCTGCACCCGGCCATAGAGGTTATGTCAAGTGCCAAATATTGTATTGTTTGGATACTTGAGAAAATGAAGGAAAAAGGGATCCAGCTTCAATGCCTTGTCCTGAGCTTGTCCAGGAGCATGCCATTATTCATGTTTTTATGAATCAATAAAGATGAAGATTTTATTGAAGCTGGATCCCTTTTTCCTTCATTTTCTCATGTATCTTCACGTTGATCAAGCGGAGGATCCGTGCTTCTACAAACCGGTGAGCTGGTTAGCGTTCTTACAATTGTTTGGATACTGACTGATAACTTGCTTTTTGTCTTCTGACTAGTGTTAAGGACCCATGAACTCCCAATCTGGTTTTAGACTTTGGACTTTCTGACTACCACTTAATGATAGTACTGCATTGCAAACTGCATTCATAGTTAATTAAATAAAACAGCAATATAACTTGGGATTTTTCAAGTGACTCGAGGATTTGATAAGTCATGAAATAAAACAAAGTATCCTTATAAATTGCACATTTATTATGTGTCTTTTGGTTTTTTAAAAGGCAAATTTAGACAATGTGAGATGTTTTATGAAAGAACCTGAAATATTTATTTAAGCAAAAACAAAAAACAAACATCCATGACAGCAAGTTTACAAGTTTCACGGGGATGCATATAACCAGCAAGGGGAAAAAAATGTTGTGGCTAGCTTCAGGGCAGCTCTTGCAAGCTTTAATGGAAGAGCTTGTAACATGAACTCTCTGCTTAGGATATCTCGGCAATGAGGAGTAAACTATACAATTAAAACTCCATCTGTTCTTGATGTAAGGGCAGAGGAAGAAGGAAAGATGTCTCAGGAGATTAGAAAGAAAAGTAAAGACAAACATGTTAAAGGTAAAAGTTATAAGACCATCTCCAAAGAGCTTGATGTTCCTGTGACTACAGCTGCACATATTATTCAAAAATTTAAGTTCCATGGGACTGTAACCAACCTCCCTGGACGTGGCCGCAGGAGGAAAATTGATGACAAATCAAAGAGACGGATAATACAAATGGAAGCAAAAGAGCCCAGAAAAACTCCTGAACAGATTAAAGGTGAACTTCAAACTCATGGAACATCAGTGCCAGATTGCACCATCTGTCGTTGTATGAGCCAAAGTGGACTTCATGGGAGACGACCAAGGAGAACACCATTGTTGAAAAAAATCATAAAAAAGCCAGACTGGAATTTGCCAAACTACATGTTGACAAGCCACAGGAGTCTCATTGACAGTTACAGGAATCGTTTCATTGCAGTGATTGCCTCAAAAGATTGTGCAACAAAATATTAAGTTAAGGGTACCATCACTTCTGTGCAGGCCTATTTCATGAGTTTTATTTTTTTTTAATTCTGTGGAAGCATGGTTGAAAAGCAATGTCTGACTTTCATTTGTTCATTTTCATAGATTTTTGATTTATTATTACTTTTGTCAGATTCAAGTTATTTCTGTCACCATTGTGGGTTTTTCTGTCATTAAACAAGGAGTACCAACAATTTTGACCACGTGTGTATGTAGTGAAGTATCTGTGTGTGTTAATATACTCAACTACCTCTGCCTTCTGGTTCTCTTCTCAGAGACATCACCGCTCTTCAGACTATCCACCTCACTCTATGCATGGCTGGATGTCTCTTTTATAATGGAAGTCCATGGAGCCATGTTCTGCCACTCCATTGAATTACATCGTAAAAGTCAATTCCAGGTCATGCAGAGCACAGTGTGACCCAAATAGTCTGACGAGTGGTGACGTCAGTGAGAAGAGGACTGGAACGGTGCTGGATCCAGGAGAAGGCAGAGGTAGGTGAGTATATTAACACACTGACATTACTCTACATACCCAGATGCACAGATTTAGTGAAAACTCTAGAGGGAAGGCATCTTTAATGGTTATGTTTGTTGTCTGGTCTCAAATTTTGATCTCAGGAATTGTAACTATATGAATTCATTGTACCTACAGGTTCTGCACAATAGGCCCCAACACAGACACCATCATGCGCAACTATTTTTGTGGCAAAACAATGGACACCACAGCGTAACCCAATGCAGCACATGGCAGATAATACGCCACTGGGGTCTGTCAGCACAGAAATGTGACTTCAAACATAAGATACAATGCTGATGTGAATTAATAACATTGTATTCATACAGTATAGATGTGCATACTGTGCTCATAGTTTATATTATAATTAATTTGCAGTCCATATCCAGATAACCCATTAGGCTTCATGGATGTTACGTCACTTGAGTACCCTCTCTTGAGCCATCCATGTATTAAGGCCACTGCTGGGAAAAAGTCTGGCATTTTCTAGGTGTATCAGGGCCGGACCTTTGAATCATTTGATTGCCAACAGTAATATAAAAGGGTTGTCTCTGATAGGAGAGATTTTTTATAAAATGATGGAATTTACTTTCACAATTTCAGGAATATGATATTGTATATTAGTGAAGAAAGATCTCATCCAAGAGTAAGTCTAAACTTCTGTGACAACATTTTCTACCTGTTTTTTTTTTAGTGTTTCTTACCCGTCTGACCAGTAATCTTTCAAGTGTTTCTTAGTGAGGTCCACAACTCCATCAAACCACTGCCAGAATGTAAAGTTTCTTTCCCGAAGTGGCTCCTGAAATACAGAATTGATTTAAAAAAAAAAATAATAATTTTCCTTTATGATTCTGTATACAGACTTATTCTAAGGGCTCATAATCATCTGCGTTTATAAAATCGGTCCGATGTTGGTCCTGAAAAGTCAGACGAGTGTTATGCAAGTGTCATGCGAATACAATGCAATTTTTCTCATCTACCATCCGCATGACATGCGTTTTCAACATCAGCTTTTACATACTGTAATTCTGTCATTTCAAGCTAGTTTTCTAATTAATAAAACAATCTTAGATATAGATAGATGATAGATAGATAGATAGATAGATAGATAGATAGATAGATAATACATAGATAGATAGATAGATAGATAGATAGATAGATAGATAGATAGATACAGTGGGAAAAAAGTATTTAGTCAGCCACCAATTGTGCAAGTTCTCACACTGAAAAAGATGAGAGAGGCCTGTAATTGACATCATAGGTAGACTACAACTATGAGAGTCAAAATGAGAAAACAAATCCATAAAATCACCTTGTCTGATTTGGCAAGATTTATTTTGCAAATTATGGTGGAAAATAAGTATTTGGTCACCTAAAAACATTATTATTATTATTATACATTTATATAGCGCCATTTATTCCATGGCGCTTTACATATGATAGGGGAAAATAAAGACAGGTACAATAAACATGTGCTAGACAAGAGACACACAAGTACAGAAGGAGAGAGGACCCTGCCCGCGAGGGCTCTCTACATGCAAGATTTCTGTCTTTCACAGACCTGTAACTTCTCCTTTAAGAGGCTCCTCTGTCCTCCACTCATTACCTGTTGTAATGGCACCTGTTTTGAACTTGTTATCAGTATAAATGACACCTGTCTACAACCTCAAACAGTCACACTCCAAACTCCACTATGGTGAAGACCAAAGAGCTGTCGAAGGACACCAGAAACAAAATTGTAGCCCTGCACCAGGTTGGGAAGACTGAATCTGCAATAGGCAAGCAGCTTGGTGTGATGAAATCAACTGTGGGAGCAATAATAACAAAATAGAAGACATACAAGACCACTGATAATCTCCCTCGATCTGGGGCTCCACGCAAGATCACAATTCGTGGGGTCAAAATAATCACAAGAACGGTGAGCAAAAAGCCCAGAACTGTGTAGCCCTGATATTTAAGGTACACAATACCAGGAGGATGAGTGGAGAGGTAACGGTTAAGGGCTCTACATGACATCACATATACTTCGGACACACCCAGCAGGGGTGTAGAGGGGTGTGGTTTTTAGCACAAGAGAGTCTGGTAGTGTCTCCTGAGGTGAAGGGAGAGAGAAGGAGTGCCTGTCTGGAGCACCAAGATTCCTGTCGATTCAGCGAGACAGTACAGTAGTGGAGGCTAGTACAGGTGAGCCAGTTCACCTTAGCCTAGTCAGTGCTGAGATTGAGAGTTTGAGCAAGTCGAAAGGCACAGTGGAAGGAAATCAGAAGTGCTTTAGGATTGAAGTATCCTGCACATTGTCACCGGTCACTGGGGACCGAAGCATCACTATAGCTTCACGCATAGTGGTAGAAAAACCAGAGGCTTACTGGACCTTAGGTAACAGAAAGCAGCCCTTGAAGTGTCAGTACGTAACAGGGTCAGGTGGAATAGGAACTTTGAGCTAGGCCAAGCATAGAAGAACCTAGTTTCATCACTGGAAGGCTCCACCACAAAACTGACCGGGCAGTACAGCTTTGAAATAGCTGAAGTTTCAGGAGTGAACTACGCTTTATGCTGGTTGGACTCCTCATCATTGGAAAGTAAAGGAGGCCCCTGCCTTGCTCAGCCGTTGCCTCAAAACTCATCCTCCATCAACCCCATCAGCCTCCCTGGGACCTGCCTTACCATCTTACAAGTAAAAGGTATGGAAAGACGCTGACGGTGTGAGACTGAGTTATTTAATTGCATGCCTGCACAACCCCACCATAACCATCGACCTGAGGGAAGAGTCCCACCTGTAGGGGACCCGACATCTAGCTGCCTCACCATCCCCTCAGAGATCTACAGCAGCGCTGGTGCAAATTACCAGAGACTACAGGTGGCGTCACGAACTGTATATAAATCAAATCCCCTGTAAATATTCCCCCCAACATACGCCAGACCGCCAGGGCCACAGACCGAGCCACCGCTACCTGTGACAAACCCCATAGACTTCCATGGGCTCGGCTCTGAGTACCCCATTGCCCTGGTAATCCACAATTGTGGTGGCGGGTCGATACAAAATTTGGCGTCACGAACAGGATCCGAAACTTGCAGCATTGCGAGCCCTGTGTGCCTGTGGAGTGTTTTGGTGAAAAAGACTGTTGCTATTGTTTGGCGCCAAATACCGCCATATTTGCCGCCAGATTCGCGCCCTAAGGCGCTGGAGAAGAAGGTGGGCGTACCTGAAAGAGCGCGCAAAGTCTTGGACACGCCCCCGGCTCTGACTCAGCGGCAGGTCCTGCAACAGGAAGTGAACGCTCTGACATCAGAGCGCCTGCGACGAAGGTCCTGTTCCCACTGCTGTGCCTGTGAAGTAGCAGCATCTGAAACCGGTAGGCTCCGTTTAACCAAGGGGGCGCTAAGATGTCACAACAACCGGCTGACAGTGCGGCCCCGGCCGGAGGCCCCAATCCCGCACCGCCTGGTATTGTAGCGCCAGATGGGGGGGCAGGTCCAGCACCCAGTCCGGTAGTCCCGATCATGCCACTAACGCTTCCATATATGCCAGGGGCGAAATGGCTTCCCCAGTACAGCGGTGAGCCAGGCACATTAGCAGGCTTCAAGCGGAAGTTATGCAGCATCCTAGAAATGTACTCCATGCCTGAGAGACAAAAAGCTGCTGTGCTAATAGGGCAGCTAACTGGCGCTGCTGAGAGGGAAGTGGAGACTTGGGATACCGTTGATCAGGAGTCGGTACCTGCGATCTTCCTTAAGCTGCATGCCATATTTGAAGACCGCACAGAAACGGATCTCCGGATGGCCTTCTATCACTGTTCACAACAGCCAGGTGACAGCATCCGGGACTACGCTTGCCGACTACAAGGAGCCCTGAGAGCTCTTAAGCAGATTAATAATTTAAATGCTATCGATGAGAATAAAATGCTGAAAGAACAATTTATACAGGGATTGAGATCCCAAGAGGAACGCAGAACTGTAAACTGGTGGTCCTTAGATCATCCGGATGCTACCTTTGATGCCCTAAAAGACATGGCAATAAAAGGGCTGCGGCCCCTGGGCAAACCTGAAGTGGCAACCCAACATCATCAGGGTGAAGTCACTCTGGAACCGGCAGTACCCCCCTTTTCCCCGCTAGTGGCAGAAACCAAAACGCAGGCGACACCCCCTAGTGAATTGGATTGTCTGCGCTCAGAGGTGCGCCAGCTGACTAAAAATCTGGCTGCTGTGATGAGTGCCCTGCAGCTGCGGAAAGAGGAGGAAGGGAAGATCTTGTTAGCTGACTGCCCAGAAGACGTCCCGTGGATGCACCGGAGAAGAAAGAAGACGTCGCCCCCCCGGAGGAGGACAACGCCACCCCCAGGAGCGACCTCTGATCAACACCCTCCTCGTCGAGAGATCATCTGTTACCGATGCAACCGGAAAGGTCATATGTCTCCACAGTGTCCTTTAAACGGGCAGAACCTGGGTCCAAGGGCCAACACCCAGGAGAATACCCGTCAGGCCCCTTAGACTGGAACCGCAGGTATGTGGGTGGGCGACCCTACCTGTCTATCATCTTAGATGGTATTGCAGTTCCGGCATTGTTAGACACTGGGTCCCAAGTGACCCTAATACCTGATGCCCTATATACTAAGTTCTGGTCTATGGATAGTCTTAAACCCCCGAGCTCTGACTTTACCGTGTATGCTTCTAATGGTCTTCCTGTAGAAGTACTCGGGACAAAATGTGTAGATGTAAAGGTGGGCAGAGAGGAGTTGAAAGACCAGGGGCTTCTGGTAGTAAAGACTGCAAATGAGGAGAACGGTTTAAATATAATTTTGGGCACTAACATTATCGGTAATTGTTTGGGAGAAGTTGTGTTCTTGCTCCAACAGCTCGCTGAGATTGCCCGACCAAGGCAGAAAGGAGTAATCCAAAGAGAGATCCGGGCCCTGGTGTGTCAGCAGCAAGCGAAGCTTACAGACGGCGAAATTGGTAATGTACGGGTCACCGACTCGGATCCTATTGTGATACCCCCAATGAGTGAAATGATCATCTGGTGCAGGGCAGCCATAGGTCTGAGAGGACAGAATTACCAAGCTGTAGTAGAACCCCACCATTCAGAACATAGACCTACACTTATGACTGCTAGGGGAGTAGTAGAAGTGGTGAATGGAAGAGTACCGGTACGGCTTCTCAATTGGGGAGATGATGAGGTAAACTTACCCCGTTATACAACCATTGCTAAACTACATGCTGTCGACAATAATTCTATTCTCCCGGCTGAGTCCTTAGACTCCTGTCAAATAGCGGAGGACAATGACCCAGCAACTCAGGTGGCGGAATGGTGTCAGCAACTCCATGTTGGGACGGACACCACTCCCGCTCACCAGAAGCAAGGGGTATTACGGGTGGTGCAAGAGTATGCCCAAGTGTTTAGCAAGCACCCACTTGATTTTGGGGTAATTAAGGGAGTCCAACATCATATCCCTACAGGCAGTCATCCTCCCATCAAGGAGCGGTACAGGCCTATACCCCCAGCCCATTATCAGAAGGCTAAAGAAATGTTGCATGATATGAAGAAAGCCGGGGTGATAAGGGATAGTTGTAGCCCTGGGCAGCCCCTCTAGTTCTGGTTAAAAAGAAAGATGGTAGTATGAGAATGTGTGTGGATTACAGGCAGGTGAACCGCATAACACACAAGGATGCATACCCGTTACCACGCATAGAGGAATCATTAGCTGCTCTGAAAACGGCTAACTACTTTTCTACCCTTGATCTGACTAGTGGTTACTGGCAAGTGGCTGTGGCTGAGGAGGATCGTGAGAAAACGGCTTTCACCACCCCAATGGGGCTCTGTGAGTTCGACAGGATGCCGTTTGGGCTCAGTAGTGCCCAGGAACATTTCAGAGAGTGATGGAGAACTGCCTGGGACATCTCAATTTTGAAACCGTGCTGCTATACCTAGACGACGTCATCGTGTATTCCAAGACTTATGAGGATCATCTGAAGCACCTGGCAGAAGTATTCGAGTCCCTGTCCAGGTACGGGATGAAATTAAAACCCTCAAAATGCCATCTACTCAAACAGAAGGTACAATACTTGGGGCACATCGTCAGTTCGGAAGGAGTAGCGCCGGACCCAGAGAAAGTCACTGCCATCCAGAAGTGGCCGGAGCCGAAGAACCTTAAGGAAGTGCGACAGTTCCTGGGACTAACGGGTTACTACAGGAGATTCGTGAAAGATTACACGAAGAAGGCAGCTCCTTTACAGGACCTCCTAGTAGGACAATCCCTAAAGAGCAGAAACCCTCCCTTTAATTGGGGTAAGGAACAGGCTGAAGCATTCCAAAAGATGAAAGAGATCCTTACAGGTGATGAGATCTTAACCTATCCTGATTACAGCCAACCGTTCCTGTTGTACACCGACGCCAGTAATGAAGGGTTGGGAGCAGTTCTCAGTCAGAAGCAGAATGGCCAAGAAAAAGTCATCGCATATGCCAGCAGAAAACTCAGGCCAACTGAAAGGAATCCGGAAAATTATAGCAGCTTCAAGCTGGAGTTTCTGGCGCTGGTCTGGGCCATTACTGAAAGATTTAAGCATTATCTGGCCTCCAATCGGTTCACTGCGTTTACAGATAACAACCCTTAACGCACCTGGAAACCGCCAAGCTGGGTGCCATGGAGCAGCGATGGATGGCTCGGTTGTCCAATTACCAGTTTACTATCAAGTACCGGGCAGGTCGAAAGAATGCTAATGCTGACGCATTGTCTCGAATGCCGCATGACTCTGATACGGAAGAAGAATCGGACGATCTGGAAGAAATTGAGCTACCTGCGTTCCATCGAAATGGGGTAGTCCACGAGCATCGAGTCAACAGAAAGCAGTATGGTGCAACATTAAATCCTTTACCCCATCACAGCTGGAAAGAGACTCAGGACAGTGATCCAGTGGTCAGCCGCATCAAGGAGTTGTTAAGACAGGAAGGCTCCTCTTTGGAAAAGAAAGCACCTATGTCAGCCAAGCTCCTGTGGAACGAGAAAAGCAGGTTGTTCCTATACCGTGAGAAGTTGTGCAGGAGATACGTCAACCCCAGAACCCATGAGATGGTCTGGCAAATCGTGGTCCCCAAGGCAGACGTCCCAATGGTGTTGGAAGCATACCACGATCAAGCAGGACACTTTGGCTGGAGAAAGCTGGAGACCTTGTTGAGATGCCGGTTCTACTGGGTAGGGATGCGCAGCTCCATTGAGAGGTGGTGTCGGAACTGTGGACCCTGTGGTCTCAGAAGGAAGGACTACGGTAGTCAGAAGGCACCCCTGCAACCTATCGGACGACTCGCCCCCTGGAGATTGTGGCCCTGGACCACGTCAAACTGTCGCCAAGTAGATCTGGATACTCATACGCCCTGACCATGGTGGACCATTATTCCAGATTTCTGGTGGTTGTTCCAGTTAAGGACCAGACCGCAGTGACGGCCGCGAAAACCTTTCAAGCAAGCTTCTGCAGACCGCATGGGTATCCGGAGCAAGTATTAACCGATCAAGGACCTGCTTTCGAAGCTGATTTATTCAAGGAATTCTGTCACATGTACGGGTGTAAGAAAATTAGAACAACGCCATACCACCCTCAAACCAACGGTCTTTGCGAAAAAATGAACCATATTGTCCTTGACTTGTTGAGATCCATACCGTTGGAAGACAGAAATCGATGGCCGGACTTACTACCTGATTTGGTTGACTTGTATAACCATATACCTGTAAGTTCCACTAACTGCACTCCAGCCTATCTTATGAGAGCAAGGCCCGGAAGACTACCAATGGATTTAGAACTTGGAGTGGTAGAACCGGAGGCAGACGACGCCATTGAAAACTGGGACATCAATCGGCAAGAGCAGTACAGACGAGTGCAAATCTGTGTAGAAGAAAGTCTCAACAAGGCACGGGAGAAACAGGAAGATATTTACAACAGAAATGCTCCTGCCAAGCCTTTGATGCCTGGAGAAGTGGTGTTAAAAAGAAAAAGGAAAATGCACAAATTGGATAACCAGTGGGAACAAGAACCCTACGTTGTACAAGATTCTAAATATGACAACAGAAAAGTTTGTATCATCAGTAAGGACGGAGGAAGAACAACAACCACTGTGTCCAGAGACCATTTGAAATTGTGTCCAGAACCCTTAAAGCTTTGTGAAAAGAACCCTGTCATCAATCAAGAAGAAGGAAAGGAAGAGGTCATACACACGGATCTGGGAGATTTTCCTGCGGATTGGCCCCGACTGGGAGATGCTGTAATAGTTCCGGTGTTGCAGTTTTATCAGCCACAAGAGGAAGTTCTACCTCCAGTTGTGCCCGTGGTGCCAGTTGAGTCCGTTCAGGAGTTACCCATTCCAGCAACACCTCAACCTACGGAATCTCAAGAAGGATCATCAGAAGCAGCGCCCCATACTATGGGATCCCCTGGTGAAGCTGACTCACACCGCCCAGCCATCAGTACGCTTGCCAGATCCATAGAAAGATTGAGGCAGTTCTATAGTTTGCCGTTACGCAGTGCAGACAGATCACAACTTAATATACCTGAAGCTACTCCACGTAGATCAGAGCGAATCACAAAAGGGAAGATACCCATTCGATACCAGCAGTAATTATAACAAATTAATGTGAATATTGTAAAAAGTATATATACATATGTGTCTTTTCCTTATGGTGTCTTATAATGGACTCAGAGGCTGAGGACTGAGCCAGCCCAAAAACTGTATCTTGTAAATAGTTGCACTAAGGTGCCTTATAATGGTTTCACACGAAACCTTGACTTACCTCTGAACATAAAACCCGTGTGGTGAGGCATGAGTGAGGTCTGCATTCATATGTCCTGCAGCCCACCCAGGCCCACGTTGAAGGTTTGGTGCGGGTCCTTCACAAGAATATTGCGTTTATTTATATGAACATGTCTATTTAATATTTTGTATTTTTCTATATTTAATGTTTTGTTTGCAACGTTCAAGAAATCCTTACCTCCCGGATGGGACGAGTTAATGTTAATGTTTAATGCATAAACAAAATTGTCTCTTTGTATTTCACAGCCCGGGAGTGCTGTCGTTTACCATGGGGGAATGTGTAGCCCTGGTATTTAAGGTACACAATACCAGGAAGATGAGTGGATTGGTAACGGTTAAGGGCTCTACATGACATCACATATACTTCGGACACACCCAGCAGGGGGTGTAGAGGGGTGTGGTTTTTAGCACAAGAGAGTCTGGTAGTGTCTCCTGAGGTGAAGGGAGAGAGAAGGAGTGCCTGTCTGGAGCACCAAGATTCCTGTCGATTCAGCGAGACAGTACAGTAGTGGAGGCTAGTACAGGTGAGCCAGTTCACCTTAGCCTAGTCAGTGCTGAGATTGAGAGTTGGAAGCAAGTCGAAAGGCACAGTGGAAGGAAATCAGAAGTGCTTTAGGATTGAAGTATCCTGCACATTGTCACGGTCACTGGGGACCGAAGCATCACTATAGCTTCACGCATAGTGGTAGAAAAACCAGAGGCTTACTGGACCTTAGGTAACAGAAAGCAGCCCTTGAAGTGTCAGTACGTAACAGGGGTCAGGTGGAATAGGAACTTTGAGCTAGGCCAAGCATAGAAGAACCTAGTTTCATCACTGGAAGGCTCCACCACAAAACTGACCGGGCAGTAACAGCTTTGAAATAGCTGAAGTTTCAGGAGTGAACTACGCTTTATGTGGGTTGGACTCCTCATCATTGGAAAGTAAAGGAGGCCCCTGCCTTGCTCAGCCGTTGCCTCAAAACTCATCCTCCATCAACCCCTCAGCCTCCCTGGGACCTGCCTTACCATCTTACAAGTAAAAGGTATGGAAAGACGCTGACGGTGTGAGACTGAGTTATTTAATTGCATGCCTGCACAAACCCCACCATAACCATCGACCTGAGGGAGAGTCCCACCTGTAGGGGACCCGACATCTAGCTGCCTCACCATCCCCTCAGAGATCTACAGCAGCGCTGGTGCAAATTACCAGAGACTACAGGTGGCGTCACGAACTGTATATAAATCAAATCCCCTGTAATATTCCCCCCAACATACGCCAGACCGCCAGGGCCACAGACCGAGCCACCGCTACCTGTGACAAACACCATAGACTTCCATGGGCTCGGCTCTGAGTACCCCATTGCCCTGGTAATCCACAATTGTGGGTGGCGGGTCGATACAGAACCACACGGGGGGACCTAGTGAATTACCTGCATAGGCTGGGACCACTGTAACAAAGGCTACCATCAGTAAACACACTACGCCGCCAGGGTCTCGATCCTGCAGTGCCAGATGTGTCCCCCTGCTTACATGTCTGGGCCCGTCTGAAGCGTACTAGAGAGCATTTGGATTATCCAGAAGAGTATTGGGAGAACGTCATACTGTCTGATGAAAACCAAAGTAGAACTGTTTGGTAGAAACAAAAACTCATCATGTTTGGAGGAAACAGAATGCCGAGTTGCATCCAAAGAACACCATAACCTACTGTGAAGCATGGGGTGGCAACATCATGCTTTGGGGGCTGTTTCTCTGCAAAGTGACCAGGACGACTGATCCGTGTACATGAAAGAATGAATGGGGCATGTATCATGAGATTTTGAGTGCAAACCTCCTTCCATCAGCAAGGGCATTGAATATGAAACGTGGATGGGTCTTTCAGCATGATAATAATCCCAAGCACACCGTCAGGGCAACAAAGGGGTTGGCTTTGTAAGAAGCATATGAAGGTCCTGGAATGGCCTAGCCAGTCTCCAGATTCAACCCCATAGAAAAACCCATCACCAATGTGGATATGATGTGGGGACATTGAAGCTCTATCACCACTGTGGATGTGATGTGGGAACATGTAAAGTTCTATCACCACTGTGGATGTGATTGGGGACATTTGAAGCTCTATCACCACTGTGGATGTGAGGTTGGAGGACATGTGAAGCTCTATCACCACTGTGGATGTGATTTGGAGACATGTGAAGCTCTGTCATACTGTGGATATGATGTGGGGACATTTGAAGCTTTATCACCACTGTGGATGTGATGTGGGAACATGTAAAGTTCTATCACCACTGTGGATGTAATATGGGGACATTTGAAGCTCTATCACCACTGTGGATGTGAGGGTGGAGACATGTGTAAGCTCTATCACCACTGTGGATGTGATGTGGAGACATGTGAAGCTCTGTCACCACTGTGGGATTTGGTGTGGAGTGTAGTGATTGTGCTGCTTTCCACAGACAAAGGACACTGCTCTGCTATTTCAAATATTGGGATGCGTTTTTGTGTGTGTGTTTTTTAACATGCGTTTTCATCGCGTTTTTGATGCTGTAGTTTTTGTCTCTTGTTGGTATGTCATGTTTTCAATAAGGGTGGTTTGCTTTTGATACTTCCTGGTATTTGGCTTGTCAAAATTTTATTGACATTCTTAGGTGCGGATTAATTTGGTTTTCAGGAGTTTCCTCTGCGGTTAACGCACTAAAAATGCATGTGCATGTTGGGGATTTGAAAATTGTCTCTTCAGAGAAGAAGAGGACTAGAACTCTAGTGCCACTTATAGGAAGTAGCAATCTAAAAGTCAGTGTCAACCCTTTAACGAGCCTTGTTACATGACTTAGAATAAAAGCCAAACAGGATCTCAATTTGCAGACACTTTTTTCGGGGTACTGCCCCTCTCAGTGCAACGTGTGAGATGATCTGGTTTGGCTGAATGAGAGGATCTGACGATATCCAAGAAGTACTGTCTCTCCTGCGGAGATTGAATGCAAAAGCATGCGAGATGCGGAGACTTAAAACCGCAATTGCTCTCTGGGAAATATTCAAATTGTCTCTTTAGAGAGGAAGGGGGACTATGGATGGATGTGAGGCAGTCTCTAAAAAAATGGTTTTGTAAATTTTGTTGTAAAAATGAGAAGTCGCTGGTCAACTTTTAACCTTATAACTTCCTAACGAAAAGAAATCGCGCTTCAAAATTGTGCCAAAATCTCAATTTGGAGCCTACAATTCACACTAACAGAATATCCGCATCAGGATACTTATGGATCACTTACTTGCTACCAGTTTAGGCTCTGTACATAGTGCAACTATGAACCTCCAACAGCAGTTTCAGATTTTTGAGAAGAGTAACTCAACATGTTGTGCTTTTCTTTATAAATCAATAGGCCTTTTGGGGTATGTTTGTCATAGGTTTCATCCTTGACACGGCTCGGGCTGCAGTGTCAAGGCTTGTGTTATACACCGAAGCCATGACGAACAGCACAATTTCAAATTAAAAGTGCTTTGCAACCACAATCAATCAATTTCAGTTCTATTTTGATATGTCAAGTAAAAAAAAAAAAAAAAGGAGAAAAAATACCAATGCCCTCATTTATCAAGACCTGTGATTTTCGGTTGGTCTTAATGATGGGGCATGTTGGAGTCAGACGCTCTGTTTTTTGACAAATGTCATCAAGTGGCCATGTTAGAAATCTTAGTCAAAGATGGAGTAAGATTTGTGACATAGAGAATGCCACGGCTTTATCATGAATTAGACAAGTTTCGTCCCAGTCCTTCCCGCCTCCGCCAAAATTGGAGAAAATGGGAGAAACTGGTGTGAAAACAAAAACCCTAATTATAAGACTTTTGTGCAAATTTGAGTTGTGCCAAAATTTTGCAACTTTTTAAAGCAATTTATACCAGAATTCTGGTGAAATTGCTTTGATAAATCCGGGCCCAAATTATTGTTTTCCATCTGTGATGATCCACGCAATGCTGTCATCAAACATATCGAACTATTGAAAAACTGTGTACACTCCCTGACAGAAGTTATGTCGCTTATCCTGTATGTAAATAAAAGCTTATAACCTGACGTTAAATTTATCCATTGGTTTTATAAATTACTCTTTTGAAAGCTGAAAACCCTCCCAAATTGGTTTAGGTTAGAAAATAAATTGGCATCAATGCTGAAATATTGATTATTTAATGAACACGAATGGTCAGATTTTGGCAAGACAAAAGTTTTGTCGCCTGGTCATATAATGCACCCCAAAGCTAGTTTACATCCTCACCAGTGCTCAGTAAATGATCGGTTAATTAGTGGGTGTGTATAAAAAGAAAAAACCCCAACACCCCAGACCTTCACTTGAACTGCAACTTGAGCTCTGATAACATGCCAAAATCCACCCTGCGACAAAGCCTTGATTTCAAGAGGCTGGAGACCAGATCCACTGAAGAGGTGGGGTGGACCCTTTAATGAGTCTCAGCATCAAGTACAAAGAAATTAATAAAATATTTGAAGAGATGGAGATGTGTTTGACAAGCCCCGGTCCGGCAGACCCGCAAGACAACTGCTAGGAGGAACGTTTGTTGGTTAGAAAATCCAAAGCAAGCCCCTCTTCCACTGCAGCAGAGCTCCATCAGGCCTGGTAACCTCAAGTACCTGTGTCAACTAGAACAGTTTGTAGGATTCTATCTCGAAATGGCCTCTGGTCGAATCAGTGCCCAGAAACTAGCACTAAATAAAAGGCAAATAAAAAACCGTAGGGCATTTGCAAAGTCCCACAGCCTGCTACTCAGATGGACACTGGAAAAGTGGCAGAAGATGGATTTCTCTGATGAATCTTCAGTAGAATTACACCACAGCTGCTGCAAATACAGCAGGAGACCTACTGGAACCCATATGGATCCAAAATTTCACCAAGAAAACAGTTAAATTTGGTGGTGGAAAGATCATGGTCTGGGGTTACTTCAGTCTGGGGTGTGCAAACATTTGCAAGGTGGAAGGCAATATCAATAGCCTAAAATATCAAGAAGTATTAGCTACCTCTTACATTTCAAATCATAAAAGGGTGTTAAATTTTGCAGCAGGATGGTGCTCCATCTCATACATCCATCTCCACAACAAGTTCCTCCAGGCAAAAAAAGATCAAGGTGCTCAAGGATGGCCAGCCCAGTCACCAGACATGAACGTCATTGAGCATGTTTGGGGTAGGATGAAAGAGGAAGCTTGGAAGACAAAAACCAAAGAATCTAGATGAACTCTGGGAGGCATGTAAGACTGCATTCTTTGCTATTCCTGATGACTTCATTAATTAAATTGTATGAATCATTGTTGAACCGCACGAATGCAGTCCTTCAAGCTCATGGAAAATCACACAAAATTTAAATAGGACTCTATAGCACCACAACTCCATTCACCAATGTTATGCAACATATATTTGTATTTTAAGATAATTATTTGTTTGAATATCACTTACTTTCTGTGGGTGACAAACTTTTGTCTTGCCAAAATCTGACTATTCTATGTTCATTAAATGATCAATATTTTGCACTGATGCCAATTTATTTTCTTAACCTAAACCAAATTTGGGAGGGTTTCAGCTTTCAAAAGAGTAATTCATAAAACAATGGATGAATTTAACGTAGGTTATAAGCTTTGATTTACATAACATGGATAAGAGACAAACTTCTGTCAGGGAGTGTAAACAGTCAATAGTACATAAGAGAAGATAGTATTCTGCAACAGATGGATCTGGATCAGTTGGAAACTTGGGCTGAAAGGTGGCGATGTGGTTTATCAATGATACATGTAAGGCTATGTGAAGAAGGATCAATTCACCATTACACACTGAACAGGAAACCTGGGTAATCTGACATGAGAAGGACTTGGGGATCCTAGTTTAATGATAAACTTCCCTGGAGCAGCCAGGGGACAGGCAGCGGCTGCCAAGGCAAATAGGATCATGGGGTGCATTAAAAGAGGCCTGTATCACATGTGAGAGGCATTATACTGCCTCTGTACAAATCCCTGGTTAGACCACACATGGAGTACTGTGTACAGTTTTGGGCAACGGTGCTCAGGAAAAATATAATAAAATAGATCGAGTACAAAAAGGAGGGCAACAAAAATTAATAAAGGGGATGGGGGAACTACAATACCCAGAGAGATTAGCAAAATTAGGATTATTTAGTCTAGAAAAAAGACGGACTAAGGGGTGATCTAATAACCATGTATAAGTATATAAGGGGACAATTACAAATATCTCTCAAGGATCGGTTTATACCAAGGAAGGTGACGGTCACAAGGGGGCATTCTCTGAATCTGGAGGAGAGGAAGGTTTTTCCACCAACATAGAAGAGGATTCTTTACTGTTAGGGCAGTGAGGATTCTGGAATTCTTTGCCTGAGGAGGTGGAGATGGCAAAACTCAGTCGAGGGGTTCAAGAGAGGTCTGGATGTCTTCCTGGAGCAAAAACAATATTGTTTTCTTAAAAGTTATTAGGTTCTTTAGAAGGTCGTAGATCTGGGGTTTTTATTCTGAGAGAATATAGGCTAAAACTGAAAGGACAAATGTCTTTTTTAGGCCTTGCTAATTTATGTTACTAGAGCCCATGCATATCAGTAATGGGGAACCAAACGGCACTCAAAATTGCAATGTTCAGTTTGACTTGTTTCTTTACACTAGATAAAACCAAGTATATTTTTTAATGATTTCATTCAACATTTCATTTGTTATTATTGAAAAAAAACAAAGAAAAATCAATCAATATTATTATTTTATTATTATAAAATATGGTATTTTATAACAGGTCGCAGTTATCCTTTTTCACTAAGTGATCAAAAAAATAACAAAAGCAATATAAATTTTACATGAATTATTACCTTGTTAAACTGGGTCCAGGACACAGGTGTTCTTTTAGATCTTCATAGCTAAGGCAATTGTCTCCAAAGATCTTCTGAGCAGAAACCAGAAATGATCCTTTGCAGCTCTTGTTTTGTTCCCACTTCAGACATGAATTTCATATTCAAGGTGGTACACATCTTTCTCCAAGGCACCTTTTTCTTGTACATAGAAGGGTTGTCTTGCCTGCCAATGGATAATAGCACAGAGGGGTGAGCTATTAAAATATGGACCCTCTGGTTACATAATTTGTAAATTACAAAGATGATGACCTGTACAACTGTAATCTACAAACAAAGCCTTCTATGCACATTAGATGGCTGTCGGCCGAATGATTGGTTTATGCCAAACTTCCAATAGACAGGAACACTGTAACCCAGCTGAGCACTCTTCTGTTTCTGTATGAGGAAAGCTGCTACCCAAACATGCTGGATCCTTACTCCGCCCGACAATGAATTGACCTGGGGGCCCCATACACATTTAGACTTATCCTCAGAAGCCATGTGGCTGACATTAATTTAATGTGTAATGGACGGCTTAAATCAATCTACAAAATGGATAAAACACATGCTTACAAAAAATCCTTAGTCATATACAGTAGGTACATTAACCGTAATATCGAGTAATCATCGTTTTGTTTACAAAATTGACAATGTTGGCTGTTATGGTAAGACTAAGAACACACTGAAAGTCTACCACACATGGCCAAAGTCACACCCACGCTCAGTGGGCAAGGCGTTCAAAAACGTCTAAATTGGCTGCACAATTTTGCGGCTAATACTAGCCAAGCACACCCCACCTCATTGTGGTGGATGTGGTTTCGTCTTTGTGCAGCTACCGCTAATCTGGGGTAGCATTCACATACACACTAAAGCAGCCAGGACCACCTGTAGTGAATGACAGCATAAGTGTGCAGGTAGCATCTCATCTTACTGAAAATTCATGCTCCATTCCTGATCCCAGAGTAGAGTGGAAGACAAGAAGCTGCTCAGTCGACGCGACGTCAGCAGAAGCCACTGAATCGCCAGGGAGAGCGGGTTTGTCACTACTAGTGAAGTCATTAGGTCTAGAACTGATTTGCTCATCTCTTGTCCAAAGCTTTCTTACCTTTCTTGACATAGAAAGCCATTTGGCCTTTGTGCACGCCAAGTAAACTCTTTAGTGTGCAAGACGTTGGAAATTTGCGCTATGGGGAAATAATAACCTGAATACCAACTGCATGGAGGCAAAATGCAACCAATTTTCTGCTGAAGATGTATTTTTTAAACAATTCTATAATTCCTTTTGAGTATGAGGCACAAAAGATTCCCCAAAACAAGAGGCAAACATGAGCTCGAAATAAAGGAGCCACCGGGGCTTACGAATATTTTTATCTGCTTACCACCTGAGCCAAGGGTAACCTTTCCAAAAAAAAACATCATCTATTTCTTCACAAATTTCCTTTTTGTTTACTTATTATTTTATATTTTAATGTCAAAGTGTTGAAATAAAGAGGTTGTCCACTATACGGACAAATCCTTTTTAAAGTAGTCGTCCCCATAAAAATAAAAAAACAGATACTTTCTCTCGCACTGGCGCCATTCCAGTGATGTCAGTGCTTTTATGAAATTGAGTCCTAAACCAATGAGCTATGGGCTTTTGGCCTGCTGCACTCTTACTTCCCTTTTTGCCCCTTGAGGAAGCAAGGCGAAACATAGTGGGGGTTTGTGAATTGTAAAATGGTAATGGTTTAGTAAACATCACTTTACCCTTAATATGGTCTAAATATAACACTTTTATAAAAAATAATCCCACAAATTATCAGGATATAAGAATTAGGTTAGGCGAAAACGCTCTTTTTTTTAATAAAGGTACATCAACATCAATTATTCTTTGTATAAGGCACTTGCTATTTTTTTATAAATTTCACATTTTTTACTTACCTTGCATATGAAAAACCCTTTTTTTAAAATGGGGTTTACCTGTCCCCAAAAAAACCTTATGTTATGTAATGTTTGTGCATTCCAAGACATAAAACTGTAATATACTGTATGTAGCGCTATCCCTTAACCTTTAAGAGGATCTTATTTGGAGTGTTTCGCTCCACTTTTTTTATCTGGGTTTATTAAATTTGCAAAAGTAAAATTTATTTAGCTAATATGGTAGAAGAGGGGGTGTTTTTTTAGGATGTTATATACGTCGGTTGAATGGCAGAACAAGCAGGAAGAAGTGAGAGGCGCAGCGAAATAGCCTGATTGGCTGCAGGGCTCTTGTGGGAAGCAAGTTTCTGTTGTATTATTTTTAAGTCAGACAAAAGTTTGGGAACACACTTCTATTCAATATTTTTCCGTATTTTCATGCTGTAAAAATTGTGAATCACATGAAAGGGTTTAAAACTATGAATTAACACATGGGGAATTTACATTTCATTTACAAAAAAAGTGTGAAAACAACTGAAAATATGTCTTATATTCTAGGTTCTTCAAAGTAGCCACATTTTGCTTTGATTACTGCTTTGACACGAAAAGGTGAAAAGGATGGACTCTACATTTCCCCGGTTCCCACCGTGAAGCCCTGGAGGAGGTGGTTTTGATGGTTTTGGGGGGTGGGTTTGGGTGGGCATTGTTGGGGAATTTATTCAAAATTGAAGGATTTGTGAACCGCATGGGCCCACCAAGCTTTTTGCAGCAGATGCTATTCCATCCGGGTTTGCGTTTAGTTGGACCATCATTATTTTTTAAAGGGCAATGACCCCAAACAACCTCCCCGGCTGGGTAAAGGCCCATTTGGCAAGGGGAGAGTGTTGGGGGTTCTACGCCAGATGCCTGGGGGTCCACAGTTTACCAGACCTGAACCCAATCGAGAGGTTTGGGGTGAGTGGGACCGCTCACCGCTTCAATTTTTAATAAATCCCAACAGTTTCACCCGCAAAGCCCCCCAAACATCACACCACCCCTCCATGCTTCACGGTTGGGAACCAGGCATGTAGAGTCCAGCCGTTCACCCTTTTCTGGTGCAAAGCAGTAATTTAAAGCAAAAGATGGCTTTCTTTGAAGAACCTAAATATAAGGGCATATTTTCAGTTGTTTTACACTTTTTTATAAAGTGTAATGTTAATTTCCCCATGTGTTAATTCTAGTTTGGGTGCCTTCAGGGGTGATTCACAATTTTATAGTATGAAAATTTCAGAAAAATCTTTAAAGAGAAGGTGTGTCCAAACTTTTGGTC